>CM022758.1:19953702-20368702 GCA_012411365.1 Ameiurus melas | reverse complement strand
GTAATGTGTTTTCTGTTTCTGAGACAAGTTACTGTGAAACTACTTGTTGAAATGGAGAGAATAAAGTTTTTTGTATTTCTTTCAGAATTATGAAGTTAATTATTAGAAAAGGCAGATCTATTGGTTCGACAGATACCGATATTGGCTTTTAGAGAAATTTTAGTATCAGTGTATCTCTATTAATAAGTGTAGTTATATTTTAGAAATTGAAAACAACCCTTGCGATCTGTCTGATGTTAATCTGCTAATGTGTTCCCATTGAAATCACATGGGCCTCTGTAGGGATCTATAGCTAAGTTAGCTTCTGTGCTCTAGCTAAAACGATTAGCAAGAATACGGGAATGGACTCCAAATAGATTTAATTGCAAAATTATTATACATAATATATTATCATATATTATAATGTACGTTTTAAGGAATATATAATACAAAATGCCACATAATTACCAAAGTGGTGTACTTCTCTCCACGGTAACCAGCACGGGTACCAAGTCTTTAAAAACAAACAAACAAACAAACAAACAAAAAAAAACAATCCAGGTGTTGTAATACTACAGCGTGACCAGCAGGGGGATTTGAAAACCAACAGTTGAACGAAAAGCGTTAGGTAATAATAATAATAATAATAATAATAATAATAATAATAATAATAATAATAATAATAATAATAATAATAATAATAATACTGCTCCATTTCGTCCGTGAGTTAGGGGTAAAAGAAGACAAAATTATACAGACTGCCATGTTGAGTTTTTAGCTTGACCTGTAACACTGCAGCCTGATTTGATCTTGTTTGCTGACTTGGGTTCCTAAACTTGAACCGGCATCACCAAAAAGTGTGGAGGGGTGTAAAAACAGTCATTACCATTCATCCTGCAATCAACAGTATCACCACAAAAAAAGCTTTTAAAAACAGGGTTATTCTCTCTCTGTCGTGTCACCCTGTGTTAGAGTACTGTTACTGTTAGAGCAATGTTAATAAAAGTTACAGAGCATGAAATAACGAATTGCTTGCTTTGAAAAAAAGCTAAAGTGTTAAAGAAGTAAACTATTTGAATTATTATGCAGAATAAACAGTCCTACAGCCAAAATTCTGAAAATGGTGGGAAAGGATGGAAAATGCAAAAAAAAAAAAAAAAAAAAAGAATCATTTGAAAATTCACTTCATGCTGTACTATATTGAAAACACATTATTTGATATTTTATTTTGTGAATTTAATTTCTTTTTGAAAATGTTCTCATGTTAAATCTGATGAATGCAACACACTTCAAAAAAGTTGGGACAGTCGACTGTTTACCACTGTGTAACCTCACCTTTTCTTTTAATAACACTTATTAAGCTTTTGGATGCTGTTGGTTAAGCTTAGCAAGCGGAATTCCCCCATACCCTGTCCAGGGTGTACCCCGCCTTGTGCCTGATGCTCCCTGGGATAGGTTCCAGGTTCCCCCGCGATCCTGAAGAAAGAGTAAGCGGTAGAAGATGTATGGATGGATATTTCCCCATTCATCCATTATACATTTCTTCAGCTGCGCAACTGTATGGGGCCTTCGTTGCCTTATTTTGCACTTCATAATTCTCAATCGGAGACAGGTCAGAACTGCACACAGGCCATGCTAACTCCCGCACTCCTCTTCTTATGCAACCATTCGCTTGTAACTCGAGCAGAATGTGGTTTGGTGGTGTTGTGCTCTGGATGGCAGTATATGTTGCTCCAAAATATGTACATATCTTACTGCATTAATTGTGCCATGACAGATGTGCAAGTTACCCATGCCATGGGCACTGACACAGACCCATACCATGACAGTTGCTGGCAGTTTTGTTCCTGAAAACAGCTTGGATGGTCCTTTTCCTCTTTGACCCAGAGAACACAGCTGTTTTGTCCAAAACTATATGAAATGTTGACTTGTCAGACCACAAAACATGATTCCACTATGCTACTGTCCATCTCAGATGAGACCGAGCCCAGAGAAGTCAGTGACGCTTCCGGACAGTGTTGATGTATGGAGTCTGATCTGCATAGTAAAGCCTTAACTTGCATCTGTGGATGCAGCGGTGAATGGTGTTGACTGACAAATATTTACCAAAGTAAATGCTGAGGCCATATCAGAATATCCATTACGGACTCATGAGAGTTTTTAAGACCATGAAATCTGAGGGATTGATGATCACGTGCATTCAGAAGGGTTTTTCGGCCTTGCCCTTTAGGTCCGAGAGAAGTAGGGTGGCACGGTGGCTTGGTGGTTAGGACATTCACCTCACACCTGCAGGGTTGGGGGTTCACCACGGCGAAGTTTCCTGTGGGTACTTCAGTTTCCTCCCCAAGTCCAAATACATGCACGGTGGGTTGATTGGCATGTCCAAAGTGTCCGTAGTGTATAAATGGGTGTGTGAATGGGGATGTGATTGTGCCCAACAATGGATTAGCACCCCGTCCGGGTGTACCTTGCCTTGTTCCCGATTCTCCCTGGGATAGGCTCCAGGTTCCCTGTGACCCTGAAGGATAAGCGGTGGATGGATGTAGAAAGTGAAATGCTAAAATCCTACCAATTTGTCTTTGGGGAATGTTGTTCTCAACGTGTTGCTGACACATCTGTTGGCAGATTAGCAAGCATTGACCCATACTTACTCTTGAAGGTCTAGGCCTTTTTTGGAGGCTCCTTATATACAATGATTTAGACGATTACCTCACCTGTTCCACATCACCATCTTATATCAACTGGTCACATCGCTATTAGTCCTAAATTCCACCTGTCTCAACTTTTTAAGTTGATTAGATAAAACATCAAACACCTTGTCTTTATATGTTTTTTGTTTAAATACGAGTCAAAGTACAAATCACTCCTCTTTGTTTTTATTAGCATTTTCCCTACTGTCCCAATTTTTTTAAATTGTGGATGTATTTATCCATTACGAATCATCTTAAATTGAGTCTTACTGTGAATTTGACACTACCAAAAAGTTTATTTCTTTAAAAGAAAAGGGGCAAGACAGAGAAGTTTATTGAACAAATAGAGTTTATTGCTCGGGTAAGTAGCTGGGGTGTGGTTTGTTTCATACCACAACCACAGTGCCTTCATTGGTTACTGAATCTAGCCCTCACTTGCTTTTCATTATGGCTAAGGTTAGGGTTAGCACCTTTTTCTTTTTCTGCAACTTCAAACAAAATCATGGTATCAGGGTCTAGTTAATGTGCCTAGGGTGCGATCTTATTGTGATGCAAATATTTATACATTTAATGAAATATATGCTTATAACGTGTATTGTTAAACATAAAGCAAATTTTCTTCTCATTTGAAATGAAGTGCAATGATTTGTGTTCCTAAACTGGCTTAATTATCTGTATCATTATTTTAGCCATTTTATTTTGCAGTTCTAATTTCTTTAAAAAAAAAGTGTGCTGTCAAGACACTTAATCATTTCAGTGTAAATTTAGATAATAATGACTTCCCAGCAAAGGTAATAGTTTTCAGAAAGTGACATCAGCTTGTGAAAAGTAGGGCTTATTAAAAATTGATTCATGCAAATTGTTATGAAATTGCAATTGGGAGACCATGTTGGTTAAGCAGATTATGCATTTAAATGCTAAATATACACACAGCTTTGCAAGTTGTACAAGTGTGTGGATGGGGCCTTGCGATGGACTGGTGTTTAATCCTGGGTGTATTCCTGCCTTGTGTTCAGTATTTCTGGGATAGGCTCCAGATCCACCACAGTTGGTGAAGGAATAATATACACGCAATGCACGTGAACTTGTGGTTTCTTCTCAGTTTTAGCAAAGCTCACTCAATTAATTAATTAAAACCAAACTTGTTGTAACTACAAATAAAGTTAATTGTCAGTTAATGGTCATGATAACAATAAAAATGACTTGTGTGACATTTAAGTATATTAACTAGTGCAATAGTAGCAGTGACTACTTCCTAACTCCATGCCATGGGTGACAGTACTAATATTGTTGCAACATGGATTAATAGAGCAGTTACAATAAGACTCTCCCATATGGTTGGTTCATCTGTATGAACCTTCCTATGGTCCATAAGCATTGCTTGCTCAGTGAAGGTGTATATGATTTATATAATACTTAGAAATGAAGGGCTGCTTTCTGGCCACAAGGGGAGACACACATTAGTAAACTAACCAGCCCTTAATGTAAAGATGAAATGAGCACTTCTGGGAAAACAGAGGGCCGTAATAAGATCGAGAAGCACTCCTTAAATACATGATCGATACATGCTACAAATGCATGAAAGGAAAACCTTGCTTCTTTCAGGTCTTCATAAGATACCAGAAATTTCTTGTATATAAAAAGGCATATGATCTCACTTTATTAGAGTTAGCTGAACAATGTGTACTTTGCCAAACATGTGGCTAATTTTTTAGCATACAAGTTTAGCATTGTAAAGTGTATAGCAACTTGCAGGCTAAGGGTGAGAGAAATGATGAAAAATTCCAGTGGATGTGAAGCAGAAAGAACTGTTTATTGTACCCAGAACAGATTATAAACTAAAAAAAAAAAGGTACACAATATGAAGGAAGGCAGCGAAGCCTATAGACATGCAGACTCTCCCTTCCTGTGATAGGGCTTGAGGTTACTAAACCTGTCATTCACTGAGAATACCTAATACATACTTCCCTCTAACTGAGCATTTCCCCACACAGTCCTCATTTGTACCAAAGTCAATAAGAATACTGAATACACGGTTCAGGTGTGTTGGGAACCTGGATTAAGCAGTAACATGGCTTGTCTGTGTGTGTGTCTGAGGACTGTTATGGAAAACATTGCTGTAATCCAACAGAAAAAGCCCATTAAGCCCTGATCTGCAGTGAAAGCACCACAGGCATCCCACATTTAAAATGTTTTAGGCAGTACTATACAGCTGATACAATGAAATCAAACCACTGCAGACTTTGCAAAAATATATATTTATATAAGATCTTTTTCAAAAAAAAAAAAGAAAAGAAAATAATGCAGAGAAATTAATTTCATCTTTGTCCAGCATAAAGCGATATATTAGTGGACAATTGTCAGTTGAATACCATGCAAAAAGGAAGCAGTGGTCTTTCATCAACTTCATATTGGCAGTGAAAAGGAGTCCAGAAAAAGGCATTCTTTTCACCTTATTGCATGCAAAGTCCTGGCTATCTTGCCATCTTGGTGCTTTTTCAAACTTGTACAGTGCCAAAGAAAAGTAAGCCAAAGATAATACAAAACAGGATAAAAACCATTGCCCCTTAAAATACATTTAAGTAGTCAGAGGCGGTAACTCTCTTGAAGAAAGTTTGTCTAGTGCATCCCTTTTTGAATATTGTATTCTTGTTCAACATAAAATGTTCCAATTTTCAAGGAAGTGACTATGCATATGAAATGTGTTTAACAATGGGTTAACAGTCACAGTAATCTGACTGAATGTCTAAGTGTATATCTGGTTCAGCTTCATTAATAGAGCAACAACATCTGAATAATCCAGTGGGAGAAAGAAAGCTAATGATACAAAAACAACCCACAACACTTACAATGACTAAAAACAAGCCAACAATAATAATAACAACAATAATAAAAAAACAACAACAAAAAAAACCCCAGCATATTGTGTCAGCAAATTCCATGCTTGAAGTGGTGCTGCATTTAGTTAAACCAAAGTATTGTATAAAAGCCAGATTTCTAAACAAGTTTAACCAAAATGAAAGATGACTGGGTCTATTTCCTCTGCAAAATAAAGCCCTTTTCACTTCTACATGATTTTGAGGTAACAAATCTATTAGTACCCAAGTAGGCAGCTATTAAAATAGTGCTGTGTTTTGATACATTTTGATATTTTTTTGTTGTTGTTTATAGGGCACCTCTTAAGATTTCATCATAGAAAAAAACAAAAAAACAAAACAAAACAAAAAACAGATTGTCAAAACAGAATTGCTACAATTCTTTCAGTCTGCACAGAGACCCAAAAGTCCTTCAGCACACTGACTTAACATTTTCTGCAGCATCAAGCAACCACCTACCACAAAGCAGGTCAAGCTGCAGAAGTCCAGATATCCCTCACTTCCCGGACACTTTCTCATGGGCCAGTGCCAGAGATTTGATGCAGATCTCTCCATTAATTTAATGCAACTTTTGGGGGAGGGCTAATCTGTAAATGGACAACAGGGCAGAAGTAGAGGCAGCAGGGACAGACATGCTCCAGTCTGCTTAACAGTTCAGGTTTTGGATTGGGGATGAAAATCAGTACACATAGCCATCAGGGAAAGGCATCCCAGTGACACACTGCTCTCCTCCATCTACCAGGTAAGTGCCTCCTTCGTCATAATGAGTGATGGGTAGTGTTTCATCGTCCACTACAGGCAGGCCATCGGGATCAGCCTTAATGTTCGGCCTCTGATTGTCTGGAAAGGCCATAGAGAAGAGGGCCTCAGGGTCACACACAAACTTGTAGACGTACCTCTCACCAGCAACCTGAGGAGTTTATTTATTTATTAAAAAAAAAAAAAAACCCAGAGAAATTACTAACATGCAATTGAAAGAATGCACAACATTTTATAACTGAGCTGAGCATCAAGGAAAATAAATGTTAACTTGTCTTTACCTTCTGCATGATGCCCTTCTCATAGTAGTAACGGAGAGAGCGACTCAGCTTGTCATAATTCATGGCTGGTCGGTTCTTCTGAATGCCCCAACGCCGAGCGACCTAGTGTTCAAGTTAAACATAATTTAAAAATGATTTCACAACAGCATATAAATGACTTGGATATGTAGTGTACATTAGATTTTGTATTTAAAACTGACCTCTTCTGGCTCAATGAGCTTAAACTCCATACCACGTCCTGTCCAAGCAATGAAGTGACTGTTGGCAGGGTCATCAAGAAGTGTCACCAGAAACTGCCAGAGCTGGAGAGATCCACGACGTTGGTAAGGCAGGCCATCACGAAATACAGAAGGCTCCTGTTTTACTTTCCCTGTTAAGAGAATAATAAATGACGAAAACCTGCCAACATTCTCATGTAGAAGAACAATCTAGCCATCCATCCATCTTCTCTACCGCTTATCGTACACAGGGTCATGGGGAGCCTGGAACCTATCCCAGGGGACTTGGGGCATGAGGCAGGGGACACCCTGGACAAGGTACCAACCCATCACCAGGCACGGTCACACACACGTTCACAGATCCATTCACACACTGGACAATTTGGAAACGCCAATTGGCCCATGCATGTCTTTGGAAAAATTGTCTGGAAGAAACCCCTGAAGCACAGGCATGTGAACATGCAAACTCCGCACACACACACCCCAGAAGTGGGTATCGAACCCACAACCCTGGAGGTACGAGGCAAACATGCTAACCTCTAAGCCACTGTGCCCCTAGAAGAAAAATCTCATCTTAAAAAAAAAAAAAAAAAAAAAAAAAGACTTCCCTGTAACCGTATATAAATAAAATCTAACATGAGTTGTGTGCATAAATGTCATTATGGAATCTTACCTTCAAGTCGTTCAGGAACTACGCATGTATCGTCATAATATAAGTGCTGATCTATGTCAAATGAAAAACCTGAAAGAAAAAGGAAGTTGAGTAAATGCAGGGTAAGTCTGTGTTTGGACTAATATATATATATATTACACACACACACACACACACACACTTAGTATTACATATAGCTTGAGTTCATTGAGAAATGAAAACCAAAACTGAACAAGTAATTTTGGAAAACAGGAACGGAAAACAGGAACCGAAACAAATCTCTGATCTTATGAAACAGATTTTGGAAAAGTGACCTCATGTGGTTACTTACTTTCTTGGCTTTGGTAGAAGCTTGCTCCTCTCCCAAATGAAGACCGGCAGTTAGGCACTTCTGAAAATGGAGCAAAGAAACCATTACTCAAAAAGACAATTATTTAAAAAAATGAAAAAAACAAAAACAAAACAAACAAACAAACAAACAAACAAAACACCCCAAACAAAAAAAAACCCACAAAAAAATTAAATCGTAGAATAGTTCAGCAAAAATTCTTGATGAAAATGCAATATTAACATAGAATTATGTCCAGATCGTGAATAGTGAGCGCAGAAAAAGGTCTTATTGCTTATGAAACACTAAGAAAAGCATCCTACTCAGACATCTGACATAATTAGCCTTCATCAATGCACCAATACAACAAATGTAACATATTTATGTGGGGGGTGGGATGACCACAATGACGTTCTGTGCTACTGCTTTTGGTAACTTTGGATATTAGCAAGAAAACAAAAACAATCTCAATGATTCACTTCTAGATGACCACAACTACACACCTGTGTATGTATTTATAAAACAGAAGCTCACAATATAATTTGGCACATCACTAGAGAACACTATATAAGGAACTTGAGCAATAGTGTTCTTCAGCTAGACCTCACTAGTTTAAACTAGTTTGATTTGATGAGGATCATGAGAAGGCAAGGAACAGAATGTTTTGGTCAGCATAACTACTGAACTACAGAAAATCTTAGCTGTATAAATGTCTTTGATTCACCACTTTAGACTGATGTTCAAGTTAGAGAGAGGTACAATTTGATAACATTTTAAAAAGTCAAAATGTCCATTTTCTGCCTTTCATTCAGCTACATGGGTGAGACATACTGTTTGCCCTTGTAGAAATTCCCTCCAAAGAATACAGACACATCAGACTGTCTGCTCTAACAGTTAGTGTGCGCGTATTTGCATGGATCTGTGAGTTTTAGCAGAGCCTGGTGAGGCAGAGACAAGCACACATGGAAGATTCCACAATCAAGCCCTGTCTTTTCCCACCAAAGCTGGCCATTACTGTCTGATGAGGTCTGGACAAGGTTACGGATCCTTTTAAAAAGGTAGACATTTATTAATACTAACCAGAGTCGAAGCCAAAGTCTCGTGGCTCTTGCTTGATGGCCATTGGGTGGAAGGCAGCCTGGGGTGGGCCCATGTTGGGGACACCCTGCTCAGTGTAGCGAGGGTCCAACAGCTCCCGTTTAAAACCCTGAGGATGAACAGGAACCACTGGCTCAGACATTTGCCGATGATACGGTGGCCGGCCATCTCTGGGTGACGTGCTTGATGCTTGGGGAATGTAGTTTGGTTTACCCTGGGTCTCGGAAGGAGGGAATGGCAAACAGGGTTCCGACATCTGGCGCTGAAACCTATTGAAGAAAGTATGTACAAAAATGTTCAAATCACCAAAAGAATATTTGAACAATTTAAAATCAAAGATTTTACCAAGGAAGATTCCAACAATTCACAAGTTCAATGTATTTGCTAGTACAGTATATGCAGTGTAAAATGAGAAAATAGGGGCCTGGTCAAACCTAAGGGACAGCTATTTTAAAAGGAGAGCTTAGCTGCCATTCTGGAGCATTCAGGACTGTTGCTTGCCATGAAGTTCCTAGCTCCATATTACTAACTGCCAGCGACATGCCACAAATTCCTTGGCATGCTCCCAGAAATCATACTGCAGCTGGCAGGGTGCACAGCCCATCTCTCTATTCCCACGGGGGTCAAATTAAGACAGCCCTTCTACAGTGGAGCAGTAATGCTACCATGGCACCACATCATCTGCATTAGCACACCACAGGATTTTTTTTTCAATCATAAGAAGTCTGTTACTGACATGTTAGCCACCATATACAGCGCCCTCCACTAATATTGGCACACCTGGTAAATATGAGCAAAGAAGGCTGTGAAAATTTCTCTTTATTGTTTAACCTTTTGTTCAAATAATCCACAAAAATATTCTGCAAACAGATTTTTTGGGGGAAATAATTGACTAAAAGGGTGCCAATAATTGTTGCAACTATATGTAACAAAGATTCTTTTTTGATAAACCTGTACTTTGTTTGCAATTGTTTGATATCCATGAGAGCTGAGTATTTTTCTGAATTGTTTTTTTTTTTTCCCCCCAAACAAAAGACCAAAAGGTTAAACAATAAAAACAATTTCACAGCCTTGTTTTCTCATATTTACCAAGGGTGCCAAAGTTAGTGGAGGGTACTGTATACCATGGTGTCTTTTATAGTAATTGCAGCAGAGGATACACTGCAAATAACCAATTCATACTTTCCCCTCACAAAATCAAAGAACCTCATAAGAACTTGATTTTTCTCTCAAAATGTAAAAACTCAGTGAACAAAAAAGTGTCTTATGTATTTAAAAAAAAATTAACTAAATAAATAATTATCGGGTCAAAGGCATACTGCCCTTACATAGTTTTTCCATTACTTCAATAGATCACTTGAGCAAAAACAATTATATAAATTGAACACATTTTCTGAAGGGTGTTGAAAATTGCATAGTGGACTCTAGGTCACTGCTGTAAACAATACAGACACTCACCTGTGCTCGTTGTTAAAGGGGGCATTGTGGTTTTGAGGTGGGCATGGCACTGCAAAAGGTGGAGTCTGGCTGTGTAGTGGGAGGGGCCTCTGACTGAGGGCCGAGGTGGTCACAGCAGGCTGCCCGTGTAGGGAACGTTGCCTTAATGTAGAATTATGGCCAAGAGGAGGAGGTGTCTGTTCATGCATGGGGTGCGTGTTGGTGGAACTGCATGGTGACACAGGCGTTGAAGGAGGAGTCAATGGCTTGAACCCAACAGAGGTTTTCCTTTCATAGGCACTGCAAGGAGTAAAAAGAAGGAAACAGTTTGTCACATGGTGGGAGCTCCCTGCAGGTAGTTAATGGCACAGTGATGATGCAAAGACAAAAGTAAACTAGAAAAATTTTGAAAATAAACAAAGTCGTTGGAAAGCTGAATTAGAGTAAAATCAGCAGTTGCTTGATAGTGATAAACTCTCAAACATGGTTCTCTTAGGTTCTTTGCATATTGAGTAGAGAGTGGTTAGAGGGAGTCTTGCTTTGTAAACAAACATAAAAATAACCCTTTAGGACATTAGGAGTAACCCCCCAATCCCCCCCTAAAGTTGTTGAGGTAAATATAGAAGGAGAAATGGCATCCATGACGGACAATAGCAAGATCATTTTTTTGTATAGTGTGCTAAATTTTATAGATTTAAAATTTTCAATGATAAAGAAGTGCTTTAGTGTTATGAAAACGGATGCACGAAACCATAAAATCATGGGGGAAAAAAGAATGGAAATAGATTGAAAAATATCTAGACGTAGTAAATGAGCAGTGAAGCAGTAATGAAAAAAAATCATTGTACATGAAATAAATAATTCATTAACATTTATAACTTCCTATATGAAAGGTATGCTAGAATAGACATCTGTATACAGATAAAAGTAATATTTGAAAGCCAGTAAAAGAGCAATACAGTAACACAAGTGACAAACAAATAAAACTAAGAGTTGCCATGGCAACACAATGAATGAAATAATAGAAAAGCAGGAAGAAGGAGGAGTGAAGGGCACTAGCACTGGGGTGTTGGATGGAGTGATAACTAAGGCAGGACTGATGCAGCTCAGATTTTAGTATAATTTAGTATAATTTTAGTATAAAGGCTATTATGAAATAACCATGTGTTGAAAAGTTCAGTTTCGGATCAGTAATTATCAAGCCAGCTTAAAGACAAATTTGCACTGCATGCTTACCTGTAGTTATAAAGGCACTTCTCTCCATACAGCATGGGACTCCTGTCCTCACTACAGGGGGAAAGCTCTTTCGAAGGACTCAGCTCACGTTTAACCTTGGTTGGAGGAGGGCCATGAAAGGTCACTGAAAAAGACAATGGATTGGAAGTATATAACATCTAATCGAGCACATCAACAGCAGTATAGTGCTGATCATCTGAAGGAGTGTCCTACACAACAACATTAATTGGCTGACTGCTTGGTATAAAATACACATCCTTCGCCCATCAGTACTGTGGCTTTGCAAAACATGCACAATCAAAGTGCTCCCTTCTGATTTCCATCATGGGCAAGTCGATACTCATGAATCACAGCAGCTGTAATTCAATGATTGTGAATGATTTTCCTCCCCACACTGTAACCATTAGCTGCTGGATCTCAGCATCAGCTCCCATATCTGGCGCCACATAATGGCCAACGAAACTGGATCCCTAGGCACAATGCAACACTAGCAAGATAAATCAAGTTGACTATACTGAGCTTAGGAAACCACATAACAGGCATGTGAATGCTCAAAAAGCATGCTGAAAGCTACAGTGCATTGCACTATGCTTAACATTAGACACTCCCTTAAGTAAAACCTAATGGTTGATGGATTTTCCCACTCTCCCTACGCAGGCTTAAGTAATGTATAGGATGTCCTGCAGATGACCAGAGGAACCACACAGCTCTACAGAATAGAACCTTGTAGAGAGAAGTGAACCACTGCCAAGTGCCCAAAGGCCTATTCCAAGATGACCATCATACACACATGAAAGATTTTACACTACACTGTATGGCCACAGCCAAAAGAAATGTCTGCACACCCACAAGGGCCTCTCTGTGTAAATAATACATCTAAAAAAGATACTGTACTATATCAGCCTTCACCTTACTGGATAAGCAGTACTGAATAAACAGGACTGAAATAATGAAGTCTGACACAAAAATACCACACCCTGACTCCTAGCTTCAGCATCAGACCAAAACACAAATAAACTCATGCAAGTCATACAAGAGAAATGGGAAGTTATAAAATGCACCACTGATCATTACATAAGCATTTCACTTGGCTGCAATACAGGGGTCAGTTTTGAACAAATCCCCTATTTAAAGCTGAAATTGTGTCAAGAAGGGTGCTGGGAAGAGCACCTTTACTCAGTTTCAGCAGCTTTTCGGTGGTGGAGGATGAGGCCGCAGAGTGCAGGCACCTTCACCCCATGGAATTCAGTCCATTCCAGGCTAAGCTGAGTGCAGGAAAGCATGAAATCATGTTAACAGCTTGCCTCATGCAATGCCCAATACCAATCAGATACTTGATGGTCTGGGTTATGGTCTGCTATCAATGCTCCAATATCTATCATTAGGATCTCTACAGAGATTTCACAACCCAGCCAAAATCAACAAGATTGCCTGGGTACTTCACACCAATTTATGTTTTACAGTGTCATTGGTCCTCTCAAAAGACTTGACTCGAAACTGAAACAAGACATGAATAATGATTCTCTCCCTGAGCGGTCCTTGCCTTTGCTGGACTTAATCCAGTATACTTGGCAATAGAGTATTAATATTAAAGCTCAGGTACTCACAGCTGTCCGGCTGAAAGTCTGGGACAAACTGTTCATCATCGGGCACCTGGGCTGTGGAGACAAAATCATGAGATGTTGATACAATAAAAAATAATATTTATACACAGATCTCACTGATCAGTAATGCATGCACTAAAGCAAGCACTGGCATAAGCATCAGCTATCCCGCTGTAAAGTTGGCATAATGCACAACACAACAAGCCTGTCAGTAGAACCAAGCAGCATGCAAAAAAGAACTGTGGTGCGCCAGTGAATTGAAATTCAAACCCCATAAACTGCACTATTATAAAAAAAAAAAAAAAAAAGTTTTTCCATAAATATTGTGAATGATCACGTAAACTTTGGGTAACTGTTTTGAAAATATGCACAGAGAAAGAAAAAAAAATGTGCTCTGTAATTTAACTAAAACTTGCGGTTTTCTTTTGCCGAGAAGGAAATATAAAGGGACCCTCACCCTCTGCAATCCAGATTTCCTGCAGCTGACTGAGATCCTGGAAGAGTTCTGCAGTAGACACATACAGGAAACTATGTTACTAGACAACAACGCAGATAAAAAAAAAATAGAAGACCAAATAACACAAAAGCACTGTGTCTAAATCACAATGCAGGCATGTTATATTACCTTCTGTGTCCTGAGCAAGTTCGGTGTCTACAAACTTTCTTTTCCTCTCAATGATGGTTCTGCTGTATGGTTCCTCCACTTGGGACGATTTCTGATGAGAAGCAGACTAGTTAGAGCGATTTGATCCACATGACAAAAGCTAGATTTCATATCATCTGAGTACCAGTCGAGAGAGAGGGGGGAAAAAACAACAACAAAAAAAAAAACACACGAAAAAAACAACAACTCACGTTTGATGGGACCATAAATGGTACTTGCTGGTCGTAAAATCTGTCCATGATATCTGGCGCTTTACAAATCCCAGCAGGTCTTCGCGCAAAAGCGATAGCTTTCTGGAGTTTTTTCCGGGCTCTCTCTTCTCTATAGGAAGAACAGATCTACAGGTCAGAGAGCCACTCAGCACACACAATCACGTCATTATATTGTCCTGCATGTAGTCTGAGGGAATCTTCAACTCGATCTGTTCCCTTCTCCTCTTTCTGTTGTTTATTACAACATCAGAGGGTGTTGAGAGCACAGTGCATGTGCTGCACCATGTAAACACACCTCCAGAACATAACCCTTACATAATCAAGAAGCCAACCATCTGAGCTCGAGATTATGAAGGAATACATAATCACAGGCTTGGGAAATATTATCTTGCACACCCAAAAGGCATGCTTATATTTATTTCGCCAGTGCGGAAAATATATTGCATTTATAATTGTATTACTTTTTAATGTCAACGAACAGCAATTCCACCATCTTGCCTAGAGGGATCCAAAACACAGGAGCCATATCTAGGAGTTTTATTCTCAAGCGCATTTAAAATATAAAATAACCAACAGTAGAGTGTGTCGGGGGACCGCGTTGTCGTTCTTTAAGCTGTTGAAATATGGCTTTAACGGGCAACAACTACCATCTGGAGGGGAAATATTGACTTTTAGACAAAGGGAGCGAGACAAGGAAAGATCAAAAGCGCGCGTGACGCACGTTCAGCTCCTGGATTCGCAGGAAGTTCAGAGTAAAAACTGTACAGGTTAATGGGGCATGTCCTCGTTTCCATCACCCGCATCATTTAGCAACAATGTACACAAAACACCGCGTTCACGATCCGAAAGCGGTCCTCATGGGTTCCCTCGGGCCAGCTTCAAGGCAACACAAATGTCTACATTAAAATCGACGATGCGTAAAGTTATTTCTTAAAAAAAAAAAGTCTATAAAAAACAAAGTTTTTTATAGACCCCTCGCAAAGTTCAAAATACCTAGTTTACCAAGAGACCAATCCAAACCAAAGTCCCTTAACAACAACAACAACAACAACAAGAATAATAATATTCCAGCATGGCAGTATTGACTTTTCTCCCTCTCCTTCTCTCTCTCTTCCCTCAGGCGATCAGCCCTTGCATGGCCCCTTGTTTTTCTCAATGAAATGAAACCCGATCTGTATGAGGAATAAACCGAGCCCTCCATTCACCAACCCACAAACACAGCGGAGACCAGACCGAGCTCCCCGAGATAACAGAGTTAAACACCTCATCGACATCAATATTACAAAAAAAATTATAAAAAATAATAATAAAAAAAACCTCAGAAAACTTCATGCAAAATATGGTTGCCAAAGTAAGCCCGTTGCAAGATAAAATGGCGATGCGCTTTCCCTCAACGCCAAATAGCTGCTGGATTCGCAGTTCAGAGTCGAGGAGAAACTTAAACAATGTCGAAAAGCGCTTCCAAAACACGCAATTTCATCTGAAACGATGCAAAAAAGAACTCTCTTCTCACCGTATAGAAAATGCCGTGCTCACGGTGGATGTTCTGAAAAACCGCTAAAGACTGTAAATCCGCGAGAAAACCTGGCGTCCGTGCCGCTCAGTCACTAGATGCGCTCTGCTCCTGATACAAAACTTGAATGGGATTTTGTAAATGGACCGGTCTGCTTTCCGCTTGGCTTCCAGGGACAAGAGTAATTGTTCACCATTGGCTACATTGACCTGTCAGTCAAGTCAACAACCAATAGTTGGTGGAAACTAATGAATTATGCACGAGGTGTGGTTTGACCAATCACAGTTCGCGTTTGTCCTATTTTTATGAATGACTGGGTTTCATTCACATTCACATTCACATTAAGCTTGTTGATTTTTCCCCTCCTTCCAGGGAGAGACACGCTCTTAAAGAGACACGCACAGAAAATTCAACTCACAGGTAAAATTACCCTCACTCTTATCTTTAAGAGTCACGACACGTTTTCAAGGATATTTGGACGTCCTGCTTTGAAAAAGTCTGACACCTTAGTATATCAAAAAAATATGTTAGCAACAGTCAAGTTAAAATATTATCTAGAATACACTATGAAATATAGGACACAAATATATTATATATAGGACAGAAATATATTATCTGTAGGCCATTGTATCACCAGCAGTGTCTTATAGCAGACTAAAAACAGTTCAACTAAGTGGATGTTATTTACAAGCTGATTATTGTACTTGTTCTGAACTTAGCCTATACTCTGAATATATATATATATATATATACAGTGGTGTGAAAAAGTGTTTGCCCCCTTCCTCATTTCCTGTTCCTTTGCATGTTTGTCACACTTAAGTGTTTCGGAACATCAAACCAATTTAAACAATAGTCAAGGACAACACAAGTAAACACAAAATGCAATTTGTAAATGAAGGTGTTTATTATTAAAGGTGAAAAAATCCAAACCATCATGGCCCTGTGTGAAAAAGTGTATTGCCCCCTAAACCTAATAACTGGTTGGGCACCCTTAGCAGCAACAACTGCAACCAAGCGTTTGCGATAACGTGCAATGAGGCTTTTACAGCGTCCTGGAGGAATTTTGGCCCACTCATCTTTGCAGAATTGTCCTAATTCAGTTACATTAGAGGGTTTTCGAGCATGGACGGCCCTTTTTAAAGTCATACCACAACATCTCAATAGGATTCAGGTCAGGACTTTGGCTAGGCACTCAAAGTCTTCATTTTGTTTTTCTTCAGGCATTTGGTGGTGGACTTGCTGGTGTGTTTAGGATCATTGTCCTGCTGCAGAACCCAAGTTCGTTTCAGCTTGAGTACCGCGAACAGATGGTCGGACATTCTCCTTCAGGATGTATTCGTAGACAGAACATTTTATGTTCCTTATCACGGCAAGTCTTCCAGGTCCTGAAGCAGCAAAACAGCACCCAGACCATCACACTACCACCACCATATTTTACTGTTGGTATAATGTTCTTTTTATGAAATGCAGTGTTCCTTCTACGCCAGATATACTTGGACACACACCCCAAAGAGTTCCACTTTTGTCTCATCGGTCCACAGAATGTTGTCCCAAAAGTCTTGGGGATCATCAAGATGTGTTGTGGAGAAATTGAGATGAGCTTTGATGTTCTTTTTGCTCAGCAGTGGTTTTCTCCTTGGAACTCTGCCATGCAGGCCATTTTGCGCCCAGTCTTTTCCTGATGGTGGAGGCATGAACGCTGACCTTAACTGAGGCAAGTGAGGCCTGCAGTTCTTTGGACGTTGTTGTTGGGTCTTTTGTGACCTCTTGGATGAGTCGTCGCTGCGCTCTTGGGGGTAATTTCGGGCGGCCGGCCACTCCTGGGAAGGTTCACCACTGTTCCATGTCTTCGCCATTTGTGGATAATGGCTCTCACTGTGGTTCGCTGGATTCCCAAAGCTTTGGAAATGGCTTTATAACCCTTTCCAGACTGATAGATCTCAATTACTTTCTTTCTCAATTGTTCCTGAATTTCTTTGGGTCTCGGCATGATGTGTAGCTTTTAAGGATCTTCTGGTGGACCTTACTGTGTCAAGCAGCTCCTATTTAAGTGATGCCTTGATTGTGAACAGGTGTGGCAATAATCAGGCCTGGGTGTGGCTAGAGAAATTGAACTCAGGTGTGGACAACCATAGTTATAGTATGTTTTAACAAGGGGGCAATCACACTTTTCACACAGGGCCATGATGGTTTGGATTTTTTTCACCTTTAATAATAAACACCTTCATTTACAAATTGCATTTTGTGTTTACTTGTGTTGTCCTTGACTATTGTTTAAATTGGTTTGATGTTCCGAAACACTTAAGTGTGACAAACATGCAAAGGAACAGGAAATGAGGAAGGGGGCAAACACTTTTTCACACCACTGTGTATATATATATATATATATATATATATATATATATATATATATATATATATATATATATATATATATATATATATATATATATATATATATATATGTATGTATGTATGTATATATATATATATATATATGTATGTATGTATATATATAAATATATATATGTATGTATATATAACAATTTTATTGAAATTGTGGCAGGTGATAACTGATACTGCTCATGAATTATCACTCATTCTCACTCACTTTCAGTATAATAATAATAATAATAATAATAATAATAATAATAATAATAAACTTTATTTTATAAAGCGCCTTTAAAGTAGCTTCTCAAAGCGCTGTACATAAAAACACAAATCACAGAATAAATAAAAAGTTAAATAAAATGAATAAAACTGTAATAAAAACAAATATAAAACAGTCAAAAAGATATTAAGAATAAAAAGCGAGTTTAAAAAAGTGTGTCTTTAAAAGAGCTTTAAAAATGCCAAAGGACTGAGCTTCCCTGAGTTCAGGGGGAAGAGAGTTCCAAAGTCATGGCGCGTAGACAGAAAAAGCCCTGTCACCCATAGACTTAAGGTGGGTTAGTGGAACCGTAAGTAGATTACCCTGTGAGGAGCGCAGTCTGCGATGTGGGGTGTACGGGATTAATAAGTGAGTTAAATATTGTGGAGCCAATCCGTGCAATGCCTTGTATGTTAACATCAAGATCTTAAAATCCACCCGGAACCTTACCGGGAGCCAGTGTAAGGACTTCAAAACAGGAGTGATATGGTCATATCTCCTGCTTCCCGTCAGGATCCGGGCGGCAGAGTTCTGAACATACTGCAATTTGTTAATTGCAGTTTTAGAAACTCCGGCTAAAACGGCATTGCAATAATCCAACCGTGTGACAATGAATGAATTGATCAGCTTTTCAGCGACAGATAAGTTTAGCATTGGTCTTAATCTGGCAATATTTCTGAGGTGAAAAAAGGAAGCTTTCACAGTGCTCTGAACAAAAAAATCAAAAGTGAGGTTAGTGTCAAAAATTACACCAAGGTTCCTCAACTTCCTTTGGAACTCTAGATCAGAGCCATCAACGGATAGAGACAATGGAGCCGCTTTGCGAATCTGATGACGGGAACCTATGAGCATGACCTCAGTTTTCCAGCTGTTCAGGCACAGAAAGTTATTATTCATCCATTTCTTTACCTCAGAAATACAGCCAGAAAGATAACCAACATCAATGCTTTCACCAGATCTTGAGTGAATGTAGATTTGCGTATCGTAAGCACTTTATCCTGGTCAGGGTAAATCTGGATACAACGCCTATCCCAAGAACATTGGCTGTGAGGGAATGGATGGAATCCTGGATGGAATGAACAGTCCATTGCAGGTCACCATACATACATACATCCACACATTCATTTACACATAGGGGCAGTTTAGCATAGCCAATATACCTACTGTTATATTTTTGGGAGGTGGGAGGAAACCAGAGAACCCAGAGGAAACCCATGCAATATAGGGAGACCATATGAAACTCTGCACAGAGAGTAACCTGAGCCATGGATCAAACACTGGAGCTGTGAGACAGCAACGCTACCCACTGCATGACCGTGCCTCCACCTATGAATTACGTTTTGCTCAAATATGATAGACACAAAATCTTTTAAAGGATGTCACAGAAAAAAATTCATAAACCAAATTAATTCAGTTTTTATATCAATTCTGTAGATTGATCTTGCTTTTTTGATGTGGAAGAAGTCTGACATGCATCAGTGGTTATACAGTATAAAGTGAGACCATGTTATTTTTTTCCAGACAGCCTATGGCCAAGCCAACTTCTTTGAACATGAGTGAGAGAAATCCTTCATCTGATGATGTAAAGCATTGAAGTCAAGCTTATATCATTTGAGGCAGACAATTTCATAAAAAAGATACATTACAGATGTTATTATTGCCTCTGAAGGAGGGTCTGTCAATTACACCGTACTGTGGAGGTCTCCTTTTTATAGTATGCTTCAGTCGGCCACTGCGGATGCAGTGGGAGGTGAGAGGGGGGGCGGGCAAGAGCATATTGTGTTTCTATTCTGATTCTTTCCTTAAATAAATCCAAAATGGTGACACATACTACAGAGTCACTGCAGAATATCTCCCATTGAAGATTTTTCACAGACAAAATTTTAAGGGAGTCAGAAAAAGATTATTGAGACAAGGAAAAGGGCCTATTTTTTTTCTTTCCTTTAGTACACACATTTGCTTGATGATGTGGTGTGGTTATTCTGACAGGGTTAGTGTGCAAGTTTACCTCTTTTTGCAAAAAGTTTTCTACTTAGACGTCACATCAAATTTTGGCTCTAGATTTAAGAATGAGGAAGCATTGTTCATATTACAGCACATCTGCTCAATAGTTTCAAATGTGCTATAAATTCCAAAAGCTATTATAGAATCACAGTACTATTTGAACATGTTAATACATAGTCAATCAAAATGTTCTACAACCCCAATTCTGAAAAAGTTGGGACAGCATGGAAAATGCAAAAAAAAAGAAAGAAAAAAAAAAGCGTAATTTGAAAATTAAATTCACCCTGTACTATATTGAAAAAAAATTATTAGATATTTTAGTTTGTGAATTTAATTTATTTTTGAAAATATACACTCATTTCAAATTTGATGACTGCAACAAACTCCAAAAAAGTTGGGACAGTCGACGGTTTCCCACTGTGTAACATCACCTTTTCTTTTAATAACACTCATTAAGCGTTTGGGCGCTGAAGACATCAGGTGGTTAAGTTTAGCAAGTGGAATTTTCCCCCATTCATCTATTATACATTTCTTCAGCTGTGCAACTGTACGGGGCCTTCATTGTCTTATATTGCGCTTCATAATGAGCCACACATTCTCATTCAGAGTCAGGACTGCAGACAGGACAGTGCTGATGTATGGCTTCTGCTTTGCATAGTAAAGCCTTAACTCGAATCTCATCTCTGGATGAATGGTGTTGACTGACAAAGGTTTACCAAAGTATTCCCAAGCCCATGTCAGGATATCCATTACAGACTCATGACTGTTTTTAAGACAGTGACGTCTGAGGGATCGGAGATCACGTGTATTCAGAAATGGTTTTAGGCCTTGTCCTTTACGCACAATATTTGCCCAGATTTATTTTGTGCACTGTAGATGGTGTGATGCCCAAAATCCTACCATCTTTGGGGATTTGTCTTTGGGGAATGTTGTTCTCAAAGTGTGGGAATATTCGCTGATGCATCTATTGGAAGATTGGCGAGCTTCGACCCATCCTTGCTCTGGAAGGACTAGCCCTTTTTTGGAGGTGCCTTATATACTATGATTAGACGATTGCCTCACCTGTTTCACATTACCATCTTGTTTCAACTCATCACATCTCTATTAGTCCTAAATTGCCCCGTCCCAACTTTCTTGGAATGTTTTACATGCATCAGTTTCAAAATATATGTTTGACAAGTATGCAGTTGATAAGGTAAAACATCAAATTCAAGCTGTTGTCTTTATTTATTTATTTTTGTTATATACAAGTCATGTAAGTTCAAATCATTGTTTTTATTAGCATTTTCCATACTGTCCCAACTTTTTCAGAATTGGGGTTGTACGTTAAGCATAGCTGATTTACACATCTGTAACCTTGATGTGAAATCGGTCAGATGCAGATGGTTGGTGAAAGTGGAATGAGGGGAGGTAGCGGCTTCAGGCCCTTGCTAGTCTCCAAAGCAAAGACGAGATGTGACTTGCAGACTATTAATAGCTCATACAGAGATAATTCCTGTCTCATTATCTGTACATGCCCAAGATGCCCAGTTTTCACCCTAGGGCTGAGCTTCTACTTGTATAATCAGCACATACTTAAAGACCTATTTTGGCAAGCAAAGTGCACGCGATGAAAAACAAATTTGCATTCTGTAATCTTATTAATTGTGTAAACATATGGTATATTGTGTTTGCTTGTATTTATTCATGTGAAAACACCAATTTGAAATATATTAGACATTTAAAAAAAAGCCACATTTTAGTAAATGTGCACTTATATAGCGCTTTTATCCAAAGCGCTTTACACTGTATCTCATTCACCCATTCACACACACACCAACGGTAGCAGAGCTGCCATGCAAGGTGCTAGCTTGCCATCAGGAGAAACTTGGGGTTCAGTGTCTTGCCCAAGGACACTTCGGCACGTGGAGTCACCCGAGCCGGGAATTGAACCGCCAACTCTACAATTAGTTTACCAACTATGCTACAGCCGCCCCATAGCAATTTTAGCGGTCATTACCCTATGTTTTCTGTTGAATATGTGTAATAATTAAGATGAACATATGACACCTTATATATTAAAAATAAAGATCACCTCCATATGAGTTCAAGGGAGAGTATAAAATAGGAATGGTGTACCCCGCAATACAGAGTGGGCTGGAGGGTAGAGAGTAGAGAATAATTTGAAAATTACTAGAGAATAATTTGCTCATGACCATGGAGACAATTTGACATATGACTATGGAGATAATCTGTATGCTTGGTATTTTGTCTGTGAAACAATATGAAACAAACAAACTAACATGGATAGTGATGTTGGCATGAGACAATATTGGAGCTCCTTTCTGCCCTATTACTACAACACTAACTGAACTAAAGAGTATTCCCCAAGATGGATTCACATCATTAGCATAAAAGCTGTGACTTTGATTAAATTGAAATTCAATCAGGTTAAATGGAGGATAAACTGAGTGCCATTATTGGATAAGTGCATTTCTGCAGCTCTTTTCCAATAAACAACATCAAAGTCAGTTCACAACCTGCCCTTTAATTCAATTAATCTTTTGTCCATCAACATGGATGCCTAGAATGACTGAGTGCTGGAGTGGACAGGCGATAAAAGGGTCAGGAGAAGAAGCAATCAATCTTTTCTCTGGAATCACATCCCTGTTCAGGCTCAGGGTTTGAACAGTGCCCTTGACCCTTGCTGCTACACAGATAAGAGCTCCAGCAAGCCCTCTAAGTCAAAGGACATGGGTTTATACAAACATGTGGGACAATCACACTGAGCGATAATACAGGCTCTACTGCATCTGTGTCATCTAATACTGTTTGTCTGTCCCAATTAAGAATGTGTGCGCATTTGGCCTTTGTCAGACCTACAAGGTCAAAACCAGAGTAAAGGAACAATGCAGAAAGGATACTAGGCATTTTAATAGCATACTTGCTGTTTCTGTTAAAAGAAGATGTGTTGATCTGAGATTGGGTTTCCTCAGAATATTCCATTTCTAATATATGAGTAAGGTATTCAGACAAGAAGTAGCTTTTCTTTTTTTTTTAGATTACATCACAGTGTTACATGTAAGAACAGATGTAAGACAATACTAGTATTAAACACTGATCACTAACACAAGCTAGAGAAAATGCGCATGTGAAATATTAATGACAAAAGACTCTGAAGACATTTGTGATGTCAAGACACACAGGGCATAGGGCAGGCCAGAATGGTACAAGTAATGGTAATGGGTAACTAATCTTGCTACACAGTACAAAAAAAATGTGATGACATTTTTGGTTGAACATTCAGTTTGAATTGAAATGCTATTTTGTGTTTCCTGTTTAAGACTACTAGTCATTTAATGTATATTAACATAAATAATTAAGAAGGTGACAGTGGTATGTATCAGAGACGATGATGCTTGGGGGAAGAATATTACTTCTGTTCCCTGTTGACACATGATCTGGGTGCCAGACATTTCCCTACATAGAACCTAACAAAGAACAGCCAGATTGGTGCTTTTACTACGAACATGTTTCAAACATATTATGGGAAAACACAATGAATAAAGACAATAGGCTATAACAATTAAGCAAAAGTAGAAGTAGGAATATAATCATGAGAAGATGGCAGACTCTTGCGACAATCAACATGTTCTCTCTATGAGCAGACATTGTTGTCTTCTTTGCTTCAGTAGGCATGCAGTGGTGTCATGTTAGATAAATCATATATACAACAATCATTGAACAACCCCAATTTTGAAAAAGTTGGGACTGTATGGAAAATGCTAATAAAAAAAGTGGAATGATTTGTAAATGTACTTTGACTTGTATTTAAACAAAAAATGTATAAAGACAAGGTATTTGATGTTTTACCTAATTAACTGCACTTTTATTTTTAAAGGTAAGCCTTTATTTTGAAATTGATGAACGTAAAACATGTTCCAAACAAGTTGGGATGGGGCAATTTAGGACTAATAGCGATGTGACAATTTAAAATAAGAAAGTGATGTGGTAAGGTAATCATCTAATCATATTAAAAAACGGAGCCTCCAAAAAAGGCGTAGTCCTTCAAGAGCAAGGATGGGTTGAGGCTCACCAATCTGCCAACAGATGCGTCCACGAATAATCCAACTCTTTGAGAACAACATTCCCCGAAAACAAATCGGTAAGATTTGGGGCATTTCACCTTCTACAGTGTACAATATAATTAAAATTGTAAATGTGCACTTATATAGCACTTTTATCCAAAAGTGCATTACACTGTGTCTCATTCACCCATTCACACACACTCACACCAATGGTGGCAGAGCTGCCATGCAAGGTGCTAACTTGCCATTGGGAGCAACTCGGGGTTCAGTGTCTTGCCCAAGGACACTTTGGCATGTGGAGTCACGTGGGCTGGGAAACGAAATGCCAACCCTATGACTAGTGGACAACCAGCTCTACCACCTGAGCCACAGCTGCCTCAAATTAAAAGACTTGAGGATTCCAGTCAAGGTAAAGGGTAAGGCCGAAAACCACTTCTGAATCTGTAATGGTTATCCTGACATGGGCTCGGGAATACTTTTGTAAACCTTTGTCATTAAACACCATTCGCCGCTGCATCCACAAATGCAAGTTAAGGCTTTACTATACAGAGCAGAAGCCATACATCAACACTGTGAAGAAGCGTTGCCGACTTTTCTGGGCTCTGTCTCATCTGAGATGGACAGTAGTACAGTGGACTCATGTTTTGTGGTCTGACGAGTCAACATTTCAAATAGTTTTCGGACAAAACAGCCGTAACGTTCTCCGGGCCAAAGAGGAAAAGGACCATTCAAGCGGTTTTCAGCATCAGGTCTAAAAGCCAGTATCTACATTGGTATGGGGGTGTGTCCGTGCCCATGGCATGGGTAACTTGCACATCTGTGAGGACACCATTAATAAAGAAAGATATGTACACATTTTGGAGCAACATATGCTGGCATCCAGAGCAGGAAAATGCTTAACCACATTCTGCCTGGATTACAAGCACATGGTTGTATAAGCAGAGAGTGCAGGTGCTTGCATGGCCTGCGTGCAGTCCTGATCTGTCTCCGATTGAGTATGTGTGGTGCATTATGAAGTGCAAAATAAGGCAATGAAGGCTCGCTCCAACAGTTGTGCAGCTGAAGAATTGCATAACGAATTAACTTAACCAACTGGTGTCTTCAGCACCCGAACAATTAACAACTGTTATTAAAAGAAAAGGTGATGTTACACAGTGGTAAACAATCAACTGTCCCAACTTTTTTGGAGTGTGTTGCAGTCATCAGATTTGAAAAGAGTAAATATTTTCAAAAATGAATTGAATTGGTGACGTGAATTTTCAGATGACTCTTCTTTGCTTGTTTGTTTTTTGCATTTTCCATACTGTCCCAACCTTTTCGGAATTGGAGTTGTAAATTGTAAAATGAAAAGAAATTGTAAACATGCACTCATAACCAAACCAACATTCTTTAAGCACCAGAGGACCATAAAAGTCAACTGTCTGATGACCACAGGAGACAATGGAGTTCTAGTGAAATTCCCTATTACTTTTAATTGGAATGACATGAGCTTTGTTGATTAAAAAATACCAAAGTCATATCCTGTGGTTATCTAGGCAAATTTGCTCTTTGTAGGACCTTGATACTGCATCTTTGATTTGGTGTTCATTAAAGGGAACCAGAGGCAGAGTAGTCTGCCTGTTTGAAGAATTGAGTTTTGAGAACATCAGCTGTACAATCAGTGCTGATCTGAAATTACCTTAAAAATGCCAAAATAGAAGTTAAATAATCTCAGACTAAAAAAACCTTATCTGATCCCAGATTTAAAATGGTGATGCTTAAGGAATTTAACTGTTAGGCACACAGTTCTACACAGTGCCAATATATCTGACTATCATAGAGTGCTTATCTATATCGGGGACAATATGTCATGTCACCCGTGAGATAACACGACTAGTTTCTAAAGCTATATTACATCACTCTACAAGTTATATCGTAAAACACATTCAAATATATGCACACAGGGTTCTCAGAATATACAACTACTGTGTATTCATATACATGATGGTAGACATCTTTAGTCTAACGCTGATATCATCTCCATCTGCTATATAAGAAAGGTTTAAAAAGTTTACTTCACAGCATATATGGTGTCCATCCATCAGAACATGAATATTTTCTAAGCTTGGACACTGGCACAAACACAGTAACATAGATTTGTTTCCTACATGGATGATTTAGGTGTTTTAACACCCCTGTCATCAGACTTGAAATTATGAGCTGATGGTTTCATGATGTATTTTGGTATAGTGTTTCATGGGAAAGATAGTGCCTGAAATACTGTGATATATTTAGGTTTATGGTCAGTCAGATTCCCATGTAGGATCATAGGGCTGGTTTTATTCCAATGTGGTCTACTTAATATTGTAGACATGGCCTGAGATGTTCATTTCTGACACTTGTTTACTCAATATATAGTGCATACGCAGAATGATGAGAAATTGATGCTAGGGAAAGGACCACCCTCTTGATTTGTAAATAGCTAAAAAAAGACATTTTGATAAACACATACATTTTTTACCTCCCTAGATTATCCTCTAAACAGTGTCTGTGGTGTCTGGAACCTCCAGTAAGCTATGTATTATTTTACAAAATTGACATTGGCTACCTGTGGATATCAGTGGTCTGAAGGTGGATACCAGATAGGTCAGAAGCAAATGATAGGGCCTACCTCTTCTAAACAGCCCACAACCCATAAACTAAACACTGCATAAAATATGAGCTCACTGTTTTGTCTCTTTAATTTGTGGCATGTTGTGGGGCTTTAAAGAGGCGTTTGAGTGAACACTCTTCATGAATTGATATATAATTCAGCTGACTCCTTCAGGACGATGGTGTCTTTTGGTGTGCCCCACCCACTCTAAATTTCATAACAGGGTAAATATGTCAAGCAGTCACCCCTGGCCTTAGCACTCTTTTTGAAGATGTTCCTGAGCACCTTAGTTTATTCTTCATACATATTCCTTCCCTTCTCTCTCTGCAAGTCAGTATTGTCTGATGAACCCACTGACAGGAAGTGAGAGAGCACAGAATAAACTAAGTTAATGGTCTGTTGGTCCTGGCTTTGGCAGGAATTGTTAAAAATCTACAGCCTATACAGCCCATTGTAGGAATATCAGAGATTCAAACACACAGGTATTGGTCAAGATGCTGGGTTGGCTTCTTCAGTCACTGAAGTCTCTAATGGTTAGGCTACTACAGGCATCAGAGTCCTTTGTCCATGCAATATAAAGGTATGAGTTTAATATTTGTCCATCACCAAAAAATGGGACTTCTGTACTAGTTTTCCTCTCAGATGTCCATCTTCACAACCCCAGCAGAGTAGATACAGTGACTGAGATTAGTGAAGATGTGTGTGTGTGTGTGTGTGTGTTAGAGGTGAGCCTAGTCCCGACTTCTGTTGCGCCTTTTGAATAATAAGAAGGGGGTTTTCTGTGGAGGACCCATCAGCATGGGTACCTGATTCTTGTGTGTAATTCGTATCTGTGGACAGAACAGAAAAAAGATTAGGACATTAATCCTATGTACATTCAGGTTGCCTGTAACCTGAAATTCCCACTGGATGTGACACAGGATGTGTAAACAGTGTGCAGGCAATAAAATATGGATTGGGGGGTTCGGTGGTTGGAACCCCATTAATAAGAATTTCAAACTAATCTAAGAACCTTTCATGAAGCTTTTTCTCTAAGAACTTAATGTTCACACACTCATATAGAGCTGCAACAACTAATCGATAAGATAGATAATAATCGATTATGAAAAACATTATCAACGAATCTCCTTATCGATTAGTTGGTCTGCAGGCGGCACGTGGTACATTTACTCACTACATTACTTCTGTTCTTAAAACACGCATCAGAGAATAAATACTAAAGTTGTGTCGCAAATAATCTACTCTGCACTTACACTATGTACTCTACTGTCTAGTGCGTAAATCTTAGAAGGGTAATGTCGTCTCAAATGGAACACTAGCGGTTTTTTACTAACCGAAAGTATAAACTCTTTCCCAGTCGATCGCTCATGATATAAAACGCATGTAATGCGACGTCTCTACAGCGAGGGGAAAAAAGTATTTGATCCCCTGCGGATTTTGTACGTTTGCCCACTGACAAAGAAATGATCAGTCTATAATAATTTTAATGGTACATTTATTTGAACAGTGAGAGACAGAATAACAACAAAAAAATCCAGAAAAACGCATGTCAAAAATGTTATAAATTGATTTGCATTTTAATGAAGGAAATATGTATTTGACCCCTCTGCAAAACATGACTTAGTACTTGGTGGCAAAACCCTTGTTGGCAATCACAGAGGTCAGACGTTCCTTGTAGTTGGCCACCAGGTTTGCACACATCTCAGAAGGGATTTTGTCCCACTCCTCTTTGCAGATCTTCTCCAAGTCATTAAGATTTCGAGGCTGACGTTTGGCAACTCGAACCTTCAGCTCCCTCCACAGATTTTCTATGGGATTAAGATCTGGAGACTGGCTAGGCCACTCCAGGACCTTAATGTGCTTCTTCTTAGCGCCACTCCTTTGTTGCCTTGGCCGTGTGTTTTGGGTCATTGTCATGCTGGAATACCCATCCACGACCCATTTTCAATGCCCTGGCTGAGGGAAGGAGGTTCTCACCCAAGATTTGACGGTACATGGCCCCGTCCATTGTGACTTTGATGCGGTGAAGTTGTCCTGTCCCCTTAGCAGAAAAACACCCCCAAAGCATAATGTTTCCACCTCCATGGAAACTATACAAGATCCACCTAATGGATCTTGTATAGTAGCACTACTTGTATTGTTCCCTGCTTGATATATCGCTTTGCTTATTTGTAAGTCGCTTTGGATAAAAGCGTCTGCTAAGTGAATAAATGTAAATGTAAATGTTTGACGGTGGGGATGGTGTTCTTGGGGTCATAGGCAGCATTCCTCCTCCTCCAAACACGGTGAGTTGAGTTGATGCCAAAGAGCTCCATTTTGGTCTCCTCTGACCACAACACTTTCACCTAGTTGTCCTCTGAATCATTCAGATGTTCATTGGCAAACTTCAGACAGGCATGTATATGTGCTTTCTTGAGCAGGGGGACCTTGCGGGTGCTGCAGGATTTCAGTCCTTCATGGCGTGGTGTGTTACCAACTGTTTTCTTGGCGACTATGGTTCCAGCTGCCTTGAGATCATTGACAAGATCCTCCCGTGTAGTTCTGGGCTGATTTCTCACTGTTCTCATGATCATTGCAACTCCACGAGGTGAGATCTTGCATGGAGCCCCAGGCCAAGGGAGATTGACAGTTCTTTTGTGTTTCTTCCATTTGCGAATAATCGCACCAACTGTTGTCACCTTCTCACCAAGTTGCTTGGCAATGGTCTTGTAGCCCATTCCAGACTTGTGTAGGTCTAAAATCATGTCCCTGACATCCTTGGAAGAGCTCTTTGGTCTTGGCCATGGTGGAGAGTTTGGAATCTGATTGATTGCTTCTGTGGACAGGTGTCTTTATACAGGTAACAAGCTGAGATTAGGAGCACTCCCTTTAAGAGTGTGCTCCTAATCTCAGCTTGTTACCTGTATAAAAGACACCTGGGAGCCAGAAATCTTTCTGATTGAGAGGGGGTCAAATACTTATTTCCCTCATTAAAATGCAAATCAATTTATAACATTTTTGACATGCGTTTTTCTGGATTTTTTTGTTGTTATTCTGTCTCTCACTGTTCAAATAAATCTACCATAAAAATTATAGACTATAGATCATTTATTTGTCAGTGTGCAAACATACAAAATCAGCAGAGGATCAAATACTTCTTTCCCTCACTGTAGCTTTAGCAGATACCCAGAGTCACTAACAATGAATTTCTTCAGTTTACTTTATATGTCAGCATTACCTTTTATTCCCAACATGACTTCAATTACCATCAAACGGAGGCGAAATCATCAAGTGACTGAGGAGGAAAGTGTGCAACCCAAGTCCACAAAGGCAGGGGGGCATTTTAAATTAAATGCTGCGAAGAAGATCAAACTTTACAAAAATCGGAGCTTGTGTAGCATGGACACACGACATTAATGCACGAGCACAAACTTCTGTTTTTATGCAAAATGCTCCACTGTGTGCAAGAGGTTGGTGAAATTGGTGCGAATTGCTTAAAAGGATTAATTTAATTAAAGTTTATTGTGATTAGATGCTCTATTTGCGTGATGCAGTATAAATTCTGTCGTTTATTATAACAGGAGCGAGCTATCTGTAATGAGCCTGCGTTGCTCCTCATGCACAATGTAGAGTAAGATCAGTAATGTCTAATTAAAACGGTATGATCAAAGTAAACATAAGTAAAACAATATGCCTAAAGGCAGTGAGTAACAGAAACTGTAAGGTGCTGTGAACGGGATGATTGTATTATTAATTTAGGACTGTAGTTTAATTATCAGTGCTTTTTTTGTGCATCCATAAAAAAATAATGCATAAATACTTATATATAATAAATTAATATATTTAGACAAACATATAAATATGTTCAAATACATTGTGTAATTGTAAAGTTTTAGTATGAAGTTTATATTTGTAACTGAGTTTGTGGAGTTTATTTTAAATAAACGAGAAAATGGTACTGAAAATTTGTCATCGTATATAAAAATAATTGTTAGTTGCAGGCTTACACTCATAATACTTATGAACTTTATGATTTTATTCAAATGAAATTAGCAAAGTATAGAAAGTGGCAGTGTGTGATTTGAATGTATCGGTATGGACTTTATGCTTCACAGTGTGAAAAACAGAGCAGGTTGAAAGGGGTAGTGCTTTGACAGATGTGAGTCACCCAGCTCAGAGGAATGATACCTAGTTAAGATAAATGCTAACAGACAACTAAGAATACTTATAGGGATCCACCAAAAATTTAAATTCTGTCATCAATTACTCATCCTCATGCAGTTACAAATGTTCTCTCGTGAACGTTCTCGCAATACAAAGGTACCCGGAAGCACTGCGCTGTTTACAGCAGAGGAACAGGAATCCTGTACATAACCTGAGTCACATAGAACAATCTTTGTAACAAAGATGTCTGCAGAATTCTATATAGAGCAGGATGTGCATTTTTTTTGTCCGCTCTTGCGTCTACACAACACAGCATGCGTCATGGTTCTCTCATGAATGTGCATCAGAGATCTATGAGGAGGTGAAGATATTTTGTGAATAAAGACTTATTTGAATTTTTTGCACACACAAAGCGTTCGTAACCACTGGAGTCATGTGGATTACTTTTATGACTTTATGAACTTTTTGGAGCATGAAAGTTTTTGTTACTTGGACTGTAAATGATGGGACAGAAATCTCACAGGTTTCATTAAAAATGTTGAAAGATGAAAGAACGTCTTACAGGTTTGGAACGACATGAGAGTAATTGATGACAGGTTTTTCATTTTTGGGTAAACTATCACTTTAAGAAATGCTTTGCGGTGTGAACTGCATTACATATTTTACAATGCATGTATAGTTCATTTAATTTACTTAGCAGGAGCTCATTGCTCTGTCAGTGCCATTTTCAGACTGGGCTTTATCTCTGCACAACCGGACAAATGAGAGAAGACTAATAATGGGTTGTAGGGATAGCAGAGGACTTTGTGCTGTAGCTGCTATATATGCAGACAGACATCTTTGTGCACATTCCTCTCTCTTTAATAGCATAATTAGTCAGTGGTGGGGTGTGACATGACAGTGTTTTAATTAACAGGGAGCTTGCTGAGATGCCTGCAAGTGTCGAATAGAAGGATTAGGGCTGCTATGGATATAAAACCACAGTTAACCAAACTGTCTGTCTTTTATTTTGTATAAACCTTAATATATTTGTCTTTTTCATACATATGCTTAATATGTAATTAATACATAAGAATATAAAAAAAAAGGAAAGGCATTGTTATCAGAAGGACAGAAACAGTGTAATGAGATATGATTTGTGGTGAGCTCAGAGTTTGGCACACAGACACATGTAAATGAGGGAAAACACTGAATGAAACCCAAAGTCACCTCACCGTGCATGGAGGCTGCATCCATGGCTCCCCGTCAATCTGCATAGGCAGCAGTCTGAATGTCCTGAGAGAGAGAGAGAGAGAGTGGGGGGGGGGCTGTCATGGGTGAGTTTGAAGGCGACATATAGACATCAGGTTCCTCTGCAACACTGTTGCGTGATGATTCTGCACACTGCTTTCTTTGTTCCCACGAGTCATGTGCCACAGTGGGCCCCAGTTTCACTAAACTCAACACACATATACACACAAACAATTCAGAACCCCTGCCCCCCTATATAGTACACACTTCTACAAAGTTAGTAGACTGTACTGGTCTTAACCCCTTGAGAAACCTTTTTTATTCAGTCAGCACTCTGAAAGAAATTTTTAACAAAAGCAAACCTAATGCAATTTTAGAGTTTTAAAGAAAAATAGATTTTAAAAACCTTATATAGAGTCCCTTAAACATTTCCTGCCATGAAAATAGCCATAGAAGCTTGAAATCTACAAAGTTAGTTAAGCCTTTACAGCTGGCCCACTGAATATAAATGCAATGCTGCATGGGAGAAGATGGACAATGAATGGTCCTTTATTATTGATTTTATTTTATTATATTTAAATATAAAGTAGACAACATGTGAAAGGGAGAAAACTGTTCAGAAACTTTTTTTTTTCAGTGAAATGCAAACTGCTCATTTTCAATGTAAAGGCAAACAGAAAGGCCAATCTACTTAAACTCTCCACTGGTAAATTAACATAAACTAGCATAAACATGCAGTGCATGCTCAGACATTATTACTGTGTTTGTGACAACATTATTATTCATTGTGCCTGGCTGCTTTGAATGCTGAAGCTGCTTGAGTGAGTAGAGTGGTGCGAGGCTAAAGGTTAAAGTTATAGGCTGAAGTGCTCAGCAGAAAGCCACCTCCTGTTGTGTCATCACGGCTGTGAGGGAGAGCAAGGGCCGCTTCTGTCTGGGCGCGTGAGCACACATAGAGACAAATGAACACAGAAGTATATGTATATCAGATGGAAAGATGGTGACAATATAGTCAGAGAGTTTGTTAGACACTAACCTGATGGTGACACTGGCACACTGGGCGAGGCGTCGACCAGCACTCTTGAGGCCTGTGTAGATCTGGCCCATCTCTATGGCCCCTTCTAAGCCCACCACCTCAAGCAGCTGATCACTCAGATCTGTCCAGAAAGACCAATAAAGAGAGAGGAACTAGTCAGTCCTGGCTAGGACTATTATTATAATACGTAAAAATGTATTATAAAGCTAGAAGATGACTTAGATAAACATTGACCGATAGAAGTAACAGAAATAATAAGATCAAAGGTTCAGCACTAGACAAGGCTAAGCTTTAGTACTTGCTTGTAGCACACTGTTTAATCACTTTACACACACTCATTAACTCTCTGTCTTGCTCATGTAGGCATGCAAAAACAGGGTCATGCAAGCATAGCGACACACACCATGGTAATGACGCAGTATTTGTGTAGAGAGCAAGGTTCTAGGGCAGGACATAAATGAGTTATAAAGTAGTTCTGTGAAAATACAGATACTGCAATTATTTAGTACAGAATCAGGGCTGGCTAAAGTGGTTAGTGACCCACAACTTGTCTTGAACTGTTAGTACATCATTTGACACCATTGATCATGAAATGAACTGACTTGAAAACACAGCCAGTTCACACAGACAAAGGGTCTGGTTCTTCTCATTTGGTTTAAATCTAACCTAAAAGAGACTGTTACGAATTTGTTAGAATAAATGGAGATACTTTGGAGCTTAAAAAACGTGCAGTGGTGTTTCAAACATTATGTTGGTGTTTGCGTCTACAGTGATGATACACAATTATATTTATTAGTTCATCCAGATTTAAGGGCAGCGATACGGTAAACAGAATATTGTGTAAAAAGACTTCCTCCTCCAAAACCAAAATATTGTTGTTAAGCAAAAGACTTAGTAGTAAGGTTGCAGATTTCACCCTAAAGCTCTGTGGCTATTCTGTGAAACCAAACGCTACAGTTAAAGACATTGGTGTAACTCTAGATGCTGGTTTATCATTCAATTCCCATATAGGTAACATGTCTGCAACTGCATATTATCATGTGAGAAACATAGGTAAAATAAAACATATTCATGCTTTTAGAATCTCTAGATTGGATTATTGTAACGTGTTCTTGATTGGCTTCTTGAAGGAAGCTTCAGTATTTTCAGAATGTAGTGTCCTTAGCCAGAAAAGAAAACCAGAGGACATTACCTCTGTCTTATTCAAAGTACACTGACTGACTATTAAGGTCCACACTGACTATAAAGTTTTGCTTATGATGTTTAAAGCTCTGAATGCTTTAGGTCCGGCATATCTCGCTGATCTCCCGAAACAAGATAGCCCATCCCGAGCACTTCACTCAGCTGAGGCAGGTGTACTTTTAGACCTGAGGATCAGTTGCAGATCAGCTGATGGAAATGTTTGATATTGTCTATAACCTCTGGAATCATGTTTCAGAGAACATTAGGAACAGTAGCTCAGTAGGTGTTTTTAAATTCAGATAAAGGGCAGGTAAAGCACAGAAGTACTGCTGTTATATATATGTAGAAAGAGTGAGACTAATAATACAGTAATTATTGGCTCCAAGGGCTTCTCTCTCTCTCTCTCTCTCTCTCTCTCTCATCTCTCATCTCTCATCTCTTTATAAAGCCTGACCTACATTCCCTGAAAATCGGTGTGTACTCTCACTGCTCAGTGGCCATTCAGCCGATTAAAAATGGCTTCATCTCCACATGCCCATCACTATAGTCTGTTTATTCAAACATCTAAACCACTGCTGGGCATGATTGCCAATTCAAGTCAAGTAATCTCTATAATTCAAAGCCCTGCTATATCATTACACAATGAAAACAATACATTCTGCAATCTAAATGGGAGACCAACAAATATGTAGCTGGCGTGCAGCACTATACTCTGTGCCAGAGTACAAACACTATTAATAATTGCACATCTGACATAAGACAGATATATTATTGTAAAAGAGGAAATTGTTTCTGGTTTATTCTGGACAATGTTCGAGCATGAAGGCCAGTGATGCAAGTCTCAACTGTGCAGAAATGTCAGAACAGGGACACTCCATGCTGACCTGGCAAAATCTGGGCCATTTTTGAGACTGGGTAATGTTTTTCTAGGCAGTTTGTAAATTAAATATTTTCAGTAGATACAGCGCCCTCCACTAATATTTGCACCATTGGTAAATATGAGCAAAGAAAGCTATGAAAAATTGTCTTTATTGTTCAACCTTTTGATATTTTGTTAAAAAAATTTACACTAAAAAACCCCAACTTTGTTAAATATATATGTGCAACAATTATTCACAATATTTGAAGTAAAAAATATTTGAAGTATATTCCCAGTGATATTTAAATTATTTTTTTTAAATACACCTGGGTGACTAAGAACAGGAAATTGTTCAACCATGACATTCACAAAGGTATAAATATGAAGTAACACAGGCTAAATTCCCTTAGTCATTCATAACAATGGGTAAGACCAAGGAATTTAACTGTGATGTGCGGCAAAAGGATGTTGAGCTTCACAAAATGGGAAGTGGCTATAAGAAAATAGCACAACCATTGAAAATGCCAACTTCCACCATCAGGGCAATAATGAAGCAGTTCCAGTCAACTGGAAATGTTATGAATCAACCTGGAATTGGACGCGTGTCTGTATTGACTCAATGCACCATGAAGAGGATGGTTTGAGTGGACCAATAATCTCTAAGGATCACAGCTGGAGAATTGCAGAAGTTACTTGTGTCTTGAGGTCAAAAAGTCTACAAAACTACAATCCGAAGTTACCTACATCACCACAAGTTACATGGCATCATGGACTATCAAATATCAACAGAAAAATTCTAAAAACATTAAAAGAAAAATTGACTCCCTCTGCCAGAAAGCTTAAAATGGGCCGTGGTTAGATCTTCCAGCAGGACAATTATCTAAAAAATACATCAAAATCAACACAAAAATGGTTTACTGACAACAAAATCAACGTCCTGCTATGGCCATCCCAGCCCCTGACTTGAAACACATAGAAAACCTGTGGGGTAAACTGAAGAGGAGAATCTACCAGCGTGGGACTCAAAATTTGAAGGATCTGGAGAGATTCTGTATGGAGGAATGGTCTCAGATCCCTTGCCATGTATGGGGCGGTTGTGGCGCAGCTGGTAGAGCAGGTTGTCTACTAAATCGTAGGATTGGCGATTCGATTCCCGGCCCGGGTGACTCCACATGCCAAAGTGTCCTTGGGCTACACCACTGAACCCCAAGTTGCTCCTGATGGCAAGCTAGCGCCTTGCATGGCAGCTCTGCTACCATTGGTGTGTGAGTGTGTGCGTGAATGGGTGAATGAGACACAGTGTAAAGCGCTTTGGATAAAAGCGCTATATAAGTGCACATTTACCATTTACCATGTATTCTCCAACCTCATCAGGCATTATAGGAGCTCAGAGCTCTTATCTTGGCAAATGGAGGTAGCACAAAGTATTGACTAAAAGGGTGCCAGTAATTGTTGCATGTGCCAACAATCACACCTGTGTTTTGCTTGCAGTTGTCTGATATCCATGAAAGCAAAGTGTTTTTGTGAATTTCTATTGTTTTTGTGATCTTTTTGAACAAAAGATGAAAAGGTTAAACAATACATGCAATTTTTCACAGCCGTCATATTTACCAAGCGTACCAATATTAGTGGAGGACACTGTATATTAGTCCTGGTATATCAGATATGCCTGGACTAATATACAGATCTCCGAAATGGTTCAGTGTTTAAGGTAACAATATTGTCAAACCCATGGTTGAGATAATGGTCAAGAACTGAAGTATCCAAAGATCATTAATACACCTAATATTAAAACAGCAACAACAACAACACACACACACACACACACACACACACACACACACACACACACACACACAGATAAGGGTTGGGTTCAGAGTATATGTATCCATAAAACTCCACTACATAAATAACTTGGTATAAATCTTTTTTTCTATTAGCTCTGTGAACGAATGAAAGCAGCCTTGAATACTGAAATATTAAGTTAAGCAAGTTAGTGAGTCATTAAATGTTTGAAAAAACATTTAAACACGGCAAGTCCTTTGGGTGAACATTACTAACTGTTAAACTGAGCCAAGAACAAGCTGCTTACACCTACTCCTACTTTCATTTATATAACAACTAGAGCACTCAGACAGTATAATTTTAAAGAGATAGTTGCAAGTATAAACCTATAAACAATGTACAGCATATATAAGAGAGTAAAAACCTGCATAAGCAGTTTTTTACTACCTGTAATGAAAACCTGTAAGCAGTTGGTGTGTTATTAAAAAAACATTTATGTATCTATTTAACTAATTTTGTATTACATTTAACACACCAACTGTATTAAATTTAACATAGACACTGTGGTCAGGTTTTGTATTAAGAAATACAGCAATGGCTACTTTACGTCCCTTGCATGCCTTTCATCTAAACTCGACTCATGCAAAAATCTAAAAGCAATAATGCAAATGTTATAGGGTAAAGTTAATGGCAGTCAGAAATATGACAGAGTTATAATTTAACACATGAAGTCTTCGCTAGTTGTATAATTTTTCTCCCTCATGCTAACACATACTTAACACAATATGATACAAACCGTTTTAAACAGGGAGGACAGAAAAAAAGTATGTTCTTAATTAACACAGATTTCAAGAAATAGCAGCACTAGACTGTCCCTGACTGGTGAGATATGACCTTGTGGCCCTCCCCCAAAGGCTGCTCTGTTAGCAAAACTAGTCTGAAATGCAAATGCACACCAATAATTTGGTTGTATAATTGCCTAAGCCTAGTGGAATATAATCCATAGTAATCAGTAGTATTTTACTGTGGTATCAGTAAAATCAATTTTGAAAAAGATTTTTCCTTGTATTTTCTTTACATCATAAATGTTCACAGCCTCATCTGGGCTTTTTATACCAGGCTTTTCATTACAGAAAGGCAGAGCTAAGAATAACTCAGAAGCAGCTTCTTACATAACCCTGTCAAATGTATTCTGGTGAGGATGGCAGATACTAGCCATACTGAATTGGCTGTTTTTGCTCCAGTCTCGGACCAGATTAACCAACATCAAATTAGATCACTGTGACGAATCTCAAATCGGCTCTTAAATCCGCTCTGCCAAAAGCTCAAGTGCTTACTCTGGGACCATGCCAAAAGACACAGACAGGCTCAAAACAATAGCCCAGACGGAGACTAGAGACACACCTAACCTCAGAGCAGAGGCTCCAAAATGCACTGGAATTGGTAGGCAAATTTTGTTCTACTCTGCAAAGCATCTGTTTGCAAATGGGCTCTTTTTAAAAGAAGAAAAGTGTCAAGTATTTCTTTCTGTACATTGAAATCTGCCACAGGTCACAAAACATTAGTAATAAAAAGAGGTGTGATTGAATTGTACAAAGTGTCAGTAAAAACTTAAAAATAACGACAAACCCGTAATTTGTTACAATTATGGACAATGTGGATGTATGTTTTTTTTTAAATGAGAGCTTTTATAAAACCATGTACTTTTCTCCACCATAGTCAAAATATCAGCCTTCACCCAGCATGCGAGAACACCCTGTTATGCAGCCAAATAAGTGAACATGTATTTATTTTGTGTTTCCGATCTCCTTGTTCCTGAGCTCTACTCTCAGTTTCTTGGGCTGCTTAGAGGAGTGGCAGATGGTCAGGAGGAACTGGCCGTGGTGGAGTCGTAGTGGAGGTGCGGGGGAGGCCCATAGCTTGGTGTGAGGATAGAGTGCAAGAGCTGCCTCTATTTCACCATGGCACATGTTTAGAGAGCAGAGAGCAGAGAGAGGGAGAGGGAGAGGGAGAGGGAGAGTGGGAGAGTGAGAGAGAGAGAGTGAGAGAGAGAGAGTGAGAGAGAGAGAGTGAGAGAGAGTGTGAGTGAGAGAGAGTAAGAAAGAAAGAAATATTGACTGACTGCGTGAGAGAGATGTTAATATATGCTAATATGTTAAATTGGCAACATTTTACTTTTTAGAAAATTTAACTTGTAAAGTTATACCAATTTTATTTAAATACATAACAATATAACATAACAACATATTATATAGTATGGGATTATGTAGGTGTTATGTAGCCCTTTGAACACTATTATTAAGTAAAGTTACCAAAAAATCAAGTGACATTTTTCTGAAATAACATACTGCTTTCAATGTTCTAGTCTACTCTTTCCAAGCTTATCTGATCTCTTTCTTTGCATCCTATGTACATCCTATGAACTTTCAATTTAAGAGCAATTCCCATGAAGGCATAAAAACACAAGTACCCTTTTAAATTTTCTTTCATTTTAGGTTTTCCTGTGACTTAATTTGCAAAAAAAAAGAAAAGAAAAGAAAGAAAGCGAACCTGCAGAAGCCGAGAATAAATTTATAGACTGTTGTGAAAATAATCTTCTATTTAATTAAGTATTGGCACCCATTTTCTTCCCGTGCATGCTGTGTGAGCCCACTTGAGGCATAATACCTGCTTGCGCTGCATACATAAACGCATCCCGTCCCATCTTAATTATTTCAAACCAAGGCTCTTTATTCACACGCTCTCTTCTTATGCACTCTGTGCTAACACACTGTTCATGTGCTCCATGCTTACCCAAGCGCTTGTCACTCTCTCAACCTCTGTTTCCCATGCCATTCACAAACAAAGCGTCTCTCACAAAGTAGGCCCACAAACACAACTGTGAAGAAACAGATCATGGGAAACAGCCTTTCAGGTCAAAAGCATCCTCAATCAATATGAACTCCAAAAGGATGAGAGACACACTTAAAGATGCCCGTTGGTCTGTTGAATGTGAATGACTGTTGAATGGCTGGTGATGATCGCTGGTAGAAGAGACTCTTCAACCAAGTCTCAATGCTTCCATAACAATTCTACTTACTGCATTCAACTTCTACAGTGTGTGTGTGTGTGTGTATGTATGTGTGTATGTGTGTTTGTGTTTGTGTGTGTTTGTGAGAGAGAGAGAGAGAGAGAGAGAGAGAGAGAGAGTATGGGAAGCATGCCAAGCGATTAGTGTCAGTACTCCAGTTTGACCCTGTCACAAGGAGAGATGAGGTGAAATAACACCTGCCATATGACTGCTGCATTAATCTAATCTTATTAAAATGATCCAAATATATGATTTTATAAAGAAATTCGTATTTCTCAGACAGATTATTATGGCAGTTGCAGACACTGAATGTAATTAAAGACAATTAACGCTGATTTAAGAACTGTTTTAAGGAAAATTGTCTCTATACATGCTTCTAGTAGGCTTATAACAAACACATGAACTGAATTATATTGCAGTTTCTCAATATAAAATGATTTGATCAATAAATTAATTTGATCTGTCTTCACTTATTTAAAAAGCACCTTTATAACCTTTAGCTGTGCTTTACACTGTGTCTCATTCACTCATTCACACTCATACTCACACCAACGATAGCAGAGTTGCCATGCAAGGCGCTAGCCTGCCATTGGGAGCAACTTGGGGTTCAATATCTTGCCCAAGGACACTCTAGCACGTGGAGTCATGTGGGCTGGGAATCAAAACACCAACCGCCTACGATTAGTGGACAATGCAGTCTACCACCTTAGCCACAGCCACCCCGGTTAGTGCAGGTATGGTAGCTTAAATTGATTTTCCTGTGTAGCTGTGTATTAATCACATCATGCAGTAACTTTAGCCTCATTTAAATATTAATTGACTCAATTAGTGCATACTCAATGAGGCCTTTAATAATACACACTCTATTGTAAATATATGGATAAAAAGAGCATTTTTTTATTTCTTTGTTTCAAAAAAATTGGCTGAAGAGGTCAGATGATACCATCCACCTTTACAGCTGTAAATAGAAAAACCAGCTATACAAGAAATCAACAATCCTGGCAGTGTTCTCCTACTACTCCCTGAGAGCAGGCTGTTAATGCAGTTTTCTTGTAGCACAGCATTAATGATAGACTGAAAGTATGATTCAGTGAAAGTGGACAAAAGTGATGTGAGCACAGAGCTACACTCCACTCTGGTACATGCAGTATTATGTGCTGGGTTGAGTATTTCTGCCTCTAGGGCAGATTACAGATATGAGTCATGTTACTGGTAACAGCACCAACGCCATCCTCCCACCAATCCCTCCATCTTACCACAACCCCCCCCTCCCCACCTCCTTGATTTCTTTGTACATTTGTGACTCCCATCAGTCCTGTTACTATGGAGACCCTAAGGCCCTGCACAATAAGAATGACAGGACTGGAGTCAGGATGAGAGAGCAAGATATTGTGTGAGAGAAAAAGAGAGAGAAGTATAAATAGGATAGTGATAAATCAGAATGATGTTTTCAAGGGCGAGAAGGCAAATAAAAAAGGCCTGAGGTGTCAGTTTCTTCTAAACCATAAATGCATCAAAGGCGGATATGACATTATGATATACTTCTCACATAGGTCACGGTTTTCATCGCCTTGATAACAAATAACACTTCAAAGAACAATTTTAATTGCCCAATGCTTCACAGAAGGATACTCAAATGCAGGATATATAAAGAATAATGTATTAGGAAGTGATTTAGAATGAGGTGGAGATGTATATTACAAAAATAAACTATATTTTATACACAAATCTGACCCAAATGACCAGAATACCGAAGATTCAGGGTGTTTGAAGTTAACTGCTGATGGCATACAACAGCTGTTCCTGCTCTGACCTTGGGCATTACTAACACAACACAATGTGTTCTTCCCAACTCTGAGCAGTGAATAATGACTTTGTGCACTGAAGGAAGTGTCCCTAAGGTGTGTGCTGTAAAATGCTTCTTGGAGGGAACTCAGTGTTCTGAAAACCAGCATCAAATATGACATTGTGAGAGGCTGCAAAGTGGAGCATCTGACCCAGATCCCTAAATGCCCATTAACACTGCTTATCATTTAGCCTGCAACACTAATGAAGGAAAGTCCCAAAACACAGTGAGACTGGAGAGAGGTGGAGTGGTAGCCTCACTCATGAAAGCTGTGAAAGAGCTATTGGTGAGTCAGAGCTGCAGCTAGTGATAATGCACATTAAGCTGCTCTGAATTGCCAGCTGCTCCACAGAGACAACCACCAGTTTTATACTCGAATGGAAATGTCTAGAAATCTGATTTCACTCAAACCACTTCAGGCAAATTACCTCAAACGTATCCCAACAGTGAAAATTGATAGTTTTTAGGGAGTACGTGGACTGCGGTTTCTCTCATAAATACTTGCTCATATAAAATGCACCAAAGATTGGAATGCTCCCAGACACTGACTTACCTTGCACACAGAATTTAAGTTCCTTAGCATCAGTGACGGTGGTGACACACATCCTTTCAGGTAGCTTCTTACTCATGCGGTTGTAGTTGCGTCTCTTCTTGGTCTCCCCCCACAAGTTGGAGCCACCATGCATGCTGGGAATATTGAGCACAGCAATCCCCTCCAGAGACGTGTTGCTGAGGTCCAGGATGATGCCATCACACTAAGAGTAAAAATTCAAATTAATCCATGCGTGAAAAAGATAACGTATAATACTGTATATATTTGTAACTGTTCACTGACACATGTACAGTATGTAAGATTCTTAAGGCTTCCTTACGTAAACTATGTGAGATTAATAATATGTAAAGTTTTGTGTGTTCCAATTTAAAACAAGTCTAAAACTTATTTCTATTTATTTTTAGCACACTACCCTGTTCATGTCACTTTTCCCCAGACATGTTATTAGTAAGGGTGAATCCATATTTTTGAATTAATTTAGTATTAAAATAATAAATTGGGCATTTCTAAGTGCTATATAATAGAAATCACAGTAGTTGCAGAAAAAGCACACCATCTGCGTGCAGGTGTGTGGCTGCCTGCAGGCTTTTCTTCATGCCTGTATAAACTAAGATGCTTCTTGCCAGTAAAGTGGTTTGTTTCAGTGGTTGAGTGTTGAAAGGTAAACAACAAATGGAGACAGATTAAAGTTTGATTAAACCATAATTACAGCTGCAAAGCATAAACTCCATAGCAGAAATGCCTTCTCTCATAGAAAAATGGTTGTGAAGTGATTTTGTTGCTCATCGTATGTAACTACCTGTGTGGTGAGGCAGTACAGAGACAGTTCATTTTAGCTAGTTTAACATGCCTTAAGTTGACTCAACACCTCACAAGTATGTCAAATTTTTATTAAGTTTAAAAGTGGAATATGATGGTAAACCAGCTGTAGTAATTTTAATGTGTACTCTAAACATGAAAACACAATGCAGTGAATACAAAAAAAAGATTTCATGCCATACTTGTCATTTTTACTGAGTGTGGGTGACAGTGGTATATATTTTGAATAATGCTTTGTTTTGAAAAAAATAAATAGTAATTTTGCCTGTATGCCTAATTGGTGGATCCAGACTCACTTACCTATTAGTTTTATTGTACTTACTAAATAATTCATGGTAATTACTAAATAGTTCCCATGCAGGACTGTAACTACCAGCTGGGGATTAACTACAAACCCCTGTACCAGCTGCCAAAAATATTGTCAGTTGAAGCTCTCATGTGACACATGCTATTGGTTTGTAATAGTGGAAAACATTGGCATGACTGTATAGCAGTTTTAAGAGTGACCCACTATGTACAGATCTACAGATGCAGATCAAGTACTCCGTTTTCCCAGGAACGTTCGGCTACAACCATACAAACAGTAAAAACTATCTTCCTGAACAAGCTGAACAACCATGATTCACAGTAATGCTAATAACAATAAGCATGAGCTGTTGCAATTATATTACAATTACAATGAAGTTAAGGCAGAGATAAAATCATGCTTCATGCCTAGCTCAGTCTTGACTGACTGTTAATAAGCAATTGTAGTTTATATGTAGTGTTTTTAGTGACCAAACAGTGAAACCAGTGGCCAGTGGCCATTGAGTTTAAAAACTCTGTTAATGTAAACCCAGATTTTACTTAAGTATGAAGTAAAAGTATATAAACTATGTTCTTCACAAGCACTACTGGGAGAGACACATGAAACAGAACACAAATAAAGAAGTATAAGAACAAAATACCCAAGGAGAATCTTAAAACAAAAAAAAACAAAAAAAAACATTACTGTATGATGTCAGTGACCACTGTGATTTAAACTAAGAAATACACAAACTTTAAAAAGATGTAAGCTGACACATTTATGACATAATGAGATGTTTCAGTGTGCAGAGGAACCCACAGAGTGCAGCAATAAGAAAACACAGCTTTGGAGACTTTACTCTTCATAATTCCATTCCTCAAACAGTTTTCATGGAGCGTTTATAGTTTGACAGGTGGTCCTTGATGATCCCTAACTTCTGCATGAAACCATTCAAGGATGAAAATAAAAAGTTGCCTGACCAAGCTGAAGAAGCCTAATGCTAAATGCAGCTTCTAATATCTCTAATATCTCCATCCAAGATGTTATGAACAGATACGATGATAAAAAGCACTTTCTCTTGAGGTTACATTTTGGTACCAAACAATGAAGAAGCTACAATTATTCTGATTTAATGTTAAGCGTATTTAGCCAGTGCAACCCAAGGGAACGTAATGTACAATGAGAATTCAGCACTTTCATTGTCCTGAAGTGAACAGTGATTTATAATCACATTATCTAAGTTTAATAATAAACTTAAATAGTGTTATTTGACAAAGAAACCATAGGCTACAATTGTTTATGTGGTAAAGCTTTATACTGTATTATAAGTTTCTAGTATAAGCATCTACTTAATATTTAGGGAAGAAGTCTCCAGTGTCAGTGCTTTGCAGCAATCAGTATGTTTTCCGCAACAGGAAAGTCTTATTATTATTATTATTGTTATTATTATTACTAGTACTACTACTACTACTTAACATAGTATTATTAATTTCAAGAGAGATAGGAAAAGAGAGGCTGGTGAGGAAAAACCACTTATAGTTGCTATTACATAAGTGATTAGAGGAGCTAAGCTTGTTTCGCAAGACATTCCACAACATTAAATGTAATACATAAATGTGTAAAATGGATTAAGTGTTGTTCTTTAATTAAGAAATTAAAAATACATAAATTGGCAAATTGTTGTTGTATAAAACATTTAAGAGATGTTTTATCCCTTACATAATCTACTTCAACCTGTGGGGTAAAATATGTTTATGTACCCAATATACTGTATTATGGTATATGTAGTATGATTATACTGTAGCTGTATGTGAGGCCAGAGTGATTCACTGTTTCACATTTTATTGATCTTTATTTGAACCCTTGAAATTGAAATCACACGGGCCAACCCTTCACTTTTTAAATATGTCCTGCGTTGTTCTCCACTTCATTCTGAGATAAAAATAGGTCAGCTCCTTTCTTCATGCGCCTATGGCCTGGTCTAGATTACCAGAACTTTGCTGTGACTGTGTGCTTTGGGCCCCTCATGCTGACGTGTTGCCGCAACACAGCACAGATAGCTGAGAAGACCCGTAGGAGCAGCCTGAAATCTGTGAAAAGCCTGCTACTGTATTGACAAATCACAGTTTATGTCTTTAGAAACACCTTGTAGTTTATAGTAGGCTAGTGGAATAGCATTTTGAGAGTGACTGACACCTTCAATGTCTTTAATAAAATTCTAAACATGCCATAGAATTAATGTTGTATTCCATGTGGCCTTTAGATACCCTTTTTAAAGGGGTTTAGGAGCTGAACTCACCTCCACTTCCACACCCTCATTCAGCTTCTTGCATGTGGCTGAAATGGTCTCTGTGGTGCCGAATTCAAAGTACCAGAGCTTATTCTTCATCCTGAGAAGGGATAAAAAATATATCATTAGAGACATATAGACTAAGAAACAGGTATTCAGGAAAAAAAAGTAGTGATCTTAAGGTTTTAAATAAATCTGTGATGGTAATACTGTAAAAACCCTCAAGATAATATAACCATGTGAATGCTGTCACATTTGACAATCACACTGACTAAAAGTTAAACTAGTATCTGAATTTGCAGCTGCTCTGTCATTGGAACAACAAACAAGCTTGTGTTGACACACCCGTATGCTAATGCTGGTGTGACAACAAACACTTCGGAAAAAAAGCTGCCTTGGGTTGTCAACAGATCAAACAGGTTACCCCCACTGATCTCCAGCATACAGCACACTTTCAGCAATTACAGATATTTATGTTCATCCCAGCCATCAATGTGCCACGCTCTTTACTCTTCTATACTGTCATGAGCACTCATTTTTGATCCTGGAATATAATCGATGACATTTAACAAAGCTCTTTGAATTTAACCAAATAGCCTAAATGTAAATGAATTTGTTTTTAAATAGCTTAGGTCATTCCAGGAGAGCTTTTTGTGAATCACATCTTATCTCTTTGGTATCCAATTACAATCTCTCTTGTCCCAGAGGACATGACATGGCTACCTCTGCCAAAGGAGCTTTGAGCTTATCTCCCACCCTGTGCCCTTCCTCTTGCTGCTGAAATATTGATGTGCAACACCGAAAGCCTGGGCAGACAGGTGTGAGAGATCATGAGTGGCACTGAACACCGCTTCAATCCCAGAGAGAGACCAGAGCTACGGACAACAACCTGAGCATGACATCCCACATGGGCCCTGAGAGCTTGTGAGGAAGGAAACAATGTGGCGTGGAGAGAGGAAAGAGACGGGCGTTTGGTGCAGTGTATGTGGGTGAATTTGACAGAGTACCAGAGAGAGGAATAATTTTAGAAACTATCAGAACATTTGAATGAACACAGTACCACAGGGTCCTTTCGAATCTCCATCCTACATAAAAGTGTTGTATTTTCACTTTGCTAACAAAATAAGCAATTTACACCTATGCCTACCCATGAGAGAGTCCAGCACAGTGGAGCACTGCCGATAATGATGGTATGAGTGTTTAATCAACGAGCCCTGGTGCATCTAGAGGCTGACAGTGTAAATGATGGATTGCATCTGTTAGTCATGAAATTTAGAACCCACAGAACCAAACACAGCTACCTAGGGCCATATTATGTATAATATCTACTATTTATTATATAAATGAGATAAAAGTACTTTACCAGTCAAGTGTATTATTGTCAAATTACTTCACTGATCAATTCATGCTTAGCGTTAGACTGCACTATCGTTTTAGGCCTCTTTGTCTCTCTCACCTCTAGCAGCTCACTACCTTTACTCTGTCAAATTAAAGGATTATGAGCATATTTGAGATCACAATTAGACATACTTTGCATTCTCAATGGGGCAAGCTGCCTAACCTCATTAGCGAGCTTCCACTTGAAAAGCCCTGTAACAAAACAATTAGGCCATGATTTTCTCCTCGCTTTGGAATTAACACTTACAAAATTGAGTTTCTTTAGCAGCATGTTATCAGCATATAAGCATTCACTTTGCCAAAAGCAGAGACACCCACCCAAAAAGTTCTAGGAAATTATGTTTAAAATGGGCTTTTCTTTCAGAAGTAAATAGTTTTTGTTGGCACTGGTAGATCCAGTCATCAAAAGTTAACAGGCACTCTGTCAGTGTGATTCCTCTGTATTTCACTGTTTTACTACAACTTCGGGTCAGTGAAAAGAACACATGAAGACTTGAGTGACTGAATGTATTGACCTTATAACAGCATTGGTCAGCATGTGAACTTACATAAGCCAAAAGTCAGCGAACCTAGGGATTACACAACCACATTATTCAAGCCCAACACACACAAGTACCAAATACACACCCACACCAACATACACTTAACTCTGTGTTACTACCTCAAGATAACCATCTCCTATAATCCCCTCAAGGTCGATGACCTGTGGTGCTCTCTCTCTCTGTCTCACTATAGTGACCAGTCACAATGCAGCTTAGTACTCCAGTAACTGATCCTAATCTAGTTAGGCAATCTAGACAGCCTCTGGGTGATGTATGAAGGGATGGAGTGTTGGGGAGCCTGGGGGTGTTCAGAACATTTAAGATGAGTTGGGGGAGGAGAGACAGCAAGTCCACACTGACCATCCGCTTCACTCATCCACATGACTGATTTCCATCCGTTTCCATTAAACAGATAAAGACAATAATCTAAAAGATCACACAATGTACAGATTTATATGCTCAAAATAAACACTTTAATTTCTAAACCCTTCTATAGATTGTCCCAGTTTTATTCTACTATTTTCTCTTTTTCAGGCAGCATATCACCCTTAGGAACCCTTGATTCAGGCTGTAATTTGAGCCTCACACCTACTATATGAACCTCTGACCTTGCAGTTGCAGACTTCCTGGCAATGTGCCACCGTTTCAATTTGCTTTAGATCAACACACTTGCTCCTGATAAAGACTGAACGATGCCTTGAATTGTTAACAATGACATGGGCCAAATGCACACCATGGTCAAACATGCTCAAACATGACTTTACATGTCACTTGCAGTGACATGTAAAGTCAGTACCATACAATTTGTAATCTTCAGCTCTTGCCTTTATAGATATGCATTAGACACTAAATTGTATGCACAGAACTGTGCAACTTCACAGAAAAATGCAAAGGCAAAGCAGAGGGATGACTCAGGTCTGGGTTCAGGTAGCCTGCAGTGTGTAACAGCCCCTTGCAGAGTGTATACGACTGAGGAGCAGCAGGAGAGAGGCGTGAGGCTTTGTCGGGCTGTTCTTTTGGCAGGAGAGGAGTAGAGGAGTATATTTATCCCTCCACACCGCAGGCACGGAGCAGCAGGGAATGACACGTTCCAGAACACAGCCACATTGGGTCTCTTCTGGACCCTAGCTTACACACACACACACACACACACACACACACACATATATTCACACATGTACGTATATACGCAGTCAACACACTAGTACACTCATAGGCACATGGCACACTCACAGACAATGCAAACACAGACATATGGCTTATGAAACTCAAGCTGATATGACAAGCAGAGGCTGGAGTTAGGACCATATTTGGTATTTTCCTCTCTCATGTCACATGATTATTGGACCTTTATCTACTTCAATCCATGCTATTTAAATCAATGGCTAATGGAGGATAAAGGACACTAAAGGCTAGATAAGGACTGAATAAAAGAGTGTCATCCATTATACTGAAATTATTTATTTTAGAATTAACTGAAATAAATGTGATTATGAACATATTTAACTTAAATCACTGCAGTTTTGAATTCAAATCTTAAATATGGCAAACAATTGATTAAGAGTAATACTCTAAGCAGTCTTGATTTATTACTTCACCAGTGGTGTGTGTACCTTAAACCACTGTTCTCATTTCGACAATATCCACTGTTCTTCTGAGATCAGCAGCAAAAAGGACTAACCGACAGTATGTGACAGACTACAACACAATGTGCTAATAATCAATACCTCACAACAAGGCCAACATTCAGCATTTCAGTACCAACCTCAATCCACACCCATACAGATCCTTTGTAAATTCTAATGCATATGAACAATGTGAAATAAATAGGGAAATAAGGGACGTTTATGTGAGGACCAGAAAAGCCATTCATAATAATAATCAACAGTAATTCCATATTGATTATGAAAATATTTGAAAGAGAAAAATTCCTATAACACTTTCCAGGATGGCCATGTATAATGTATATAACATGCTATATTGTATTTATAAGACATTGTACACATTATTGTAATCATTATATATTTTCATGAGTTTCAATTAATGACGGAAATATGATGTTATAATGTAACTATTAATAAATTAATTAATTATTGTCACACGTCGTGACGTCAGGAAGCAGGACGGATGCAAGTGCAGTTCAAACGGTGGCTTTTATTTCCGATAATGAAAGCAAAACAAAACAGAAACAAGAAACGTAACTCACTTGAGAAACTAAGCTAGGCTACACTAGGCTATGCTATGAGCTATGCTCACTATGGCTAACACTAAGGCTAAGGCTAAGACTATGGCACAAACCAGACATGAAACGAAGATTCTCTATAATCGCTATCTTGTTCTAGAATAGGCCTCTAGGTCTATCTAGTCTACATTGAATTACCCGCGCCGTGTGTAGCACGGCTCCCAGTATAAATACACCCAGGCCTATTAGCCCCGAACTGCTAACAGCTGTCGCCAATACCATAACACATGGGTGGCTGTGGTGCAGTTGGTAGAGTGGGTTGTTCACTAATCGTAGGGTTGGCGGTTCGATTCCCGACCCACATGACTCCACATGCCGAAGTGTCCTTGGGCAAGACACTGAACCCCAAGTTGCTCCCAATGGCATGCTGGCGCCTTGCATGGCAGCTCTGTTACCATTGGTGTGTGAATGTGTGTGTGTGAATGGGTGAATTTTACAGTGTAAAGCGCTTTGGATAAAAGCTATATAAGTTAACATTTAATATTTACATGTGACTCTATGACACATGACAAGACTGGGCGGGTATATGACATCGACCATAACAGATGACGCGTGGTTATACACGTGTCGAAATGTCATTGCAGTCAAAAGTGAAGCAGGCGCTTGCGTACTGACGCTCAAGGCACGCTGCTTCACATGACTGAATCATGACAATAGTTACTATTAATAATTTATATTACTAATAATATTATTACTATTAATAATCTAATAATATCTTATAGTTGTAATGTTGTATTTGTGATCTGTAAGTAAAGAGAGACATACGTAAATAAAAATGTTTATTAAATCAATAACAATTTTATATTTTCTGCTAATGACTCTGCTATTATCAGGGAATAATATACATCAAATAGACTATGATTAAACATAAATCATTATGCAAAGTGATTGCTGACCACCTTACCATTGTTCTGCTTGGAAACTGAATGCCAGAATCTTTATTGTTATTGTAATCAAATAGACAAAGAGATTTCCCCCCTTTTCAATAGGACAATCTGACACCTCTTAATCCAAAACTTGCTCTCTGTTCCCACAATGAAAGGGTTGGAGTGGGATTGGACAAAGAGCCGTGGTCCTTTGTGATCTGTCTGATCATTAGTACTTGGACTACATATCCTCCACATACTCCTTGTGGAGTTCACATGCTAGTGAAGCAACATCACCTAACACATATAATGAGGTATTGTACATGTACAAATACATTCACAGGCACACACGCACACAAAAATAAACCTTTGGGTAATTTGATTTCCTCCTCCAGCATGCAATTTTAGGCTGATTGGTGTCTCTAAATTGTCTGTAGTGTGTGAATGGGGGTGTGAAGGGTGTCCCGCGCCTTGTGCCACAAGTTCCCTGGGATAGGTTCCAGGTTTCCCTGTGACCCTGTGCAGGATAAGCGGTATGGAAAATGGATGGATGGATGGATGGAATTTAAGAAATGCCATTTAGCTTAGTCTTTGGACTGGCGAAGCGAAACCGGAGAACCTGGAGAACTTCGGGCACAAAGGGTGGAGACGGAAAGAAAACCCCAACTGTGCTAACCACTAAGTGAAAATATATTAGGGACAAAAAATATATAAATAAAAATAAAGTAAGAGTTAAAATACTTTGGGACATGCTATTACAGGAAAATAATCAATCATGGGGTAGTGTGAAGTTGATTATTTTCAAGTGTTTTATTTTTCTTTTTATTCCTGTTTTATAACATTGTGGAATTTCAGCAGATAGTGTAGACTCCACAAATCTGTCTCTTCACAGAAAGCTGTACCAAACCAACATTTACATGTTTTTCAATCCCCGTGTTAGCTGTTACTATAGATATGATAACATATTAGAACAAGTGCATTAACATAAATGTGTGGTTTGCCTTTCAGCTAGCACTTCTGCACGAGTTGTGCTGTTCTTCAGACCAATCAGATTTGATAACTTAACAAGTGCTAATTTAAAAATAAATACTTTAGCTCTTACTTATGACCTTTTATGCCATAGTGCTGTTGAGATCTCAATTCTGATTGGTCTGAAGGTGTTGGATTATTTTTCTATGACAGTATGCCCCATTGCATTTTATTCCTTACACATTGTAAGGAAACATGTATACAATGACAAGAAAGTGGTAAACCTATATAATTTTTTTTTTTTTACATTTAAACCTACAATAGAATTTTTCCCCTATTGGGCTCATGCTTGACTAACTCTGGGACCTAGTATTGAACATTACAATATGCTCATAACATTTTTTTCCTCCTTCACATCTCATCTCATTTCATCTCTCTATCCTTGAGCCATCTGAATAAGCTCACCAAATACTGCAGTGTGAAATTGACACCACTGACAGGCTGCTAAAATCTGTCCAAGAAGACGCCACGTCTCCTTTATGTCACTTTAATATGAGAAGTTGTGCCCATAAATTAGGACTAAATCTGGACTAAACTAGATAATTCACCCAGTTTGGTTCTACCGCACTACCACTGGTAAGGCATTAGGATCTGATTATAATGCTTTTGTGTCACTAGTGCTATCGAAACTTACATGTTAGACTTTCAACCACATGAGCCTTACTGTCTTTTTGTAAATCTTTATGTAAATTTTAATATTCAATGTCACCGTACTGTGCTAAAGTCACAAACAGACGTTTTTTTTTAAATATATTTGTTTTATATAATATTATTTTTCCCATTTTCCTCTGAGACACATGAAGACAGCCATTCATCTCTTTTTTGAAACAGTGCTCATACTGCTCCACAGGGCAGCACAACGCACTCAAAGGAAAGCACTATTTGCGCTGTTCTACACACAAAAGCTCACAGGTACACATGATTGTTGTGATTAACAGGAGAGAGAGAGAGAATGCCAAAATTTAAAGAAATCTAAAGAAATTAGGATGCTGAAGACTTTTGCACAGCACTTTGTCACACTCATCTCTGTACTGTTTGAGAAATTAAAAGTTGGAGCTGAAATTATAGCATTTATTGTATGCCCTGGAAGAGTTCAATTGCAAGCTGACTTTCTCTGCATAGTAGTATGCTGAAGCCTTGAGGGAAGAACTACTAAGTAGGGCTAAAAAAACAGCCCTATTTTAGTGGAGGTCTTCTCTTAAGTTGACCTGCCAGGGGCTGCATAGGCTTTTTACTTTCTCAATAGATGCAGCATCTGATAAGAGCGTGGGACAATACAGCATCTCCACTTCAAAGCAGTCCAGCCACTGTATGTGCAGCCACTGTATATGCACTAGAGGCAGAAAATACCTCTTTCTTAAGTGACAAATGCATTGTATTTTGATACTGACAGTGGTTACCTACAAGTGCTGTTATTAGCCACAATGCAGTGTGTCTCTGTGGTGGGTAACTATATATAAAGCCTCCAAATTTTTTCTTATTCAGAATATGGTATCAAGTCTTGGTGATGCTTTAAATGAATTCAGTATTATAGTGTGAATATATATATATATATATATATATATATATATATATATATATTTTTTTTTTTTTTTTTTTTTTTTTTTTTTTTTTTTTTTTTTTTTTTTTTTTTTTTTTTTTTTTTTTTTTTTAAGTTTTTTAGAAACATCAATATCTTAAGAGAGCACTTACAGTATAAAATGGTATGAGTGAATACATGGTATATGATATCAGTGAATATTACATTTAATGGACTATAATTTTAGTTTTACTTTTCTAACAAATATGGTATAAAACATATAAATACATAATATTTTAAATAACTTGTATCACAGCCTGGTTGAATTCTCAAATCAGAAGGTATGGATTAATTTTTCGTGACAGTCTCAGGTCGTTCTGGCTATAACATAAATGCTAGGCTTATACTGTACAGGTGCATCTACAAAAAAAAAATATAGAGAATATCATTGAAAAGTTAATTTTTTCCCATAATTTCATTCGAAAAGTGGAACTCATATATTCTAGTTTCATTAAACATAAAGTGAAATATTTCAAGCCATTTTTTATTTTAATCTTGATGATTACAGCTTACAGCTCGTGGAAATAAAAAATCCATTATCTCAAAATATTAGAATAATGAATTTAGAATACAGAAATGTTGACCTGAGAAGAGTGCTAATCAGCTAATTAAATCAAAACACCTGCAAAGGTTTCCAGAGTCTTCACGCTGTCAGTCTGGTTCAGCACACACAACTACAATCCTGGGCTTAGATGAAAGTTAATTTTGCATTTCATTTGGAAATCAAGGTCCCAGAGTCTGGAGGAAGAGTGGAGAGGCACAAAATCCAAGTTGCTTGAAGTCCAGTGTAAAGTTTCCAGTCAGTGATGATTTGGGGTGCCATGTCATCTGCTGGTGTTGGTCCACTGTGTTTTCTCAAGTCGAGAGTTAATGCAACGTCTACCAGGAGATTTTAGAATACTTCATGCTTCCATCTGTTGACAATCTTAATGGAGATGCTGATTTCCTGCCCACAGTGCCAAAACTACTAGTAACTGGTTTGCTGACCATGGTATTACTGTGCTTGATTGGCCAGCCAACTCGCCTGAACTGAACTAAATGTGCAAAGGCAAAGCAGAATCTATGAGAGACACCAGACGCAACAATACAGACGAGCTGAAGGCCGCTATCAAAGCAACATGGGCTTCCATAACACCTCAGCAGTGCCACAGGCTGATTGCCTCCATGTCACGCCAAATTGATGCAGTAATTTGTGTAAGAGTGCATAAATTAACATATTTTTCAGAAGGTTGAAATGACCATATTATAAATTCTTTATTCTAATATTTTGAGATACTGGATTTTTGATTTTCATGAGCTGTAAGTTGTAATCATCAAGTTTAAAACAAAAAAAGGCTTGAAATATTGAACTTTATGTGTAATGAATCTAGATTATATGAAAGTTCCACTTTTTAAATTAAATTATGGAAAAAAATAACTTTTCTATGATATTCGAATTTTTCTTAGATACAACTGTATATTAATGTTATTAAACAAAGGAAAACATATAATCATTATATGGTGAAGCTTTCGATAAGGAAATGTTTATTTACCATTTCTGGAAGGACTTTCCAATGTTTCCAAGTGCATGTAACAGTCATTAAGTTTGCTGACATGGGAAAGTAGTTTGCATTATCATATTTCTCATAATGCCAAGCCGTTTTTTTTTTTTGGTCCAATTAGCTTCAAGAATATTTGCTTCTTTAATAAATTTTTCAGTCTCTACATTTCAGATGAAATGATACAATTAGAAGAATATGGAAAAGCAGTTCAGATAAGGTTCAGTCTATTTTCCTTCTTGCTATAAATGTCCTTAATGAGAAATGACTAGCACTGACCTGCAAGCTTTGAATTCTGAATTGACAAGAGATGTATTACACAACATTTAATTACAAAGTGACATTCATTCCACCTCTTCCTGCATCTTGGCCACAAGCACATTGTGCTTAACCTGACAATGACCTAGACAGTTTTCAAAGAGGAATGAAGCAAAGGAGCTCTCATTCATCAAGCTTTTCTGTGTCAAAGTTTCTTTTAGAAGGTTACAAGGCAAACTCACTCCAACAAATGTCTTTGTGTTTGAGGATGTTGACTAATGGAGCACAAGTTTATGTTCCTGATCACTTTTTAACTGTGAACAAAAAACACGAGACCCTAAAACATACTGTATGTGAGGAAGGAAATATTAGACATCACAAGCTACATAGACTAGAAAAGTTCAAGAACTCACCACTGAAAAGCATGGTTATATAAAACTGTTACACATCATGAACTGGTTGCAATTTCCGACTGTAGCCTAGCAACAGTAATCAATTGATCTTGCCAGGTAGGTGGCATTTATTCATCTATTGATTTCAGTGAATTGGCCAGTAGTTAAAGCTGCAGCCACAAGAGGCACAATAAAGCTGCATTGTCAGTGAGAAAGACCAGAACTAGAACACTATTTCACTTTTTTAAGGACTAAGTCTTTAAATAATACAATTTGATAGCCTATTGGTATCTAAAACAATCAGGGTGAACAGTGAAGTATGTAAATATTTAAATGTAGTTATTTATAATCCATTTATACTGATAGAACTTTACCTGCTGTTGAACTTTTCAGGATGTTTTTCCCTCATCAAGTGGAATCGGTGAGCGATTGATGCATCCTACAGAGACAGAAAAAAACAGATTAGCGAACATACCTGTAAGACAGGCATTTATGATTTGCACATTTTGGAACTGTTCCTACATGCATGATTGTGTATTTTTTTTTTTTAAATCAACAACAACAAAAAACCCCTTTGGACTCTAAATCATGCATAAATTTCTAGTGCTTAAGAGCACGTCCTTACATTGCCCAGACATGACTCAGACATGTCTGTCTATTGCCCCTAGCAAAGATCAATGTCTTTTTTGAGATGCATCTGTATTTTTAATGCAAAGCTTTATGGAACCCTGATCCAGCACCAGTTTTAACATTTTCCATGATGTGCTGTAATCCTGTTCCCAGATCAGTGATTGGGGTGAGTGTTGAGGTTTTTTTCTTGCAATGAAAATTCCTTTTTTTTTTTTACTCAAAAATTAAGTATGCTTATGTATTTAGGGTAATGAGGGGGAGAGGTGAATGAAAGCCCTTTTTCTGTGGCCAGATGAGATAGTCCTGTCTGTCTGGAAAAAGTGGTCAGTGGGGCTACAAAGTGGCTTAGCTTAATAAATGTCAGTGTCAGTCAGATAGATGCATTCAAGGAACATAGGTTGAGGGACATAGAAAGGGCCAAGGATTAACAACATGAACATCATAGCAGTGACAGAGCAAAACCAACTAAAGTCTCACTCATATATTTTTCAAACAAACTCTTTTTTTCTGTGTAATTTTATAGGTTTTAATTTCACAGCAAATGAAAACATCTGATGTCCATTTTCATACTTCTCTTCATTATAAAATGCTTCCAACAATCTTTTCTTTTCAGATAGGGTTCTAAGTAGAACAAATTAAGGGAGCTGATAATCAATAACTATGTAAAATCTTTTTTTTTTTTTTTTTAGAGCATACCTAATTGGGTAAAAGAAACAATATTATGCACAAGGTATAACTCAATCTCATGTCTTCTCAAGTATGTTCATTAACAACATATCTCATTTAGCAACAATAAGAAATTCAGCATTCAGAACAACATTTGCAACAGACCCTTCAACGTTCAACAGGAAAAAACAAACAAACTAATTCTATTTCTGAAAGTAAACCTATCAAAAATAGTTTTAAAAAAGTGGATTAAAAAAATGGTACTCAATCACTCAAGCTTGCATGATATAATGAGCCAATGATGGTCAATATTCCTTCTCTTAGATCACTAGTCTACAGTGTAATGAGTCATGATGTTAAATTTCGATTTAATGATATGAGCACGTTGTCTTAATCAGCCTCCTTTAGGAAATATAACTCTTGAGGGGCAGGGGTATGTTTAATGAAACTATCTAATTCATTTATCAACCGAAAATTTCAATTTATCTTTAGCTTCCAGCTTTTTTGTTGAACATCAATCATTTACACTCATTTAATTTAAGAATTGTTTTTCCTTTTTTTGTTGTAATAATTAACAGAGATAGAAGATGAGAGAGATTAGAGAGATGAAATCTCAACAGAAATTTGCAACTACATTCATGTTACAGATCTGAACTGGATCTAATGTAATTTAATTGCAAGGTAGGCAGAAAGGTGAGGGCATGGTCTCAATGGTAAATGAAAAAATAAACTACAGTGACTCATTACATGCCCTGCACTTCTCTAGCTACATAGAAATGCCTATGTCTGCCTATGCATGCAATGTGGTGGTAAGGGTTAGGGTTAGGGTTAACCATAACCCTAAGCCTTGGATTTGGTGGGGCAGGACATAAATTACGATATAGCCTCCGACAAAATTACGTCGAGAGGGTATCACACATGACTTATGCTATAGGATACTTGTGAATTTTTAGAGTAACCATGTAACAGACAGTTGAGAGCTGACAACATGCAGTCAACCATCAAATAGTCTACCAGCTCATACTGAGCAGTTTTACACATACATTTATTCGACTCTCTTATAGCAGGTGTGTTTGCCAAGTTTCAGCAAAAATTTCCAGCCCAACTACACTTCATAAACCACACAAAAGACCTCAGATGATCCTAAATTAAAATCTTTTTCTCAGCCTTTGTGTGGGAAAAAGGTCACTGTGGTGGGCACACATTTCTGATGTACAGATATTTATCCACTTCAATGTCCAGCAGTACACACATTATACATACTCTCCCTTTCCCTCTCCTAATCTATGCAATATATATTCAAATAGAAATGTTTCTGTACATCATACATACACTATCTGCGCTTAGACTTTGCCTTTGTTCGTGGAAATGTATTAGATTTAATTCTTATTATTTGCTATAAAACAGGATCACCAGATGTCACTCAGCACAGGTAACTTGTATTTTAGTGGAATTTAAGATTTATAGAATTCTGATTGAGAACTTTTGATGAGGGAGATTCATATTTGTTGAATGGCTGATGTACTGTATATGATGGGGGGCTCTGCCACACCCTACACCACTGGAAAAAACAGAGCAAATTAGCTTTGATAATGTTTTAAAAAAAATGGATAATAATAATAATATTACTCATATTTATATATATTATTATCAAGGCTGTTTGTGCATGTAGTACCTATCAGGGCCAAAAATACATCCAAACACAATGCTTGAATGAGAACTGATACTTATGATTAAATGAATTCACCACTGCAGAGAGTTATGACAAACTGAGCAAACAGCGTCAGAGGTTGTTTGCTGCTTCCTTGTCTAGCAACACGCTGTTGTCACAGCGATGTTGTCTCAAGGGTACGTGCTGCTGTCAACCACTAAACCTTGATTAAAATCAAAGCAACAGAGCCAAAGAAGAGAAGCCAATTGATAAGTCAGGCTTCTAACTGTAACAGATCCACCCCTATATTTAGACACACTCATGCACCAAGTCAAGGGAGCTTAAAAGCCACCACATCCTTTAGCAGGCCCAAGCGCAATAATGCACACACACACACACCGCCTGTCTCAGCGAGTGACATGGAGCAGGGTCTCAGTGCCTCGCGGTGCACATACAGACAGACAGGAAGTGAGTGAGTGCGGGATTTGCAGAGTTTGATAGCTGACGGTACGCTGATGAAGCCACGAACGGACCAGGCTACGTTAGCACCTGCGCTGGCTTCCTGCCTGGCTCTGCAGGTGCAGCAACGGGAGAAACAGGAAACATGCAAGGTGGAGGGTTTTGGGGAGGATACCTACTTTGGTTTGCATTCTGCCCCTATCTGAAAACAGCAGAACACATCTTTAAAATTTAGCATTGTATTAGCTAGATTATTTACAAGTTACAGAATACATGTATCACCAAAAGAACTGTATGAGCAAAGTTTTTAGACTTTCCTGCATATTAATAACTAAATTTGTGCCATTTTAAGTACCTTACATCTCAGAGAAAGATTATAATTACAATATTGAGATTTTTTTTAATTGTAAAAGTTTTAGTCTGCATAAGCTGATACTTTTGTGATATGGAAGTATTGTACTAGCAAGACTAGATGTGTGTGACTGAAGAATGCCAAGGCAACTAATATCATCACATGATGTGACATAAAGTGACACTAGTCTAATACAGTGTTTGCCAGGGTTTCTTTAGATATGTGACACAGTGCAGTGACATTTCTAGTTGGACACCATTGAAGGTTGTTTTGATTTAGCTGTTTGAACCTTTTCAGCAAGGGGTCACTGGGGAAAGAACAGAGACAAACAACCCAGTCATGCACCAGAGAATGTCACTCACACCAACAGTGGATTACCTCTTCAGCCTTCATTTCTGTAACTTATACTTTCAGACACACGTGCTGTTTCAGACACTGATATGTACTAGCAGTTTATTTCAAATTTATGTCACGTGCTGCATGAAACCTACATAAGCCATTCCTGACAACTGATTACTGATTAATATTAAAGTGGCAGGTTTTTGTTGACATAAGGTTGTGTTATAACACTTTCCAAACTGACTTCCATTTGAACATCATGGCAACTGACTCTGTATTGGTGTAATTCAGGTACGTTAAAGTCACATACTGGTGATGATGTCAAACATCAAATCTATACTCACTCTAATTTAGGGTATGGAGATGTAAAAATGAATAAGCTCATTTTACTTAAGGAGTGAAAGAAAGGGTAGAGGTTTCTGTCATGACCAAGGAATGGAAATCGACTTATCAGACATTTTCATTCAGTATAAACAAATGAATTATTTTATCACCCCAAGTCTGTAACAATTGAGGACACTGTTGGGTTTCTGTGCGTAGAGTATCATGTCTCTGTATTTAGCGGCTGGTGAGCAGGACGATGGGAAAATGGAGGGGAGTCTGTCTCCTGCTAGGCAAACAATTCCCACCTCTACACAATAACGTGGTACGGACAGCCCAGTTAAATCTTTTTTGATAGTAAGACACTGTATACAACTGCCAAAATAAAATTATAACATTTAAACCTATTAGACTAGATAAAAAAATAAAAGAAATATTTACAGAAAACTCGAAATTCTTAAAGCCCTGAGTGTCTAACTTCATATGAACCATTAAATACTACTGTGGAGTTAAAATGTTCATGTGGATGGCACAGTGGTGCAGTTTCACATGTTTTTCCTGTCCACATGGGTTTCCTGTGGGTTTCTTAAAAACTTCCAAAAATGCATGTCAGATACATGTAGATGAATTAGCTGCTCTAACAATTACCCCTAGGAATCAGTGTGTGCATGGTAGAATGGACGGTGTTCCTGAGGTGATGTCATGATCCCTCAATAAAGATGACAGTATGTCTTTGGGTACATAACCCCTCCCATCAGCCAAGGAATCTCTGGCACTTAGAATCCACTGCCCTAATGACTTGAATCTGGTGATTTAACCTCACCAGATTCAAGTCATTAGCTAATTACTAAGGTCTTCATGGGCTGCTTTTGAAAAAGCTCACACTGTCCATATTACACATTTGAGCGAGTATTGCAAGGGTACAAAGTTTAAGAATATTAAAACCTGGTGATATTCAGGTCACAGTAATTGACATACAAGTTATTAAATTAGTCCACTGTGTTACTGTTAATCTGTGGTTCCCATGGTATGCGAACATGGGACTAATCATTAGCCTGGTAATAACTATATGCAATTATAATGGGGTTTTTTTTCCCTTTGTTTTTCATGTTTGGCTGAGGGGAAAAGTTCTGTGTTCTTTCTCTCATTAAGACTCTCGAGGTGTTACTCAGTACTGCCATTCGTTACAGCAGTAACCTGGTCTGAACTTGGCAGCCAAACATTTCCTGACACTGATACTTCCTCTGACCTTCAGCCTGTGCCAGACACACACACACACACACACACACACACACACACACACAGCAGCAGCAGCATAGAGCAAACATGCTTATCATACTGTTGTTTCCTGGCTTTTTTATTTTATTTATTTTTTATCCCTGATTACTCCTCTAACCACGGCAGCCTCTTTCACCAATAACCCCACCACATACCGGAGCTGCTAGACTGCACAGCACATATGGAGCAAAGGCCATTAATGGAACTGAATTCATCTGAAATTGACTAAATGAGGGGAAAAACTGAGTGTGACATGATCCTAAGGAGAACATGTTGCCAGAGCTATGCTTCACCCACTGCCAATCTAGGGAGGAAAGAACAGGGACACAGATATCTTGTTGATGGCAGGAGATGAGGTTAGATTTCATCTGCCAGGCCTAAGGGAGCTGACCTGTGCTGGGGGCAGAGCAAAGTGATGTGTGTTTAATGCCTGCTGGCGTAATGTGGTTGCTCTCTCCAATCCCCAGGACACATTCTTTCCAGATAGGGGGAACTTGATCAAGCAGCAAACACTTTACAGCAGGATCACTACACAGTATTAAGACAAGATAGAAATGTCTCGGAAATTTGATGAATAATTTTCACTTATGAACTGGGCTTGCTTACTTGAAGTCACTATGTCAGACTGAGATGAACTAAAGGGTCTAATTCATTCTCATATTTTCTGGGGCATCAAATGTTAGTGCTGAGGGTAGCAAATAAAGAATGGACATGAAACCTAAAGAAAAAAAACTGTCCAAAGTACACATACTTGAATCCATACTTTAGTGTATCTATTGATTAATACTGTAAGTATATGTGACGTTATATCATTTTGGGCCAGAAATCACAATGGCCCATTTATGCAGAAATTTAATTGTAGAAAACAAACTCAATTCTGGGCTCATTTTATGTTTGATTGATTAAAATAAATCAAATTCTCATCCTTAATGCTGTGTCATATATAATATTGTAAAATTCAATACATATATGTTGAAAACTCTCAAAAGCTAGTGAGCTAAACATTATATCTATCTCTCTTTATGTTTTTTGCTCCTTTATCCACCCTGCTATTGTATTACACATTAAAGAAAAAGAAAAAAAAAACCTTGAATGAACAACTTTGGGGATGAAACACAGAACAATTGGATGAAATAATATCATCACTGACATCATTGTAAATATTTATGAAAAGCTAATATTTGTATTACTGAATAGCTCAAACGTTCCATTTTAAACTATTGTACAAAACTCAAAATGTTGATCTGGGTCAACCTGACATCAAATTTTGCAACAGCTCACATTTGGAAAGTTTCATTACTCTCTCTGACTGTCAAACAGGCTTTCTGTTAGCCCAAATGAACTCAAATCACCGTCATCTACACGTGGTATCTTGCAATTGTACAGATAGATGTGGATGTATTGCTGCTTTTTTTAACATTTTTAATTTTTTTACCTGTCTTACTTAAGTAGGTCTTTTCTTTCTATGAAATGTACTCTTTCGACTGGCAGTGAACATGAAATAGATGACCCTGAAGCTAGCTAGCAATGGTGGCCTGGTAACCACTAATGCCATGGCAACCCTGGTGGAAGGTGGCAGGAAAATGTTCCCTTTTGGGAATTATAAGGCAATGCAGCATTGCTAATGATTACATCAGCACATGAGTCACCGCACTGGTTTGTTCAGGTGTCAGAGGCTCCCGATGTGGAGCCATCTGTCCTCTCCTCATGGACCATGCCATGACTGTGTGACAGAGAGCAGGGCCTCTGTTGCCACACCATTCCTGAATCTACAATTTATTACACTAGGAAAACATTTCAAAACATTGTATGCTTACATTGCAATAAGTAATACTGTAATATGCTTTGTAATATAAGAGAAATACAATATAATGTGATGAGCTGTTATAAGAACATAATCAACATTGGGGTGGTGGAGTTACTGTTATGACCCCAAAGTTGTTCATTTTCCTTCTTCTTCTTAAAACAGCATGTCCCAACAGCATGTCCCAATTCATTGCAGAATTTGCCAACAATAAACATTTTTATTTATCATAGAATGTCATGTTGTAGGTTTTAACCATTTATAGTTACATTTAATGTTGTGGAATATTTTAGAAACAAGTTAGTGTCCTTTATCACTTTCATTATAACAGCTTTCTCCATAGCAGAACAGCTTCAACTTAAAGCTGACACAGACTAAATACTTCTTTTATACATAAATAAATGTCTCCTTACAGGAAGCTTCAACAAAGCAATTATTAGAGCAATTATTATGTCCATTTATTGTTAGGTTTAATTTAATGAGCATCTGCTATATATGCCCTAGTGAATATGTTGTTGATAGAGAAACCATAATGTATTAACACAGTAATATATACCTGATATTTGACTTATAGCTGGAACTTCTGTCAGAGCCATGTAGTTATTAAAAAAAAAGAAATAAAGAAAATCAACACCTTCCGACCTGAATCAGAACTACGTATCTAATAAATCTAATAAATAAGTATCTACAAAGTGCTATATACTTCCCCAATAGTTCTAATTATGTAAAAAAACAAAACAAAACAAAAAAACCCTATTTTTTCATGTGATTTATTTATTTGCCTTTTGAGGACCAGAACTGGTGCCAAGCCATGCATGGAGCCTACTGGCACAGGCAGCCAATACTCATCATAGGACTCACGATTCACAGAGCATCCATTGTCCACCGTCAGCAGTCACACTGTCGCCCCACCACATCACCACAAATGGGTTGATGCATGCTTCATACTCTCAATACATAACACTGTTTCCTCTTGTATATTATGATAAAAAAGAAATAGCATGCTGTTTGCTTCAGAGGGAACATGATGATACATTTTCTTTTAGTAGCGTTGATAGATTGGTCAAATCCGATATTGTAACCAAGGCTACGTGTTATTTTTCCATTAGTTCAGCATTCTGAAGAGTCAGAGTATTACACTAGCACGGCTTCTCCTGAGTCGGTGGATGTTGATAGCTGAGGAAAACTGAGCCTGAGCTCTAGTCAGTAGGAGGCTGAATTTAGTTACATAATGGCACTGCAGTGTGTCACATTCTGGTGAGGTTTTTTTTTTTATTTTTTTTATTTTTGCACACCACCTTGCCTAATCCTTCCTGTGTCTGCCCCTGCCAATTCACTTTCATTCAAATCAGGTGGTCTATTTCAGGTCTCTTCTCTATTTATGGACATTCTAAATGTGACCTGGGCTACCTGGTATCCCTCACGGTGATGAAGCAGCATGTAACCAACACACCTGGCATGAATCAGATTGAAATATATTTTTTTCCCAAAATGAAACACTATTTATAGCGCACCCATCTATGAACAGCACAGGAATTAATCTAAGGATTAATCATTGTCTAAAGAAAGAAGGGGAGTATGTGGGCACTCATACTGTGACAGACTGGAACTGTAGACTATCTAGTGTTCTTCTAATATCCATTTAGATTTGTATATACTAATAAAATAAAAGAGCTTTTATATATTTTATATATTATATATATACTTTTATATATTTCAGAAACTAAATGTGTTAATGCTTAAACTCACAGAATCCTTCAGTAAGTGTGCTAAATATATATACATTAAAATAATTCATTGTAATTACTAATTAATATGCATTACAAGGCATACAAATTACTACTACTACTACTACTATTAATTATTACTATTATTATTATTAGTAGTAGTATTATTATTATTACCTGGGTCTTAAAAGGGTTGATCAAAATTACAAATCTTGAGAGCCTTAAAGTAGGAAAAGCATTAAAGTCACATTGATTGCATTATGATAAGCTTTCTTAATCATTCTAAATTCAATTATGCTGAATGCCTCAGATATCTTTTGAGCAATTCAACAGTGGTGTTTTCTTGAACAAGAATCAGAATGTTGGTTGAAATTTGTGTGCCATAATTCCTGTGAAAGACTGCACTTCACAATGAATATGTTATCATCAATTTGATCTTTTCCCACCAAACTTGTCAACAAATGGCATTTATAACATTGCAATGAACAGTGCAGTTGCTAAGTAACTGAGCACAGGCTACTTATTTTCTCCATTCCACAGAAAATCATGCTGCTCAAGTTTGGGCTCAAGTTATTATTCTTCTAATGTAATGATGCTTACCTTTAACATTACATATGGTAAGTATCCCATTAAATGCCCATTAGGTCTAATGAACACATAATGATATCTTATAAACTTACAAATATCATTTGATGATAAATTAACTACAGCCTTTGGGAAGTATGTAAAAATATATAATGTAATTTATGGAACGTGAATAGGAAGTTTTTCATGTGGATAAAACAGACACCTAAAACTTGGGTAATCAGAAATGTGTTGTTTTACTAAAAATCCACAACCTTGATTAAACTCCAACTGGGTCTAGTAGGGGTGAAGATGAAATGGTTGCTAAGTATTTCTTTATTTCTAAATATTGCAGTATTTCTGTTGGATTTACCTGGATTCTACTGGACTGTCCCAGTTTCTAGATATAACAAAGTTAACCTACATGACTTGAAATGCAGTCAGACTTGATATAACTATTGAAATGTTCTTGCAGAGGCCATATACATTACAGTGTTTTAAATACTAGCAATTATACACTATTAGAAAAATAGAAAAAGGTTCATCAGTTAGTCTGTTTGTATAGAACACTACAGAGTGTTTCCATAAGAGAGTAGAATCTCTTTAGGCTGCTAAGTTGGTTGCTAAACTATACAAATAGCCCCTTTTAAGAGTGATTTTAAATCATCTTAATTCAGATCTAAGACCTAACGTACAATTAGGTAAATACAGGGTTTCCCTAAACTTTCCATACATAGGGGAAATTAACACTTTTTAGCAAAATTCTCATGGCTGGATCGGAAAAAGTTTGCAATGGACATTAACAGTAAAAATAACAAGCACATCACCCACAACACTGTTGCCAAAGTTGTTAACAAATTCAAAAAGACTGGAAGTGTTGCAAACTAACCGAGAAGTGGATGTTCACGAACATCCACTGACGAAGGCACAACCAATGTGGTGCTGGCAAACATAGTCCCCTACGAATAGAGCAGTGTTTCTCAAATCCAGTCCTCAAGCCCCCCTCCCAGAATGTTCTAGATGTCTCCCTATTTAACACACTAACAAGCTGATGAGTTGAACCAGGTGTGTTAAATAGGGAGACATCTAAAACATTCTGGGAGGGGGGCTTGAGGACTGGATTTGAGAAACACTGGAATAGAGACTTTTAAGACACTCTGTATGTATGAATACTTTCTTAGCCTGATCCATTTCTGTTGTGTTGATGCAAATTGCTTTTGTGGCAAAGTTGTGACATCTGCTCTGGTACAAACAGTCTATTTTATCTAGAACTTTTTGAGCACCAGATCTGTATTAGCAAAGTAAGATTTTAATCCATCCATCCATCCATCCATCCATCCATCCACCCATCCATCCATCTTCTATACCGCTTATCCTTACTGGGTCACTGGAAACCTGGAGCCTATCCCAGAGAGGACCGGGCACAAGGCGGAGGTAAGATTTTAATAAGAATGAAAAGTGCACGGCATAAAAGTGCTCACCACTCCAATGGAAAAGTAGTTATTGACTATGCTGTATGGCACAGGGTCTCCCTTTTCTTCCTTGTCATCAGGGGAAATGTCAATGTTCCAGCGGTCCAGCACTACCTCACTACTGTGCTCAATGTCCCTGAGGAACTTGAGAAGATTGCCTCCCTCATAGCCTGGAGGACAGAATACAGCCATATAACACAACGAGTAGGTTAGAGGTAAACAGACGAGCCTGTAAACATGCACATTTAATAGAACATGCACATTTATTCTGTTGTCCTGGAATGAAATCTATAATGAAACATGAAGGAGGTGATTTCCCTTTTTAAACCTCAACATCATTTGCAAGTTATTTTGATCAAATTAAATAGAGGAATTAGTATGAACCACAACATCTAGACTCCACAATATGTTGTTTGTGTCAGCGTTTTTGGGTATGTGTTAAAAGAGATATGCAGAATTGACTACAGCAGGTTAACACGTTTGACTTATTGCACCAACAAGAGACTTAAGTAGAATAAAATATTAAGTAAAATAAAATATTGGGAAGTAAAAATAAAAGTGCTCAAACATACAAGTGAATCAAGCTGCAAGTTGATTACATTCTGTCAGCACTATATGGATAATGTGATTGATGTTCTCTGCCCAGAGACAGACTCCCCAGTGTGGCTGTCTTATATTACTGTATTAGTTGTACGTACTGGGTAGGGCACAGACACCGATTGTTACTTTACCAAGGTGGAGGCGTTATGTCTTAATGAGGGCCAACACACTGTGACTGAAACAGGAATATTGACACGATCTTGGCAACCTTGTGTGCCTGGGCTCACATGTGATGACAACTGGAACCCATTCTTCCTCCCTGAACAGAACACAGTCCTATGTACACTTGAACTCACACAGACCAGACCTCATATAGAGGCCTTGTAGAATTAATTATTAACATTAACATTAATAATTGTGTATACTTAGGTTGGGTTGTTCTCAATTTCAGGAGGTTTATTTTTTAACTTTTGAATAAACATTTCAGTTTTCACTCCACTACATGGCACCAGATTCTGTCAGGTTGTACTTATACAGTATATCAAAGTGCCATTCTTGCCAAGAAAAAATATATTGACAGTAGCTCTCCAGTGGACAAAAACTCATTCACATCGAAAACAGAGACATGATGTAATAGGGTAATTATTCCACAACCTCCACAAGTACACAACTGCCTAACAGCTGAAAATGCTTTTATTTTTTATTTTATTTTATTTTTTACTTTAATCCACTGTAGCCTAAATGCCCACAGTATTCAACATTTTGCTCCAATATATATGAATGGTCTTCATAAGAACACCATGGCTGCAATCGGCGTGTAAAGTGATGTGAGTATATTTTGCTCGTTTCTTATGCCATTTAATGTCAGTGAGTGTTTTCTCACATTATCAGCAAATTACTTGAGTGATTAGATCTAAAACGTGAAGTAAAATATTCTTTTAAAAGGATTAATTGATTTTGTGATGTAAATAATAACTAAATATTACTCAAGTACAATAACTTGAGAACAAATTTTAGGCTTAAAAGTAACCTGAATAGTTATCCAGTAGGAAATACCTCCCAGTCCATAAACACATATAAAGGTCTCACCTCCACCCCAGCGGAGGCAGCGTGCCAGGTCGTTCCCAGTACCCAGCGGTAGGATGGCGACAGGAGGGTGGCAGGCAAAATTAGCCTTATCTGGGAATAGCACAGAAAACACTGCAAATAATCCAAAAGAACTTGAATGCATTCTTAGTGCTTACAGTGTACACTGTAAAAAAACAACAACCGATAGACAGACAGACAGACAGACAGACAGACAGACAGACAATAAACTGCCCACAAAAGCATGAAGTACATAATACAAGTGTACTAGCCAAAAGAAAGTGCACATGTCTCTTATTTATTCCAGTAGGACTGTATATGCAATACTTATTCACTTGCTGATCATCCTAGTATGGCGCTCTGTCCTGTAGTTTGCACAAGGCCTGTTGAGATCTTGTATTTGTTGATACTCCATAGATTTATTACCTAACCACAAAGATTAACCATTGTCTGCCATCAGAAGCTATTTTCTAATGTATGTTAAGCTCGTGTGGTTGAGGAGCTAGAAGAAACTCCAGAAAGCTGATCGAGGATCAAGTTGATTTAATTAAAAATCAGTTTTTGCCATTAAAGGAGCAACGAAGGTGCTCTTAAATCAGCACTCAGGCTACTTCAACAAAGTTGGCTTTCCCCTGCTCTTCTACTAATGGACACTCACTAGCTCCCATGAGAATAACAGCTCAAAACCACCGATCCAGGATCAGATGAAACTGATTCTAAATCAGCACTTAATGGAACTGTCTATCACCCCCCATGCTGGCTCCTCTGTAATGCTTACCCATTAACATCAGCAGGGTTGTCAGTGGGGGGAAAGGCAAGCCATTATCTCTTCACTGCTATCCACCACTCAGTCATATGAAAGAAGTCACAGATGAGTGTACACAATTCCTAGGTAATTTATGAATTTATAATCCTTTCACACGCCCATTAAATGTTACTATGATTACATGTGCAAGTTCCTCACTGAGTCCTGCAATTGTTTCTTCTTCTTCTTCTTTTTTTTACAATTTAGCCCACTGGGCTTTAATGTTTAAATCATTGGCCATAGTTAAAACATCTATTTCAGAACACGTGAGACAATGTTTAAAATAGTTCAGTTCACCCTTGATTTCAGCTCCAGTTAATATAAAGTCAAACATGCCATTTGAGTTAGGGCTCTAGACTACTGATCGGAATGCTGAGTTCAAATCCTACCAAGATGTCACTGTTGGGCCCTTGAGTAGGGTCTTAACTGCCAAATGCTTGTTTCAATTGTTAGATACCTTGGATAAAAGCATTCTCCAAATTAAAAAACTTCAACGATACACTTACCAATGCAATCCAAGATCCAACCCACTGTTCCATCTCCTCCACAGGCCAATACTCGGAAATCAGGCACATCACGGAAAAAGTTTAATCTGGAAGGCAAAGGAAAATAGATCAGAAGATCAGGCAGATGTCCTTAATTTTATTCATGGGGGCCTTTAAAAATAAAATATATAATATATACTGTATAATATAATAATCGGTAATTGATCTATAACACTCTTTATTGATCTATATCAGCAAGCAATTCTATAAATCTTACAGAACATATAAAATATGATACAAGCATTATTCCATGAGACACTGACAATTTGTGCGGACTTTCAGCATATATTATAAAAAAGAAAAAAAAGAAGAAAAAAAGATACTTTGTTCTAAGTTTTAAATGGAAGATTTTAACTGCCTCCAAATACCTACTTGGCACCTTGCACGCCCTGGTTTACATTACACAAACCCTCCCACCGTTAATGAATAACACATTTTACGCAGGGCATGAAAAGACTGAAATGAATGTTTAAAAAGTCCCCAATACATTGCAACTCTACATTCAGACATCTTTGCACACCCATGATGAAGATGGAGACATTGAGTCAATATGGAGAAGTATAACTATGAGGAAATGAGGATTGAGTGTAATCACTGCAAATGTGGCTCCACATTAAAGGCAAGACAAATGCTGTGTTTATTACATTGTGGCAATAGCCATTGAATGACTGTTTTGTTTGAAAGGCACAGAATTAGTTGCTGAGGTGTAGGAAGAGAACAAACTGGAAATATGTATACAGAACGCATTACAATTCACCTTATTCTGCATAAACTCAGCCTCCAACCTTTGTATCCCGGTATAAGAGACACATGAGCTCAGGAAACAGGAAAGTCTTAGTAACTCAGTCTTAGAGTAAAAATGCCTACAGGTATGACATGCAAAGCTATCTCTTCCTAATTTCAATTTCCCACTTAAAGCTGAAGCATGGGTCTCATGCTAAAATCACAAGAGAGCATGACTGCTAAGAATGGCAAAATCATTTTCCAAAAGGCATTACAGTGTGTAATTATAACTATAGAAACAGCTTTATTTACAAAAAAGATGATTGCTCTTTACAATAAAACTATTATTATTATTACACATTTCTGCTATATTTATATTTTTAATCTATGGTTTTAGTTCTCCTGTGCGCTCCCACTTTAGTACCTGAGCAACTCTCAGTATCTCCTTTTCTCTGAATGGCTGGTGGTGGGCATGGGGGGGTTAGCATGTGGGAGAGAATGGGATGGCTGCTCTTCTGTGCAGAAACTTCACCTTTTGTTCTTTTCTGAGTGAAATGCCCTGTTGAACAACTCACTCAGGTACAGAATGTACTGAAGCATAACATGCATGTGTGTCTGTGTGAGTGTGTGTGTGTGCGTGTGTGCACGTGCAGGGGTTTGTACTTCTATGAAGTGCGTTAATGGTTAATGTGTCACACATGCAAAACTATGAGTAACTTTGGACCACATGATGACATATAGTTATTCAGTGCAACACACATCCTGATAATTACATCTGTATACCAGATGCTTATATTTAGTCATTAGAAAGTTGTTATGGATTAAACTATATTGCTACTGATGGTTCAGATGTCTCCATCACTTGTCTGACAGATAAATGTTTGTCTCAATCCCTGACTCAGTGATTCATATTCCATAGAAAACAGTGATTAACCTTCTTCAGGAAGGATGACTCATCGATATGTTTTTATTATATAGGGACGAATTCATAAATTTTAACCTGTGCAGTGTTTTGCATTCTTGCCCAACGTCACATGGGTTTCCTCCAGGTATAACAGTTTCCTCCCACCTCACAAAAATATGGCTGTAGGTGGATTGGCTACTCTAAATTGCCCCTTGACACATGAGCGTGTGCATGTGTGCGCATGGTGCCCTGCAATGGACTGGTATCTCATCCAAAGTGAATTCCCACCTTGTTCCCAGTGTTCTCTGGGTTCTCTGGGATCTTCTGGGACAGGCTCCAGATCCAATACAACTGTGAGCAGGGTGGAGCGTTTATTGAAGGTGAATGAATGAATAAAGATTCAAGATGTGGCACATACCGAAGTCTTTTATCACTGTATCAATTTTCTCTGAAGGAAGCAAAACCATAGAACATTTTCTATCTTTCAAAAAAAATGTAAAACTCAGCTGAACTATACCTACACTTTAATCTACATATCAAAGACACAATATTTACAGTGCATAACATATTCAGAACATAATTCTCCCATTTTTGGAAATGAAATTTCCAGAAGAGTTTGAGGCTAGTCCTTAGCTTCACCAGACTTTTCTTCTTCCCAGGAGCACACACTCACTGTTGAATACTGCAATGTTGGTACATACTGTATGCACGAAATCAATTTCCAAAGGATTTTAATGAATGTTTAATAAATCCATTGAAACTGACCAGTTTTTGTTTTGTCTCAGTGCTAAATGTCACATATGATGCACTTTAACATTCCCTTTTTGATGATGATGATGTCTTCTTTAAAACATAAGAAATTAAAATACTGTGGAAAGGTCTCACAAGAGTACACAAAGCTCCACATTGGTTAGGTTTGTGGATTACCTGGCAGTTACTTAATTGTGCAGGGTCCAGTGGTTAATTTACTTGGGACAGGTGGGTGTTTTTATGAGTTAGTCCTGAGAGAAACTAGAGTGATGGTCTTGCAGTTTTTATGGAAATTAAAAGAAAGAAACACCTCATCCTGCTTTAAGTGTACAGTCAAACTTTTTCTGGCCCATTACCTATACCCAGGGGTACTTGAAAAAGATAATTGCACAATAGGGGACTTTACCACTGGCTCTGTGAGTCACAGAAAATGTGTCTGCTTAAGATGCTGGTCCTATGCTTTCCGAACTGCCCTATGGCCAAGTTGATTTTAGATGATTTTAGATCTACAGACATGCGGGGAGATGTGACAGGGGTGTACTTGTAATATTTTTTTAGAACTGCGTGAATGTTTTTGAAGAAGGCATTGAACAGCAAAGAAATAATGACTTCAAAAGCATGGGTGGATCAAATCATGGTGGTGATACGTGCTTTCTCTGGCCTGAAGAAACACTGTACATTTTCAGTAGAGTTCTATCTCAAATCATTTGTCCAAGGTAGAAACCGTATATTTTGGGTTTTTACTGTAACCACCAGGTGCTTGGGAGGAAAAAAATGTGCTACTCTTCCAAGTGCCTGGTAGTTACTATAAACCCTGGCATACTGTATTTCTACTGCAACTGGCTTGACTTAAATGGCGCACTTATATATATTTTACACTTTTTTTGTCTCATTCACACACTCCATTGGTAGCAGAGCTGCCATGCATGCCAACTTGCCATCAGGAGCAACTTTGGGTTCAGTGTCTTGCCCAAGGACACTTCGGCATGTGGAGTCATCCGGGCCGGGAATCGAACCGCCAACCCTACGATTAGTGGACAACCCGCTCTACCAACTGCGCCACAGCCGCAAATTGTGTTTGAACCAATGACTGTCATGAACATTTATGAGCTGAATGCTACAGAAGAGCCTACACATTTTTAGTTATCGTTACCATTAAAAGTCTGTTTAACACGTTGTAGGCCTACTTAATCCTTTTTTTTCTTTCTTTTCTTTCAATTAAAAAAGTGCCATTTTGACTATCTTTTTGGCTGAAATTTTTTATGGCATGCATAATAAATACCAATAACCGATGTTAGCTTGTCTAATGTCTATGTAAGTCAAACATAATTTGATAGAGTTTATTTCACATTAACGAACTCAAAACATTCTTCATTTGCCTTGATGGAAAGTGAGTGCACCATGTCTTTCCAGTAAGAAAATTGAGCTGAGATGGAGCTTACTAATTAGTTAGCATTGGAAAATTCAAAACACCTACACAACCGTCTGCCATTCCAAATTCATGTCAGTTGGTTCATGTGTTATTTTTATTGGTGGAAAAAGAAGGCTTTTATTTCTGTCTATTTTGAGTCTTTACTCTTAGTAGCCTACTCTGATGTTACAAGGCAGAGTTACTACACAAAAAAAGGCTGACAAGTGTGTAATTCATTTAGTCTACATAAAATCCACAAGAAAAGATCTCACAAAAAATACTCCCACTAATCCTCCAAACTATCATGTTCAGTGTTTTTTCTTGTGACTTACCCTACCATGGGCCCTCCACGATCTAGACTGTAAACCTGTCTAGGGTTAAGCAGGTACTGGAACTTCCGCAATACCCTTATGGAGAAAAACAAACAACTGTGAGTAATAGTGAATGATAAAGAGCTATGGAGAGATTTATTAAAAAAACAAAACATGAAGACCAACTGATGCACTTCATACATTCTCACTCTCTTTCTCTCTCTCACACACACACACACACACACACACACACACTGTTAGGCAGCTTTCAGTATCTGTGACAAGCAGGTACTACTTGAAATTATAAATGAAATCACTGCAATGCCCTTCACTGTTGTTTTGTTTTTTTAATCTCTCACTGCTCCTTTCTGTCTCAGTAGAAGAAACAAGGGGTGGCACAGAGAGAGAAAGAGAGTCTGAAAGTCTGAAGTGCATCATACAAAAAGCTTTTAGTCTAGAGCATTGCTCATTACGTTGGGAGAAGCGATACTCTGAGCACTTATAACCATTAAAAACACCATTCTTTCAATTGGAAAGAATATAGAGGCAGAGTTAAGAGTCTAAACCTCCCAAGCTAGCTTTCAAAGCAGTGAACGCCATGAAGACAGAGGAAAAATACAATAGGTAGGCAATCTGATTCAGTGATGACCACTTCATCGACTTATTTGCATCAAGGGAACAGTTCAAATAGTGTTCTTTTTTGGATCTGGGGCAGTTAACGCGTCTTTGTGTGAGCTCGAGTCTAATAATAGGGAATAATCGGGCCATTATTGGTATTTATAAGTACGTTGCTATGGTAACGCTCCTGCTGGATCCCAAATTGGTCCCTCGGCAAATTGAGGATGTGTGGTGGGCGGTGAGAGCTGTAACAACACCTACATTCATCCTTCTGGAACAGCAGTGCTGCCTCCTGTTTGCTTTGATGATATTTAGGACAGAGTGACCAGCAGGAATAGCAGAAAATACATGGTGGACATGCTAGCTATGCACATTAGGATTACAGAAAGCAGAAATTCTGACCACTCCACCAAGTCCTGAAATCACTTAAACAACATAATATCATAAAACTGTATAACACAGTAACATATAGAATGCTCTGGTGTAAAATGACGGTCAGGTAAATATAACATTTCCATAGTTGTGAAATAGTGAGTAAAAAAAAAAGCTTTGCACCTTTCCCCCTGCCGACCGCCACTCTTCGGATTAACCAGCACCAGTAGAGGATGTGTTCCTGGAAGAGGGGTGATCTGAAAATGGAAAGGAAAAATAGAGACAGCACATCCACATTAAAATACAAAGACTCAGTTAAAGTATCTGAACATGTTTAGACAACAACCAGCCTGCATTATGATAGCTGACCTGTAGTGCTTGACCATCACCAGTGAACTTAAAGCACTGGTTGGAGTCATCAGGACTGGTGTTGGGGGAGGACTCGCCCTCTCCTCTTTTTACTACAGAGTGACGGTCCTGAGACCAAGAGAAAAGGCAGAGTGTCTCAATTATGCAATAACATCCAACATGTGTTAGAGCTTGTTAAACAGATACAGAGCATGAATTAAAAGACTGGACTGACCAGTACAACAGGGCAGATGTAAGATGGCAAGAGGGTGTGGTCTTTCAATGCTCCACCATCACAATCTGGCTTCACATGAGATGCACACTTATTATGGAGCTGCAGATAAAAATAGAAATCTGCAGTAAAGAACCAGAGACTCACCAATAGCCTGAGCTAATAAAATCTGCTCCTCTTTCCCTTGACTCATACAGGAACACAATGTTAGTGAAAATAATTTAATTTGATGTTCCATTGAGCACAGACTCAGGCATCATGTCTGAGAGAGATTTTTCAAAAATGTAACATGTAGTTGATTGATTTACATTGGGGATGCTAAGGTTAAGAAGAATAGTACAAATCAAAGGAAATTATGCCACCAAGAGGAAGAAAGCACCCATTACAACATCTTAAACTAAAATATTCTCTATATTCTTGAAACCAAAAATAATTACATTTTTATTATTCTTTAAAATTGTTCATTTGTACCATCAAAACTACCTCCTAATGTGCAGTAAAATATATCTAAATACAGTGCAGTACAGTGAAGAACTATTCAAACACTGAAACACTGACATTATTTTCAATTAAGCCTGCAATAAGCAAACTGACTGCTTAAAGTCAAAGCATAAATTTGATGTCAACCTTTTAATGGCCACCAGACAGTGACATGTATACTTACAGTAATTTGACACCAAACACAATGAAGACCAGTAAGGCCCTGGTAGTACTTGATACTGCGATGACATCGGTCACACTTGGTTGGAGAATTGCCCTCCATCCATACATGCTGCATAGCCTGCAGAGAGGAAAGAGGGAATGTTACAAACTGTGTGAAAACATAAAAACATAACCCAACTAAAATAAAATAAAATAAAAAGAATTTTCTTTTTTTGTCAAAATGTTATTGTAGGTAATTGGCCGCATTTCATGTAATCCAATGATAAGTGGGCCAGACCAAAAAAATCAGGTTAGTAACCAATAACACATCATCAACTCCTCTTAAATGTGTTCATATTTCTGCATTTATCTGGTTCCATTCTCAATGCACAAATGGATATATCACGTACAAAACAGATTAACAGGCTCTAATTCAGTACCAAAAAATGGATTTTCCAAATTATGGTTCTACCTTTCAGTGTCTTGGATATGCATCCCCCCCATCCAGTCCGTTCAAAAATTCCACTTTTCTGGCACATGTTGTGCCATCTGACTCATTTATTTCTGACCACAAAACAGCAACTGAGTGTAATAATAACTTGGAGTCCAATTTAGCCCATATGTACACATTCGTGATAAAAGACTGATACAGCAGAGTTAGATAATCAAAAATAAGTTAAAATAAGGACCAGACTCATATTCTGTAAACTGAGGATACTTTGATTTCTCTGCTCTCTGTTGTTGACTGCCTTTGTTATGTAGACCAGTCACACCTCTCACAGATTTTATACTCATAAAAACACAGTTTGGTTATTGCAATTACAAAAATTATTTATATATTCACGTAAAACAAAATAAAAAGGATCTCTTCTTTGCTTAACAAGACAAAGAACACAAAGAAGAGTATAATATGTAACAGTATTATAATTCTATACTGATATTGCTAAACAAAGAAACAGACAAAATCACTGACCATAAAATATCATTCCACTTTCTACATGGGTGTATTTTGTTTATTAAAATATTCAACAGTTCTACCAATTGTATGATGCAGTAATAGCAGCTTCTATACCAAATTAACATTGATGTGCTATAAAATGATGATCTCACACAGATCTTTTGCTTATAGTGAACATCGTTTCTTTAATTGTTTAAAAACAGGCCACGCCAAGGTGTCAATTCCAGAAGCTTTTAACTGAATCAGTAAGACAAATTAGAGGTTAACTCTTTGTTCACACAGCTACTTGTAAGCAAACACAAAATGTTCTTATAACCTCCCTGACACATTAATTTATGAGAGCTTACATACAGATAAGTAAAAATAATGGAAAGTGGAATAATTAGTGAGTTGCATACTTTATAGGAATGCTCTCTGGAATATGCTGTGTTTGAAAAAAAGAAAAAAAAAAGAAAAAACACTCATTCCTTTCTAAACTTAAGAAGTAAATAAAATTTTAGTGAAACATGCCTTTTACATGCCTTTCTAAAACAACAGCTACGGTAATAAACACTGTCATGCTAACAGGTTTTAGATAAAAAATTACTTTATAGTATAGTATAGTATAGTATATATATATAATATAGTGGGTAGATATGTACAGTATGTGCGTTTAACAAACCTGTGCCAGATGCATTTTGTGTCTGGTTTACTCACATTGGTGTGTCTGCGGGACTTGGCATAGGTGCTGATGCAAGCAGCAATGTCTTTGGACACACAGCGCTCATGGACTGTGTACTTGCATACTGCCAAAGAAAAGTGGATTGAGGAAGTTAATCATTAAGCTTGGGGGGAAGGTAGGAGTTTCATGTCTTCAAATAATTCAAATTGTGCTTATATGCAATTATATTTATAGCTGTCAGGCAAATTGAAAGGAAAGACAAAGCTCTTTTATGATGTATACCTTGAAGCAAGTCCATAAATTGATACAAAAAAAAAACATCCCCAAAATGCTCCATGACTCATTTTTTATCATTTATATTCCTTTTGGAGGATGCCACTTACTAGTTTTCCTTTATAACCCCATCACATCAGCACAATATCTCAGCATACAGATCAGGTGCTTACGTGAGCAGCAAAGGCCTTGTTTGCGCACTCCTAACAGCATAGTGTGACAGTAGTTACAGTACGCTGGCTTGTTGAAGTGCTTCAGTCTCCATACATGCTGCCCATCTTCTTGTACATTCTGAGAATAGATGAGGAGAAGGAGAAGGGAAAGAATCACTCTCAACAACTACACATATCCTAATTTTTCAGAGTCTAGTACTCAGCCTTCAGTACAGCTGGGTTTATGACTGTAGTATCAGACAGACACATTTATGCACACACATTAGCTCTGACTCACCGTCTCCATGCCCAGCAGTACCAGCAAGGGGATAGTGGTCATTCCCCCTCTGATCCATTCTTCTAGTGTGACTGTTCCATCATGGTCGTAGTCAATCTCCTCCATCATCTCCTTCAAGATCTGCAACAGAAGCACATACATGGCAAAACTTTGAATATTTCCTCTGGTTGTTTAAAAAAAAATAATTTTTGTGTTTATGTACATGTCTGTATATTGGATTGGAAAATTATTTCATTTGGAACTTTTTGGAATGTTTGTTATTTGTAGATATATTGCAAAAAAAGATTTTAATTTACAAGAAACAATGGAGGATACAAACTTTTGCAGTAGACTAAATACACATGTGAACTTCAAATACAAGGGTGAACTTACTGGCTTCAGCTCTGTTGAGTCCCATTCCAGGTATTCTGCTACATGGACCATCTGATTGATGATACGGTCCAGTTCCTGAGTGGATATTTATGCTAGAGTTAGATTGAGTTTAATATTTAATGATAATAAATGCGCAATGCAGACTGAAACCACTCAATCTCAGAATGATCCTGGTTTCCTGTCAGCCTCCACTTTAAATATCTGATGAAACTAGACTTATCATCATCTGAGTTTCCCTCTATAAGTTGCTGCTGTGTAATGCTAAAAGAAGGAGGTAAAGAATGGACTCTGATGATGATGCAGTAATCCATGAACGCAATAGTAAAACTATACCCTAGCTGTTCAATAGAACCAAAAAGGCTGCAGGTTATATATAACCTGGAACTGAAGAACTGTAGCTGACTTACTGAGCTGTCAAGCAGGCCATTGCCATCCGTGTCATACAACCGGAACATGACTGCAAAGCAAGAATAATAAGAGAAAGAAGAGATAAGAGAGCCCACCCTGTAAATATTAGGGACTTCATTACCACACAGACCAACTTTGGAAAAGATAGGTGCTCCCTGAGCGCAACATAACAGCACTGTTACATGTGGGTTTTATAATGGTGGTTTAAATATGTAAACTCTGGGTAGACATAACTCTAAGAATCAGCTGAGCTGAGATGATCTTACATACAAAGAAGCATATATGAATATTAGCTTTCCGCCTCTGCTCACTGGTAGAGGCCTAGCATACAGAGTTTATAGTACAAGTTTAGAGTCTGATAAATATAGCCACCGGATACATCTAATTGTGATCCTGTCATACAATCTGATCACAATGTAAGAGTTCATAATGACTGAAAGGGAAAAACTGGAAATGAAAAGCAATTTGCTCATAGTTTATTAAGCATGTTTGAAAATGACAGCAAATCATTGTTTTCTAAAAATATTCAAATTGGTATGAAAACCTGGTGTCTTTCCAACCAAAAAGCAGACGTTGCATCTTTACAGAAACACACACTTTCCACTATGAAATTGGTCTTAAATTATGTTTGGCTTCTACAGCAAAATGGATTCATGCAAGTAAAAATATCTTTACTTCAAATTTTTTGCACAAGTGTTGTTCAAAAAGCTGCATATGAAAAGGTGTCTTTTATGATGGGCAAATATAAAAATGCAGAAACTATTTGTCTTCTCAATGGCTTATAGGATACGTTATGGAAAGCAACACATACAATAAAGAAGCCAATTTATTCAACTGCAACCTGCTTTTTTATTTCTCATATGTTGTTATCATATTGTTATAGATATGTTTGCTGGTGCTTTCTATTATCTGCTGAAATAAAATATAGGTTCTAAAATTCACTCTGCTGAAAAAGGTTCTTCTTCAGTGAATAATGGCGTGAGGATTGAGCGCAGGGAGCTAATGTGTGTATTACTAAACGAAAAAAAAAAAAAACACTTACATGCCCTTTGATGGATTGGCACCCCTGTCCAGGGTGTAACCCGTCTTGTGACCCATGCTCCCTGGGATAGGCTCCAGGTTCCCCATGACCAGTAGGATAAGCGAAATAGAAAATGGATGAATGGATGGATGGAAAACACACTTACACTCTAGTTTGTCCTCTGGAGTCCCTCGCTCCAGTAGAGAGAGGTAGCACACAATGTCTTTCAGGAAGACGATCTGTGGTGAGGATGAGGTGGAACTCTTCTTAGGGGATGGACTTTTCCTCAGAGACACCCCCTTGTCTGATCGACTTTGCTCTGAGGACATAACAGTGACCATGTACTAAAGATAAGCTTTTGTCTCTTAACACTCGTGTTGTGTTTATTTCTCATATTGGGTGTCATATCAAATCAAGCATACTCTTTTCATTTATCAATATCACTACCATTTTAATATTTATTTTACAATACACAATATAGTCAGTGAATCTTAGTTCATGTCAATATAAACCGTTTTAACGGAATTAAACACACAAAACCGCTTTATGAATTTGGAAATCCTCCTAATGGCAGGTGTATGCACAAGTAATGCCAATGAAAATAAAAGATGGATGGCATGGCACAGGCAGTAAAATTACCTTTTGATTTCATATTTACAAAGACAATTTTTTTGTCGAGGTCCTCAGTATGGCAAAATTTATGTAACTTGCAGTAGATGCTTAGTGTAATTACAGTGAAATATTAGTTTCTTCTCTTAGAAATTTACCAAAAAAGTTGATATTTCCTATAACTTCCACTGTCATTTTAAATTCCATCGCCATTTTCCACAAATCATGGCTTCCTTATGTTTAACTTTTATCAGATGAGCAGCATGTAATTGTGTAATAGTCTTCCACACTGAAAGCACAAATTCATGATATTCTTTTTTAATTAACTATATGATATATTCATTTTAGAAACTGAACTAAAAAAATACACTTTCAATGAAGTAAAAATTATTTTTCTACTTTTAGCAACAAAAAGAAAATTATGGATTTACTACCTAGTATTAAATAATATAATTATGCAATAATATTTCTTGAAAACTTGTGATGATTAAAAAAAAATTATATATATATATTTTTTTCTTACAAACAGCGAGATGCAATGGGTAGCACTGCTGCTTCACACCAGGGTCCCTGGTTTGATCTTGAGCCAAGTTACTCGTTTCTCATTTTCTCTCTGTGTTCACAATGTGAACCTCTGTGTTCCTCTGGGTTCTCCAGTTTCCCCCCTACTCCCAAAAACATGCTAGTAGGTGGATTGGCTACTCTAAAGTGTGCCTAGGTGTGGAGAGTGTGCAACTGTGTGTGACCATGGTACCCTGCAATGGACTGGCATCTCATCCAAGATGTATTCCCAGCTCAAACCCAATGTTCCTGGGATAGGCTTCACATTCACTGTGAACTTTACCAGAATAATGCAGGTACTAAAAATGAATGTATGAAAAAAGATAATCACATCTGCATTTGAGGACTCTAACCTGGGGAGAGTCGAGGGGAGTTGGCACTCTTGGAGGGGGCCAGAGCATTGCAGCTGCTGCCAGCTGAAGGTTTGGGTGAGCGATGAGGAGTGTGACCCCCTGTGCCTGAGCGTTGTGAGGAGGAGCGGGAGGAGCATGGCGAGGTGGTGGCACCGGATCCTGACATCACACCAGCTGGGTGCTCTGAAGTTTGTCTGCCCATAGCACTGAGGATACTTTTCCCATTCATCCCTGTGAAGGGACCAATTAAAACAAGAAACAGAAATAACTGAGACGTGTCAAAGACGTTAGAACAACAGGAAATGTCTCCATACAGAGCTGCTGCAAGAATCCTGCAGGTAAGGAGAGTGACTCAGAGGTCTTAGTTCCACAAAGCTGAAGGGGAATGACACCACAATGCACAGAAATAAAAACAACACTTCAGTGTTTAATCGCTGGGGAGAGTATGAAGAATATGAAATGTGAGCACAATTACACTTTGCCACGAACACTGAAAAAAGATCAAATAACAACACAAAATCCGACGGATTTGTCACACATTTGGCAAAACACTGAAAACCAACACAATTATGAGGGGATGTGGTATCTCTTTAGTGGAATGCTGCTACAGCTCAGGTTGCACTGTACACACAGATACCTGTTATAGGAGCGCAGGCCACTTCTGTCTGAATAGAGATACCTGCATCGATCGACTTGGGTTCTGCAGACAGAGTGAGTTACAGAGGAATAAAGGACAGAAGAGAAGAAGATAAAGACGGGGAACACTATCAGTGTACGAAAAAGTGGGAATATCAGAAAAGTTGGTGTGTTCTAAATGTTCATTGCTGTTCGTAATGCAGTAAGGGAGAAAATTTGGAATAATTAGTGGCAGAAAGGTTGATAACATATTTATGGACTTTGAAGTAATGAAATGCAGTATTCATCTGTAATTCCTAGAGGATGACATTCATCACCAGCTGAAAAAATTGTTAAATGTAAACATTTCCTGGCACTAGATGGCACCATTGACCACCTCTGTTGCACAATCTGTACATTAGGGAGAAAGTCGTGACAGAGTAGAGGGCTGTGAGGCATTGACTTGAAGCTCACCCCCTTAAACAGAAGGTGGTCTTTTGGACTGTAATCCTTTAGCATGCAAAGAGTCATGATCCATCCATCTGTACTGTTTATTCACTCACCCAGAATAAACAGAGAGTCAGAGCCTGAGGAAGCAGTGCCAGGGAGCAAAACAGGTCTCCCTATACCAACAGAGCAGCCACTTGAAAATCTCCCAACAGTTTGGCTTGGGATGTTCTGCTACCCAATATTTAATTGTTTTAAAAATATAGTAGAGTATATATGGACCTCTGTGCATGTCCTTGTGTAATCTTTGCAAACACGAGTTTCAAACATACCCGATGTGATAGATCCCTATCATGGCTTTTTCCAGACATTAACATATTCTGTGTATGCACATTTGGTGATTACAAAAAGAAAAAAAATTATGTTGATACACTAAGGAAATGATCGTTCTAGACATTTGACATATTATGACCAAATTCTTCACTAGACGGTGAAAATAAATACAAGGGGATTTTTGTAGATGCTATCTCACAACCTTTTCAGAGTGGCTATGGAGAACTTAGCAGTAATTTAAGAAGCATATCTACCTAGCAGCGCTGCTCCGCTTCGGGAAACATCAGGGGAACTGCTTGTTCCGGTCTTACTCTTGAATGAAGTGAAGAGATGTTGGCACAGTTCCTCTGGGATGTCATTCTCTAAGTAAGTGGCCATGAAGAGCTGGAAGCCCTCATAGTCGATAGGCTATAGGCAACAGACAAATATATGATGAGAGAGAGGAAGATGTAGAACAAGAACCAAAGGGAGACAAAAAATAGACTTCTTTTGGACATATGTAATAGCTAACTTTTCTAAAAATATATACCCTCATCTCATCTATTCTATTATTTTGCTGGCACTATGTGACAGACCAGATGGCCTTTTCCAGCAGTGCTTTAGCACTTGTATAGCTGTATACAATTTCATATAGATACTATAACAAAAACTGGAAAACCCTGAGAAACAGAGCATGTATAAATAAAGTGAAAAAAAAAACCACATTAAAAACTGCTGATTAAAAAGAACAGATGTACAGTTGCAAAAACATCAAGACAACACTCAACATATTAAAAAAATATTAACCAAATGGTAGACACATAAGAAGCTGGCTATGACCTTTAAAATTTAGGAGACAGTGTGACCTGTGTGTAATGCATTGACAGAAACAGTAGTGGAGCACAATGTTATGTATTATGTTTGGCCATGTAGACACATAGAAGCACAAAGCATGCAAACGCAGAGGGCTTTTTGGCTTACTTGGTTGAGAACATCTTGCTTCTGTTTGGCAGTCACAGGGGTGAGGATAGAAGCAGAAAGGGAATTAAGTTCTAAAGCTCTGAGGTGCATTTGGTAGGCTTCCATGAACTGCTTCCATGAACTAGCTGTTATTTCTGATGACCAGCATTAAAATGTCATCATTGCTATTCCTTGTCTTTTTGGGCGTATGATTTATTCCATCACATAACTTAGAAAAAAAAATCCCCTCCCCCCCAAAAAAACATAGGATTAAGATAAGACTTAGTTATGCTGAGGGTCTGGAATGACTGATCCATCTGACAGAGTCCTCTGGAACCAGTGTTGTTAAAATTAAAAAAGTCAAGAAATAACAAAGTCAATCAGAGAGACAAGAATAAAAAGGCCAGAGGGCAGGGAGCAGAGCAGTGAGAGAAGGAGCACATGACCTCACATGATCGAATCTCCCTTAAAAAAAAAAAAAAAAGATTCAAGTCTGAGTGATACCAGTAGGCTAGTGTGAATCCACAGACCATGCTGAGGAAAGCAGCCAGTGTATATGCCAGTAATGCAGTATGGGAACATGTAGTAACTGGGGCAGCACGATGTGAGACTTCTATATATATATATATATATATATATATATATATATATATATATATATATATATATATATATATATATATATATATATATATATATATATATCTCAATGCAAATACATGTAAATGCATGTACAGTGGTGTGAAAAAGTGTTTGCCCCCTTCCTCATTTCCTGTTCCTTTGCATGTTTGTCACACTTAAGTGTTTCGGAACATCAAACCAATTTAAACAATAGTCAAGGACAACACAAGTAAACACAAAATGCAATTTGTAAATGAAGGTGTTTATTATTAAAGGTGAAAAAAAACCAAACCATCATGGCCCTGTGTGAAAAAGTGATTGCCCCCCTTGTTAAAACATACTATAACTGTGGTTGTCCACACCTGAGTTCAATTTCTCTAGCCACACCCAGGCCTGATTATTGCCACACCTGTTCACAATCAAGGCATCACTTAAATAGGAGCTGCTTGACACAGTAAGGTCCACCAGAAGATCCTTAAAAGCTACACATCATGCCGAGACCCAAAGAAATTCAGGAACAATTGAGAAAGAAAGTAATTGAGATCTATCAGTCTGAAAGGTTATAGTCATAAAGCCATTTCCAAAGCTTTGGGAATCCAGCGCAGCCACAGTGAGAGCCATTATCCACAAATGGCGAAGACATGGAACAGTGGTGAACCTTCCCAGGAGAGGCCGGCCGCCCAGACACAGAACCCGACGAGCTCCGCCATCCAAAAGAGGTCACAAAAGACCCCACAACAACGTCCAAAGAACTGCAGGCCTCACTTGCCTCAGTTAAGGTCAGCGTTCATGCCTCCACCATCAGGAAAAGACTGGGCAAAAATGGCCTGTATGGCAGAGTTCCAAGGAGAAAACCACTGCTGAGCAAAAAAAAATCAAAGCTCGTCTCAATTTCTCCACAACACATCTTGATGATCCCCAAGACTTTTGGGACAACATTCTGTGGACCGATGAGACAAAAGTGGAACTCTTTAGAAGGTGTGTGTCCAAGTATATCTGCGCTAGAAGGAACACTGCATTTCATAAAAAGAACATTATACCAACAGTAAAATATGGTGGTGGAAGTGTGATGGTCTGGGGCTGCTTTGCGCTTGCTGCTTCAGGACCTGGAAGACTTGCCGTGATGAAAGGAACTATGAATTCTGCTGTCTACCAAGAGATCCTGAAGGAGAATGTCCGACCATCTGTTCGTGTACTCAAGCTGAAACGAACTTGGGTTCTGCAGCAGGACAATGATCCTAAACACCCACCACGCAAGTCCACCACCGAATGGGGCTGCTGAAGAAAAACAAAATGAAGACTTTGGAGTGGCCTAGCCAAAGTCCTGACCTGAATCCTATTGAGATGTTGTGGTATGACCTTAAAAAAGGCCGTTCATGCTCGAAAACCCTCTAATGTAACTGAATTAGGACAATTCTGCAAAGATGAGTGGGCCGAAATTCCTCCAGGACGCTGTAAAAGCCTCATTGCACGTTATCGCAAACGCTTGGTTGTGTGTGTTGCTGCTAAGGTTGGCCCAACCAGTTATTAGGTTTAGGGGGCAATCATTTTTTCACAGGGCCATGATGGTTTGGATTTTTTTTCACCTTTAATAATAAACACCTTCATTTACAAATTGCATTTTGTGTTTACTTGTGTTGTCCTTGACTATTGTTTAAATTGGTTTGATGTTCCGAAACACTTAAGTGTGACAAACATGCAAAGGAACAGGAAGTGAGGAAGGGGGCAAACACTTTTTCACACCACTGTAAATCCATTCCTACACATAATGAGTGAGATAAGCCTTGCTATAAAGGAGAACACACCAGGTACTGCACCATTCACCATAAATTACTGCACATTTTTGGACCATTCAGTGCCATACCATTATATACAGTACCATTACAGTCAGTTATAGCACACACTTTGGTCATTGTGTTCACACCACCATGGTTTATTTAGCTCTTTAGCTAAGAACTGCTTGACTGCTAATGTGGCAAGAATATGACTACATAGAACAGTTTTCATACTTTTAGGGTGATTATAATAACAATATGAATACTGTAGTAATGAAAAGTATTGTATTAAGCCAGATCTGTTTTCCAGCATGAGAAATGTATCTTTTAGAGTAGAAAGTGCAAAAAATGACTTCAGAAAGTACTTTTCTTATGATACTCTACATACAGAAACTCAACAGTGTCCTGACTAATTTTATAACAGACCTGTGGCGATATAATAATTAACTTGTTTATACTGATTGAAAATTTGATTTTGATTCCGCCTGTGGAATGGCATGCCAGTGTACTGCGAGAAAGGATTAATCTATTAAACAAAATGCATGGAAAAACATCAAGAACTCGATTTTTGATTTAAAAAAAATTTTAATGTATAGTACTGCCTTTCACCATTGAAGGGCAGTGATATAAACTAACTACAAAACAAAAAAAAAAACAAGAAGAAGACTATCTCTTTTACTTTATGGTATTAAAACATTAAGGATAAAGCCTTCTCTAAAATGTACAGTAGCTGTTCCTTTTCTGGTTATGTCTGATTCACTTGTCATGACAGCAAATGTGTTGGAAAGTCCTGCACTCTGCACTAAAGACAGCATTTGGACAGTGTTAAACCACAGGCTCACTGACGCTGACTGCAGACCTGCTGACTTCACCACTGTTATTCTGTATTGATCCAGGAGAGGCTCTGGGTCACAACCAGTGGCGCCAAACCCAGACAGGCATAATATTTGTGTCAAGGTGGAAGAAAGCAAAGAAATATAATAGTGATACACCATTAAGCAAATGATCAATGTATCTGCCTTATGTAATGTAACTTGATTCGTGGGCTTTGTGGTGTCAGGGCCAGGCGGTACTGAGTAGCTGATGATAAAGCATTTCATGGTGAGAATCAGGCTGTACTGCTGACTGGTCCAGCCACCTCATAGCCACAATGTGAGGCCCCAATGTTTTTTTAGATGGCATTTAATCACGTCATCACAAATCATGTAGGACACATACCTGCTCTGGGTTGTATTTGGAGAGTATGCCATTTCCATGAAACTCCTCCAAAACATCTTTTAGCTTCTTAGAAGAATCTGTGTATGATAAAAAGAAATGTGTGTATAAATAAGATATCATGAAAGAAAAATGACTCAAATCATAAAGTCAATTTAAATACACCTATGTATGTAAATACAGATATAGATTTTAGTCCATTACAGTAAATCCAGAGACATACAATACTGTGCAAACGTCATAAAACATTTTGTTTTAGATGTTTATTTGGGGTCTTGTGTATTATTGTATTAGTAGAAACAATAACATTTAGATCCCATTCATTTTCAACTAAATTAAATCTTACAAACAATTTTTTGGAGCTATGTATGATTTGTATTGTATTTATAAAGAAAGTAACATATTAACTTAAAGAACATTGACTCAGATAAAATCATCATGGACGACGTCCAGCACCTGCTAAGACAGAAGAAAGTGCGAACAGAAGTCTGCAGAAGAAATGTGGCATTTTCCCCCAAGACGGTTGTAACAAACTACCAGCGGATTTCCTTAAAAAACTGCAAAATGGTATATATACACTGTCAAAAAAAAAGGTACTAAACCATATGTTTCCTTTTCACTCAGGGTGTAAACTCAAGAGCAAACCTTTTGTACCTTGTATATCTTTTACCTAGAAAAGTACATGTAGTTTACCTTAAAAGCTTCATGCTAAAAAGAAATTATGTTTATGCCCCTTATATAACTTTAAAGACAAACCATAATCACATTTCCATGTATAAGACACACATTAAAAGGTAATGTGGAAAGCCACCATTCCTTCTGAGAAAAAAATTTCACAAAAGTGAGTAGACCCCTCACATTTTTGTAAATATTTGATTATATCTTTTCATGTGACAACACTGAAGAAATGAAACTTTGCTACAATGTAAAGTAGTGAGTGTACAGCTTGTGTAACAGTGTAAATTTTCTGTCCCTCAAAATAACTCAACACACAGCCATTAATGTCTAAACTGGCAAAAAAGTGAGTACACCCCTAAGTGAAAATGTCCAAATTGGGCCCAAAGTGTCAATATCTTGTGTGGCCACAATTATTTTCTACACTGCCTTACTGCCTTAACCCTCTTGGCCATGGAATTTACCAGAGCTTCACAGGTTGCCACTGGAGTCCTCTTCCACACCTCCATGATGACATCACGGAGCTGGTGGATGTTAGAGACCTTGTGTCTCTAACATCACTTTTGTTGCCAGCGGTTTAGACATTAATGGCTGTTTGTTGAGTTATTTTGAGGGGACAGCAAATTTACACTGTTACACAAGCTGTACACTCACTACTTTACATTGTAGCAAAGTGTCATTTCTTCAGTGTTGTCACATGAAAAGATATAATCAAATATTTACAAAAATGTAATGTAAGGGGTGTACTCACTTTTGTGAGATACTGTATGTACTACAGGTTGAAACTAGCCAGTATAAGATTGGAAAAAGATGAGGCGATGTTTTTCCAAACTTATTCTGACCAGTTTCAGTTCTTGAGTTCTTCTCTGACTCAGATTACTGTTCTTGGCTAATAGGAGTAGAATCTGATATGATCTTCTGCTGTTATTGCAGCCCACCCCCTTATGGTTTGATGTATAGCATTCTGAGATGCTTTTCGTGTGAAGAGTGGTTATTTGAATTACCATAGCCTTCCTGTTAGCACAAACCAGTCTGGCCATTCTCCTCTAATCACTCTCATTAACAAGGCATTTCCGCCCACAGAACTTTCTTTGTTTTCAGACCATTCTGTGTAAACTCTAGAGCTGTGTGTTAAAATCCCCCAAATTGAATGTTTCACATGTGATGTAAGGTTGGCCAACAACTTGCTGACTTTTATAACGACATGCCATATTTGAAACTTTCTTAGAAGAGAATAAGGAGAATACACTTAAGATATAAAATAATTGTGTGCCTTGTGGTCTGTAGTCTAGCTCTTACTAACTAATTTATGGGAAACCAAATTATGGGATTGGGCTAGACTGGGCAGCACACTGGGGCTTTTACTTGCCCAGTGGGCTAGCTAATGAATTCATAATTTGTTCAACCCTGTTTACTGTCTATCCCCACAAGCCCCCCAAAAACCCTTACAATAATGTATAATATTGTATAATGTATAATACAAAATGTTACAATATTAAATTTAAGTTAAATATTACATTTGATTTTAAAAATCAACATTAAATACTTGATTTACTTGATTTTAAAAATCAAGATTAAATACTAGGTGATTTTTTTCTACATAAATAAAAAATGGAAGAAAAAAATACAAATACATGATAGAATGAAATGACCAAAATAGGAAAAATAAATGACAAAGCAATAAAAAGGAACTTTTTATAATTAATATTTGGATTTAAACATTAGAACTGATACAGTTATGAAAGTTTACTAATTAACTAGTGGGTGGAAGGTATTTTCCCTCCGAACTGAAGGAGTCAGTTTAGTCAGAATGAAGCACTATAAACTAAAGAAGAGCAAAAACTAAACCTAACTTCTTCAAGGCAGAAGCAAAAACGAATCATTTTCCACAGGTTCAACTGGTGACAAAGCAAACTTGTGATTAGTGAAATGGGAAAGAATGACCTCACACTATCACTGACAGATTTATAAACTGTTTGTTTAGTTTTGATCACAGTTCCATGTAAATGATCCACTTTACTGCAAAATGCCAGAGGTTGGATAGAGAGGAGGAAAACATATGACTGAGGGCTATGCAGAGCTGACAAACTTCATCTGCAAAATTCCATTAGTATTGATGTATATACATCTAAAAGGACTAAGGTTTGAGTTGACATGAAGAAGAGACCCAGAGACCCATTATTTTCTTTACTTTGAGATAAATCCACACACCGAGAGCATCAAAAAACACATCTCTTTAGGCTGATTTTTTTTTAACACACCTTTCAAATACATACCTTTCAAAAACATGCAAGGGATGAAATGGAGGAGAATAAATCTGAGAAGAACTATAGAATCATATTTATTTGCTTTGTGACTTGCTGTGCCATTAATGCTGTAGCTGCCAGCAGGGCAACAGTAAGATATCTACCTGAGAAAATAATGCAAATTTCCATCTGACTTGGTTAAATGTTCATTAACTTGTCCACTAACACTTATACAACTGACAAAAAAAATTGCTTTTAATGAACAAGATTATTTTCTTCCTTATACAATAATGCTCATAATTGGATCATGTATAAATGCAGCTTGTATCAGAAGATAACTGTACATCTATAACACTGACTTGTTGATTGCTGCTGATTCAGAAGGCAATTTAGGTGTCAATACTTTCCCTGACAGCACAGCATGGCTGCAGGATTTGGTTTCAACCAAGCAAGGGGCAACTGATTCCATCAATTCATCTTGGTCTTCACACGACTGTCAGATGGCTCCTGCTTGGCTGGAATGAAAACCTGCAGACACACTGGTCCTTTGCAGATAAGATTAGAACCCCAGGACATATGGTATATGATCAAATGCCCATATCCTATATGCAAAAGCAGTTTTCATTCACTCAAGATAAAATTAAAATGTGCCTGATTTTTGAAAGATGGGATTCCTAACTAGCTTTTAAGTATATAGCAGGCATTTAAACAAGGATACAAGCACCATAATTCTTAGACTTTTGGGCGCACCTGAACATAAGCCACACCCACTAATTTTAAGAAGAAAAACTATTTTGTACATATATAGGCCGCACTTGTCTATAAGCCGCAGGTGTCCACGCTGTAACTGTCACGATTCGTGACGTAAACGAAGCAGGACGGATGCAAGTGCAGGTAGGACGAGACCTTTATTGAAACAGAGCAGACTCAAGAGAAACAAGAACCATGACCAACTCAATGAACTAAGCTAACTAAACCAACTAACCATGACATGAAACAAAGACTCTATATCTATACTCTATAAACCACTTCTACATTCTAAACTAAGTCTATACAACTCTTAGCTATACTATCCACTACTAGGCTATAAGCTATGCTACAAGCTACTAGGCTATAAACTATGCTATAAGCTACTAGGCTATAAACTATGCTATAAGCTACTAGGCTACAGGCTAAGCTACAAGCTAACTAGCCTTGACATGAACAAAAATTAAGACACATGGCATGAACAAAGCATCTAAATATATTCGCTAGCTAATTCTAACTCTATATCTAATTACCCGCGTTGTGTGTGTCATGGCTCCCGGTGTATATATACACACCAGCCTTATTAGCCCAAACTGCTACAGCTGCGGGCAATACCAACAGACACGTGACTCGACAACACATGACAAGACAGGGCGGAGACATGACGTCAACCGATAAGTTGGTTGTGTTTTCCCTGATGAGGGGGTGTGCATGAAGCGCAAAAAGACTGGGAGAATGTAGTGTGAGCTCGTTAGATTTAATTCGAACAGTTTCATTGGTCCACTGTGACCTGTTGGGTAATTTCATTTCTCCGATGTGACGAGGCTAAATGTTTTGGCGGCATGAAACTCGTTAGCCCGTAAAAATCCATAAATTAGCCGCATCATTGTTTAAGCCGCAGTGTTCAAAGCGTGTTAAAAAAGTAGCGGCATATAGTCCGGAAATTATGGTAGTAAATTAGACTCCTCTAAATCACACTATATAATGAAAATACATGTTATGCTCAGGTGGGCTACTGAATAGCGTGAGGACTCAGGGGAAAAATGTCCCTCAATGTTTGTACAAGTGTTTATAAGTGTGAGAGACAAAAACATAAGGTCCAATGATGACGCATATTCTTCCAAAACACACACACACACACACACACACACACACACACACACACACTTGTGCTTGCACGGGTAATATAACAAACCATTTATAATGGAGGTAGATACATAATGTACACTACTTTCATCAACAGTCATCCAATATTTAAATAAAAAAATCTCAATGGCTAAATAAATCTAATAATTATTAACAATGTTACAAAGTTTATGATGACAGTAGATAATTTTTTTCAGCTGCCCAAAATTGTTGTTTATGGTCTAAAAAAGAGAGTCAAAGCTTTTGTACTAGACTGTTTAAGCCTTGTCTTTTACTTATTGGTTTTTAAAATCTGGTAAATGTTAAAAGTAAAAATGTTTCATTTTAACTGCTTTGTATTGATCTCCTTTCAATTCTGCCTCCAATTTACAGTTATTTGGAAAAATGCTTTGGGGTTGACATCTTACATAATAGTGTAAGAGGGAAGCAAGCATTACAGACTACACACATGTAAAAGAAGGCCGTAGCACCACTGCTGATCAATAGATAATGGGTGCTGGACAATTCCCATTATTGTTGACAAAGTAGTGTCATGGTAGTGTGAGCAGTTATTGGGGATTTGAAATAATGTATATTCTCACTGGTCACTTTATTAGACACACCTTTATTTATTAGGGCCTACATATCAATTGTGTCACCAGCGTCTACACAAGTGAGTGTCCCATAAAATTAAGGTAAGACCAGACCTTTCACGCTCACATATACATATACATTGTGTATATATATATATATATATATATATATATATATATATATATATATATATATATATATATATATATATATATATATATATGGGCGCACGGTGGCTTGTTGGCCTCATACCTCTAGGGTTCGTTTCCCATGTGTGTGCGGAGTTTGCATGTTCTCCCCGTGCTGCGGGGGTTTCCTCCGGGTACTCCGGTTTCCTCCCCGAGTCCAAAGACATGCATGGTAGGCTGATTGGCGTGTCTAAATTGTCCGTAGTGTATGAATGGGTGTGTGTGTCCGCCATTGCCGGTCCCAAGCCTGGAGGCAAAAGGGAGGGTTGGGCGTCGGGCTAGCAACCCTAACCGCTATGGAAACGACGGGAGGGATTTCTCTCTCATCGCCTTATATGCTACTTAGCGTGGGTGGAAAAGAAGTACACCATAAACTACACCATGTGACCTACAGGCCTCTGTGAGCACTAATGTCTAATAAAGTGTGTCTAATAAAGTGACTGTGAGCAATGGCTATGTAGAGATGTTTGGACATCATGCACAGTGCCATGTTTGGCAAAAACCAAGCACAGTTTATCCCCACACACACCTCATACCAACTGTCAGGTGTGATAGTGGAGGGGTGATGATTTGGGCTTCTTCTGCAGTCACAGGACCTGGGGAAACTTGCAGTCATTGAGACAGCAAAGAATTCCACATCATACCAGAATTTTCTTAAGACAAATCTGAGGCCATCTGTCCAGCAGCTTAAACTGGGTCAAAATTGGGTCATGCAACAGGACAATGATTCCATGCACACCCACAAATCCACATCTGAATGACTAAAGAAAAAAAAAATTATAGTATTGGAATGGCCAAATCAAAGTCTAGATTTCTACCGCATTGAGATGCTGTGGAGGGATCGTCAGAGAGCTGTGCATAAGTTAATGCCCTCAAACATCAATTAACTGTAGTAAAGAAGAGTGTACCAAAATTTCTCCAGAACAATGTGAGAGACTGGTAAAGTCCTAAAGAAACATTTACTTGAAGTTATTGTTGCTAAAGGTGGTTCTACATGTTACTGAATTACAGGATGTACTTATTTTTCCCCACTTGGTTTCTGAATGTTGGTTTACTTTTTGGAATGACTACATATTGAAATCTGTTATGTTTTTTGTTGTCACCTGAGGTTATACGTTTGTTTACAGAAGTTGATGAGGACCACATATTTGTTATAAAAAAATATGTACTTTCATTTTCCCATGACTGTACATTGTAGGTTGTCCTCTAGTGCTTTCTTGATGGTGGGTTTCTCACCACAGGATACTATTAGGTGGATATTTTTAGCTGTGGACAATACTCAACCTAAAAGTGTGACAATATACTGCCACCAACACCACTTTGATGTGGTTAGTTCACCACTCAAAAAAAATCTGGTAATGGGTGTTCCTATGGTGGTCCCTTTACTGATGTTTCATGGCACAGGGCATCAATACTTGCTGTCAATATAGCCTACATTCCCAACAGTTAGAGGGATAAAAAACTAAATTACAGTAGGGTTGAATTGTTACATGTGGGATGAATGCATCCTAGTTTTATTTTGCAATACTTTCTTATATTCCAAATCCTCCTTTTTTATGTTTGGTTTTGGCGAGTTGGCTTTTTGCTGTTTTTTCCAAATGTACAGTATTTGTTAACTGTTATTGTGTTTTGTGATGGTGCTCATTGTCTATGTTTGTGGCTGTACTCAGCGTTGTTACTGGCCTCACAGAGTACCGGCCCATGTTGGATTTCTACTTTGCTCTAAACTGACAGAAACTCTACATTATTAGTCTTTTCGATGGTATTGATGCACTAGTTGATATGTATACATACTGAAGATCAGGGAGAGTGTCTTTGAATAGGGTGTGTCCTTGAGAATTTAGTATATGGACTCAAAGAAGTGTCCTTTCACATTCATAGTTTTTATTATGTTTTATTATACAAGGCAATGATTGTTGTGATACTAATGCTGAGTTAGTTATAGGGTATGTACCATTGGCCATCACAAAGACCAAGAATGATCTAAGAAATATTTATTCTAAGATAATTTTCATGCAATTAGGAGACAAAAACATGGTGGAGTGGACATGTGAAAATTAAAAAACAAAAAAAGATGGATATTATATAGCTAGACATTATGAAGAATCTACAGTTTTATTAAGTGCAGTCACATATGATTCTGCATGCTCTTTATTTTTTAAATGTGTGTCGAACTTGAAAATTTAATTCATAGGGCTTTATGAATGCTGATGATATATGAAGGCTTTCTTTTGTTCATTTAAACAATACAATTTAGTTTAGCTAATTATTTAGCAATAATTTAGCTGTTGTAGAATGATGGAGCAAAGCCAGCATGGAGACCTTGATGCTCTGAGTCTAGGATTCAGACCATCAAGAACACACTTTCACCCTGTGGATGACTTTTGCTTGGTACTCACACTCGCTGTATTGCTGAAGTTGGGAGAACTCGGCTGGGCTCAAACACACCCAGCTACAGTCGCCCATCTCGTTGGCTGTGGTGTGTGTGGCGAGGAGGGGTGTTTGGAGACGCCTCTGATTAGCCCTGGTTGAAACAGAAATTGGAGGTGTGCATGACTGGCATCATTCCAACTCCCTCAGTGACCAGATGGCAAAAAGGTGGTGCTGGAGGGGGGCAGTGTTGGAATGGAGAGATGAGAGGGCACGAGTGCAGAGTCAAGGTGAAATGGACGAAGTGTGACAGGAAGGGGTTGTGATTTGCACTGGAGGGGACTTCACACAGGAGAGAACTGACTGTCCATGAACCACAGCAACCTACAGAGAGAAACAGATAATTAAATACTATTATACATATTTCGATGATGGATTAAGCACTGTAAATATATGTAGTAAGTATAAGTAAGCAAAGTTTTTGTAAGTTATACAAATATCATTGACATTATAGTGAAATGTTTCAAGACATTTAGCGTCCTTTATTCATGTGTGTTAATGTGTCAGTCCATATAACGCTGGGTCAAATTGGAAAATAAGCTCCCCAGAGAAAAAAATCTGCATCTACCAATACTGTAGCAGTGCCTCATCCCATCCCACATTTCAGAATAACAACTTTAGGGTGCACTGGGCCAAAATCTGTGTGTGACTTGTTTGGCAAGCATGACGGAACATCGAGACAGCTTGACTGACCCAGTCACTGATCACTAGACCTTAATGTGGGTTTATTTGGCACTTAAAATTTTGCTACATTTTTTAAAATCCTCTGTCATACTCCCAAAGGGTCTGAGTATTCCATCATGTTTTCGAACAAGTCACACACACACATTTGGCACTGCGCACATTACAGTCGTCATCCTGGAACGTAGGAATGTCAGTGTTGTGTTCTGCTTGGATATGAAGTACAAAAGGCAACCTCAGTATCTGGTCAATAAATTACATTCTGCTTTTAAGTTAAGCTGCATTTGTTCAACTGGGCAACCTATTGACACTATACAATAAGGTCATGCTGTTGGTGGATGCAACTAAATCTTTGGCCAGGGATCTTATGTCAAACCTGATATAATACTGATCCAGACTTTCAAACCAGTTTTGTTAATGATACTCAGCATTGGCGTATCATTGAAACTATTTAAACTATTTAAATTCAATATAGGAAGAAGTGCTAAATATATAAATATTTGTTAATTTTATATTGCAGAAAAATAACTATATATTATTAATCCCAAATCCAGGACTTTATTTTTTCCAGTTAATCCTTAGAAAACAACATAGCATCAGTCTTCCACACATTTCATGTTCAAAGGGCCAGTCAGTAGCTGGATCACATGTGCATGGCCTGCCTCTGTGCTCAGTGTGCAACACTAATCAATGCATCTCTCTCTCTCTGAGAACAGAGTGAGGTTTAGCACAGTCAAAAATCAACAGCAGTTTTCCAGCATTGAAATGGGGAATGGGAAGAACGGGAGATAAAAGCCCATAAAACATCTGTTAGGAGACTGATCAAGAGGAACTGCAATGATGAAGTGGGGAGAAGCAAAAAGAAAAGAAATGACAAATGTATAGGTGATGTTCTATTAGTTAAGGAATGCCACAGATGATTATTCCTTCTGTTTTATTTTATAAGTAACCAACAGTCTCAAGGGATTAACAGCAAAAAGTGTATATAAAATTTCTTCCTGAATTATACATCTCTTTACTATCTCATGACTACTTATTATCGAGTATCAGTATCAGTACTACCCTATAATCTCTAACAAAACAATGAATCACAGTGACATAATCAAAATACCTTTTTCATTTAATTTAGATTAACATATTTATTACACAGTATTAGCGTTGATTTGATAAATCTTTGCCTCCAGCTCTTAGAATAAAAATCATTAGCTGCAAGCAAATATCAAGAGGCAAAGAGGAAGAGGACAGCAGGGGTTAAATTGGGATTTAGGGGTGTGATAATAATGAGGGAACAGTACCATAGGAATCAAACCCCCATCCCCACAGGTACAAGGCAAACATACTAACCACTAAGCCACCATGCCCAGGAACAGTACCATTTCATTAATATGTTGATGTTTGGAGTTGCCAAAATTCATTGCATGAAAATGTGATTAAAACAATTCTTCAACCAATCTGTTTATGTCCTAAATGTTTAATTTACCTAACTACAATTAGGTGCCCATACCTTAATGTTTTGCATTTTTGTTTGCCATGTTTGTCAAAAATACATAATAAACTAATCAAAATGAACACACACGCTTTGGATAAAACTTAAATATGCAGCCATTGTCTTTGACTTTTGCAATTTTGATGTCGAGTTCAGCTCCACTTGCCATTCATACAAACCAATTTGAGACCTAGTTCAAAAAAAAAACAAAACCTGACCATAATCAAGAATTAGCACATGGTTTATGCTATTGTTTTATAAACATTATTAAAATGTAATTATTTGAATATTTTAATACATTTTCTAACTTTTGACATTTTCAGAACATTCTAACATGTCTATTTATAGTATTTACTAAACATGTATGTGCTGCATCATCACCCCATGAATCTTAAGCTTTCAATATTTTTTATTTGAATAAGTTAACATTACATGTTACAAGTTATTCTAAGCGAATCAACTCCTAGGAATTGCTCTCTATTAACTGATATGGTCTATTTTCACTTTCATTATATTTGACAGTCTTTAAAGACAAATAGGTTTGGGACCTGTATGTGTGGGTGAACAAGTGTGTATACAGTATATGGTGCAGGAAGGTTTAAAGATTCAAGGGCCCACACACATGCCATGACATTTAAATCAGCTTGATCAATGTAAACTCACTGGGTTTATTTTAAGCACAGAATAAATGGAAAAGGAGTGCCTCCAAAATAGCCACAGTGGTGTTTTTGTTCCACTACAGTTCTGGCACAAGAATGCATTGAGAAAATAACTATTAGTGCCACACAGTCTTAGTGCAGCTGATGGTAATGTGTCAACCTAGCACGAACACTACTGACATCTGTTATACCTGTTTAGTCTCTTTTAAAAACATGGCATTTAACATAGACTAAACTAGTCCAAAAAGATATTGGCTTTGTATCACATTCAGCCCTGCTGCTAACAACAGTTTTTTAAGAGCAGTTTGAGAGCACATAAACTCTGTAAAAATGCCATTCAAAAATAATGACAAAAACATGAAAATCACTTATTTTTACTGAGACATAAGAGAGAGTAACATGTTTCTTGACAAGGAACAAATGGGTTTTTTCATACCATTTCTATTCTATAGGTTATAATCATTGCCTGGTTTCCTGTTGTTGCCCTGTGTGTATGCATTATGAGTCAGATGTGTAAATAATCAGTTATTTAATAGATTAATATAAATATGAGTTATACAGTAGATACAACTAATGCAAAGACATATGATGACATGGAAAGTCTTAGTATATTTGGTCATATATAACCTAATAATAAATTTATGAACCATGATTAAAGGCTGGCCAATTATAGTGAAAATCCTGAATACATGCCTAACCAGAATGAATACATTCAAATGTCTTTTCACAAAAACGGTCATATATTGATTTACATTATGCTGCAGTTTTCAATATATTGAAGTCTATGAGAATATATTCACAATAAGTGATGCTGGTGTACTTTAAACACATTAAACAGGAAATTGTTCCAGAACTTGGATGTGTTGCCAGATATTCTGGTTAATGTAAGCTCAGTAAGCTCTCCTTAGTTGATGTCTAGCTGTGAGACTATCCATAACCAGCTGTAGTTTTCATTGCAACCAATCACTTTGTTTTATCTTTGTCTCATCAGTGAGGCAGCTAACCATCAGAGGAACGTAATATAGGGCATGTAAGCTTTCAAAGATGAACACTGATTGACACACTGATATACTGTAGATTGGGTTTGATTAGTGGTGCTTATTCATGTTTAATTAAATGATTTGATTTAAAGGAATCTAATAAGGCTATGTAATGGTCTGGAAATGACAAGTGCTATATAAATAAGAGCAATAACTCCTAATGAATGTCCTAATAATGTCAACTGTATGTATGTATAGAGGATATGTATAAAATTCACATTATATACAGTCAGGTCCATACCACCAAGATTGATGTGATTGAAGTTTAGACTTTAAGCTTTAATTCAAGCGTTTTAACTAAAATACTGAATTAAATATTTAGGAATCACCGCCATTGTTTCAGTCACATCATCAATAAACACGTGACCAATTCCACTGGCAGCCATACTTGGCATGAGATAGCATTTCCTCCACATGTTTGACAGATGATGTGGTGTGCTATGAATCATGAGCCCTTCCTTTCCTTCTAAATCCCTCCCCATCATTCTGGTACAAATTAATCTTGTATCAGAACTGGTCAGGCTTTTATTTCAAAGTCTAATCTGGCCTTTCTGCTGTTGAGTGTTACCAGTGGTTTCCATCTTAAGGTAAACCGTCTGTATTTACATTCATGAAGGTGTCTCTTTATTGTACACTTTGACAATGATACACCCACAGTACCACAGTACATCCTCTATAGTGTTATTGACTTGGCTAGGTTGTGAAGGGGTTTTTCAATAACAAGGAAAGAATTCTGCAATCATCCACTTTAGTTGTTTTCCATGGTCTTCCAGGCCTTTCTGTGTTTCCGAGTTCGCCATTGCATTCCGTCTTTTTAAAAATGCCCCAAATTGTTGATTTGGCCACTCTTAAAGCTTCTGCTATCTCTCTGATTGGACTGGGGTTTTTTTTCAGCCTAATGATGGCCTTCTTCACTTGCATTGACAACTCTTTGGACCACATATTGAGTGTTCCTATGAACAGCTACCAAATGCAAATTCAATGCTTGGAATCAACTCCAGATCTTTAATCTACATTTTTCATGAAATAATGAGGAAGCCTGGCCATGAACCTGCTTATCAGTCAATTGTCCAATTACTTTTGAGCCTGTGAATACGGGACTCCTAATTCCTGAACGGTTAATATTTTATTGGACTGCTTGAATCAAAGCTGAAGGTCTACACTTTAATCAAATCTTGATTGTTTCATTGCAACATGTTTCATTGGTGGTGTACAGAGGCAAAATAATGAAAATTGTGTCACAGTCCAAATACTTATGGACCTACAGTAATTGTATTTAATCTCACAATATATTTTTGTCTATAAATCAGGGGTGTTGTGTATGTTATCCCATTAAACAGTTATGCATTTCTCTATCTCCTGGAATATCCAAACTCAAGAATTTCCAGGAGAAATGGAAAACTAGATATTTTAATATTCCTGTAGGATAACCATGGCTCACTGAACAAATGTAATTTTTGAGTGCCTAAAATGAAACCTCTTTATAGTCTTGCCAAATGTGATATTAGACTCATTATAAATCCTAATTTGGAAATATGATATTGAGATACATATACTGTATGTAGTATTAGTGTGATGCTACATGATTTGTCAGTGATAGATTTGCTAATACCTCAGTAACACAAGCTTTAGCCTTAAAGAGCATGGCTTTAAATAAACCTTTGTACCTCTACTTCTGGGAAGTCTAGCACAATGTATAACAGCAGTTTGTAAATGTAGCAATAATAATAATAATAATAATAATAATAATAATAATAATAATAAGTTCCCTGTGCCCCTGTAGGATAAGCGGTATAGAAAAGGATGGTATAACTCTTTGACCTTAAATATTTACATTGAATTCTATTGGAACAGGAAATTTTAGTATATAATATAGTTTTTTGGAGCCTGGTGTTTATTTGAAAAAAATATTATTAGCATTATTATTGTATATATCACTGTCAATCAAAATTTTGGGGACACAAATCCGTACAAAAGATATTTGGAGACAACAGACACAGGCCTGCTCCACCATACCTTAAACCAATCACAGTGATTTTTGAGGAATTACACCAAAAGATTTAAGATCGATGTCCAACCACCTCCACAAATCTATAAGGGAAAAACCAAGCAAAGTATCCCTCAGAAATGGCTGGAAAAATTGCTTAGCAATTATTTATTTAGAAAGTGTTTGTCACAGTTACAGCTGCTAAGGAAATTTTTTTATTTTTTTTTAAATGTATAGACTTCATTGTTTTAGTGTGTAATATTTTCCTCAAAACTCTAATGAGTTTTCATAATATTACCATCTCTTTCCTTTTCTATTTTGACTTATTTATTTATTTTTCCATACCTGACTTTAATGTTATTTTTAATCAGAAATCCATGAACCTATTTTAGTTCTACTGTAACTTTGACCCATTTCATTTCTTAAATGATGCAAACATAACACTCTGTTTTATAGTTTTTTCCATCATCCTGTTCCAGAAATAATATGGAACATAAACAGACGAGTATAATTTCCTTCTGCTGGCTGCTTCAGATTTAAGAGCTCATTTTAATTGTTTAATATTTTTATAGCCATATGTCAATGTAGACTGTCAATGTAGACTTAGGCTATAGAAACTACACTGATCTACTGCTATGACCATTACAAATAAATCAATAGCTGTGCAAATATCAAATTCAGGGAAAAGTTCTAATCTCAGTTTCATATACTGTATCCCAGTAATTCAACATTGCATGAATGCAGATACTAATCATGGTGACAGTTGAAGAGGCTGAGCGGCAGGTTGGTACTGTCACTCTAGCAAATAACTGAGCACCCATGAACACAGACACACACAGTGTTACTGTAATAAATGCCCTCAGGCATGGTGGAGCTTTAGTGGCTGTAGTTCACATATATGCACACAAAGCTCAGGTCCTTCAGTATCATTCAGTTGCTGTTACAAGTTACACTACATTTTAGCATGACATCTTTGTCTTGGTGATATTTAGTTGACTGTATTTAGTCAATTTATGTGCTGTAACTGGACTGTAATATAATATTAGCACTCCTAAATATGTTTCAATATCACATTGCACAAAACTATCTGGGTAAGACCTGATAATGTCACAGTTCACAGTAGTTGACTGTGGAAATGTCAGTCACAAGTGTTACAAATGAAGAACGTGAACAGTATGATGGGAATTATAATATGATTGATAGCAGGCATAATATACTGTATGGGTGTATTCTGGCACAGTGAATCAGTTATCTATGTAGAAAGACACCAAAGGATTAGGGATAGGATAAGGAATAAAAGCCATATTTAAAGTCAGTTACTTAAAATCAATAGTTAGATCAATATTTATGCAGGCAAAGTTCTCTGTATTCAGACTTGGTTTACACAAGTGCTTAAGTTGCTTTTTATTTGAGTCAGTCATTCATGTTATGGACTTACCTGTGTAGTTTATGATTAATTTTATGACATATATATATATATTTTTTTCATGAAGCACATTTAAAAACAACAGAAGTTGAAACCAAACTGCTGTACAAGTAGTATAAAACAGATTTAAAACAAACATTTAATAGTATCAAATACCAATGGACAAATGAAAATTCTATATCCTCAGACCGAATTAATGAATATAATGAATAAAAATGGGTCTTCAGAGAAGAACCTGGGAGTAGCTACTGAGAATGCCCAGTCACCTTTGGTTTTAAAACGTGAACAAAGGACTGAAAGGAGTAATTGGTTGGATGATCGAAGGGATCATCAAAAAACGGGCTAAGGAGACCGCATATGTACTGGGGAGCAAGTCCATGCAAAGTTTTAAAAACAAATAGCAGAATTTTTAAAACAATGCGGAAATTTACTGGCAACAAGTATAAAGAGGCGAGGACAGGAGTAATGTGCTCATGTTTTCTGGTGCCAGTTAATAATCTAACCACCGCATTTGCAAGCGATCTAGAGCAGTTTTAGACAATCCAAAATAGAGGGAATTACAGTAGTCTAACCTTAAGGTTATAAAAGCATGAATATCAATTTCTTCTTAGAGAGCATTTTCTTGATTTTAGCAATAGATCTCAACTGAAAAAAGCTGCTTTTTAAAACAGTACTGATCTGCTTATCAAAACAAAACGAGAATGACGTCAAGGTTTTTGACACAATCATGCACACTGGTAGACAGAGGACCTAAATGACTGAAAATAGCAATAGCTGAAATGATTATTTCAGTTTTAACACTATTTAGCTGTAAATAAAAATTCACGTTCATCCAGTATTTAATGTCATAAAGACATTCAAACTAATTTGACAGAGAAAATTATTAACGTTATTCGAATTTACAGGAAAACAAAGCTGTGTGTCATCAGTGTAACAGTGATTTGACAAGTTGTGTTTCTGAATGATGTGATTACGGGGAAACATATATAGAGCAAACAAAAGAGGTCCCAAAATGGAACCCTGAGGAACATCATAAGTGAACTGTGCATGATATGAGAAACAATTTCCTACATTAACAGAAAAAGTTCTCCCCTTATGGTAAGAGGCAAACCACATCAACACAGGTCCTTGAAACCCAGCCACATAGTTAAGTCTCTTAAACAGTATGTCATGATCTACTGTATCAAAGGCTGCACTTAAATTCAGCAGGATTAAAATACAGCAGGAACCAGAGTCAAGAGAGGGTAAAATGTCACGGGTAACAAACTATGTTGTTCCCTAAAACCAGACTGAAATTGATCAAAAATGTTAAAAATTACTCACGTAAGAAGAGATCTGAGAATAAACAACTTTTCCCAAGACTCTTGAAATAAAAGACAGTTTGGAGATGGGTCTGTAATTATTCAGATCATGTTGGTCATGATGATGCCTTTTTAACAATGGCTGGACTACAGCATGTTTAAACGCAACTGGCACAACTCTATTTTCTAGGGGGCTATTAATAATAGCAGTAACAACCTGACTTAAAACTGGAAACACCTCTTTAAAAATGTGTGAAGGCAAAACATCTAAACAACAGTTTGTGGACTTCATATTAGAAACAATATCAGAGACTTGTGAAGTTGAAACTGATCTAGAGAGCTCTGATACGACAGTGTTTCTAAGAGCACAGAGCTACAGGCTGGTATGTTAGACCTCATGTCCTCAACTTTATGAATAAAATGATTTGCAAATTGGTCACACAAGAGAGTAGAAGTCTCTAAATGGCCACTCAAAGTAGGATTTAAAAAGGCATTACCTTTGGCCTTTGTGCATTTTGTGCAATTAAATCTGACATATATTTGAACTGTGCTTCTTTAACAGAGCTCTGATACTGCCGAAGACACTCCCTAAGAATTTCATAAGATATCTGTGGCTTATCTTTTTTCCATTTGCACTGATTAATTAATTTGCTTGAGTAGAAACATCTGAGACCTGTTTCTTTCAATAGCACCTGCTCCATCACTTTCATTCATTCAGTTGTTTTCTCACACAACATTAGAAGACTAAGATGCAGTAAGACCAGTAAAGCCAGTAAACATATAAAGCGATGAAAAATTAAGAGACAAGGTTAATAGGGTGTGTGTGTGTGTGTGTGTGTGTGTGTGTGTGTGTGTGTGTGTGTGTGTGTATACGTGTACATAGTTAATGGGTTGCTAGAGACACGTGCTGATCTGAAAGATGGGGCGACCCCTCCATGCAGAGAGGGATTCTGTTTGCTCATCCAGTTGCCTAGCAATCTGACGTCATACATTTGCAAGGAGGAGATAAAGTGAAACAAGAAGGTTGTGTGTGTGTGTCTCTGTGTGACTATTAGAGTACCGGTCTGTAGCCTAGCAGCATAATAATCTAGGAATAAAAGTAATCAGAAAATGCAATGCACATTAAATAAAATATATTATTTATATCACTTTGATTGCCAATTAAAGCTGTCTTTTTCATATTTCCAGAAAGTATCAGTGACTTCCCAATTTGATACTTTTCAACTTATGTTGCTCTGAGAACAACCAGGTCAAGGATAGCACCGTCTCCTTCATCTCTAGATATCTCCTTAAATCCCAGCCCTGCCAAGCTGCCATTGTTGGGCCCTTGAGCAACCATCTGTTCTCCAGAGACAATGCATTCTGACTGACCCTGCCCTCTGACCTCAGCATGCTGACGCAAAGAAAATAATTTAAACTGTATCTTTATTTATGAGTATGCATATGTATGTGTGATATTAAAGGCTACATCTCTATTTTAAGGTATTTTTGGGGGGAGTTCAAATGCAAACACTGTTTGACAACTAAAAAAAAAAAAGTGCCAACTTTTCTGTTCTGGACTTGTAACAGACAGTCTATGTACAGTTTTAGGGAGCTGTATTTTGTATTATAAAGCCAGAGTTTTTTGGAACAGGTTAGATAAGGTAAGATTTTAGCTGGTTTATTAATATTATGTGCTATATTCAGAGTATAGGCATTACTATTATCTAATTACTTTTTCTGATAACACAGTAATGCAACACATTACATTTTAAATTTATGTATTTGATTACAGTTATTGATGTCAATAAAATTACATTTCTTGCATTACAAATTTATTGTTAAGAAAACAATAAATAAATTTGATATGTTTTCTATGCTCTATTGTGAATAACATGTGGGTTTATGATATTTGCAAATCGTTGTATGGTGTTTTTATTTACATTTTACACAGCGTCCCAACTTTTTTGGAATTGGGGTTATATGTGGCCTATAGTCTTAAATCCATAAGAGATTAAACAAACTTTACACAGCAACTTTACAATGTCAAAAACGATATATGCTATACATTTCTGTGACAAAAAATAGGTACACTATATACACACACAGGACATACATCGCTAAATGTTAATGTACTCCTGAAGCTCAGATTTCAGCCACTTAAAAGTTGGTTGATCCTCTGGCTGCTCGCTCCACAAGGACCGCATAATCTTGTAGATGAAGTCTACAAGTCTATTAAGTAAAATGCATAATTAAAATAAATCATGTTTTGTTCCTGAAGATCTTTTCTTTAGCCTCAAATAATTCTCCACTTGGAGCGGTTTGGCACTACGTAACTGAACGTCAGTAAAAGAAGACGGCAGTGTTGTAATTTTATATCTTCAGTAAACAGAGGCGAGAGCAATCAGACAGGGTTTACAGGAAAATACATGGAAACACTTGTGCCTTATTGGCTGACATCTCAAACGCCAAACGCTAGCTCACAGTCAGTGTGAGGAAAAATGGATAGACGCCGATTTATTTTTTTTTAAACCAGTAAATGGGTTGACAGTCACATCCTGAGCAGGAAAACAAGGCGTGTAAATGTCTACATGAATTCCAGTTTACATGAACATGACATGAGCAGAGCATGAGGAAAGATAATGTGCTTTGCATGGCACTGTAGCAGCTAAACCCATACAGTGATAGCTTAGTTGTGCCTCCCCTTGGCTAGCAACACCAAATTATTCTGTTTGTTTTGTTACTTAATTATTTAAAATGATAGTTTTCTATAAAGGTTAATTTTCTTTTGTTGTATAGGAGCTCACGGACGCTTGTTTTTCACATTGTAAAAGCGCCCCTAAAATTCATGTGCGGCTAGATTAATGGTACTTTCAAGATGAGTGGTTGGCTTAACCTCAGTAAACTAGCCTAGGTAGAAAAGTTTTATATTTTATTGGTCTGGTAGTCCTACAAACAGTGACAACACCCAAGGTTTTATGACAAAGCCAACTTTTTCTGATCATGTCATACATTGACACGCACTAAAAAATAGTGAAAGAACTATGAGTTTCACTTTGTAGTGTATTTTTGTAGGTTTGAATGTAACATGAAAGTAAAGTAATTAGTAATCTGATTACTTTTTACATGCAGTAATCAGTAACGTAATCAGATCACAATTTTAAAGTAGTAATTAGTAATCTGTAGTGGAGTACTTTTTTGAGTAACTTACTGGCTATAACAGTGGCTATACACACTGAGAGACAAATTAGAGCATGACCATGTTTAATACATAAGAAGGGGGACTTTAAAAAAGGCTCTTAGACAGAGTCAGCGTCAACTGCGCTGTCGTCCTCCATAGCTCACCTCTATTCACAGAGATAATGAGCCTGAGTCATTCAAGTATTCAGGCTACACAAAAAGTAAAAGAGGAATGAACTTTTCCCTGTTGGATAGACTCGCTTTCACATTTCATCTGTCATCTATCCTAGAATTGACTACCTTTCTCTGAATTTGGCCTTGCTTCTAAAAGGTCACTTAAGGAACAATAACAGCCAAAGTTGTCTTTTTCTTCTTTGTGTGGTCAAACAAGAAGACTTTTCAATAGTCAAGTTCAGAGTTATATCTTCTTTTGCTTAATTAAACAGTAGGTGTCCTATAATGAAGGTCTCTTTGTACTTTCTTTGTCTCACAGCAGAAACTTGATGTACTTTCCCAGATTTGCTATTCCACTGACACTCCATTATATTATCCCCAATATAGGAGCCTGTTTAAATCTCTCCCTCACATCTATTTTACATCATACTCTCTGTCTCTGTCGCTCTCATCCCCTCTCTTCTTCTTGCTCTCACTCTCAGTCTATCTGCCTCCCTCTGTATCTCATTTTCCAGCTTGAACAAGCGGACTGGTTTTTAATTACACTTCTGTTGGAGTAGAATTGATGTGACAGTGCCACTTGCTCACCTCTTTACAACAGCCAAAACCAATGTCTGTCTACACAACATGACTAATAAAAGCTTTTCTCTCATCCACTGATTATATTAGACAGTTTATGGAAAGCAATAGAAATGTACCCATTAAAATCTAAATGATGACAGTTATATTACCCCCCACACAGTATCTAAAACACAGTTGTCTTTCTGTTTAGTGAATATAGCACTGCTTTGCTATCACAATCTCAAGATTATTGAGTCCTAAAGCAAAACAACACAAAGCTTAAACATTTCCCCTCCAATAAGTCTCAATTATCAGGAGTTTTCAATTGTATTTCAAAGAACAGTTTCAAATTAGTCCAATATTCTATTTAGCTCAACACATTCATAAACAGAACAGATTAAAGACCTGCGATGTCATGTAATTTCAAAACAACATAAAAGTTCACAGTTAAATATTGTACGTACATAGTTTCTAAATGCAGTTAGAATTGCAATATTATACTGTAGTGCTGTTTGACATAATCCAGAACCACCATTTGATCTCAATTCCTGCTTGACACATTAATTACACCACTTTTGTCATGCAGCTCTCTCTAAAATGCATTCAATTTACTTTTCTCATAATAAATTATGCCAATTTTGATGTCTTACAACAAGTTTTGCTAACCTAATGGAATTTGTTTCTTTGAGAAAGCATTTTGAACTATATCCTTGAATCTCTTACCACTTCTAACCACTTTGCTGAAGAAGCTGTATTGCCAAATTAGGACAGTGAACACACATGGGATAAAAATAAAAAGCTTCAGAGGTATAGCACTGTCCACTACATAGATATCATCCTCACTGTAGAACAGGGCCAAACACAGACATTACATAGAAACCTGAAAAAAGTGACAGATCATAAGATACTCACAGGCTAAGAGGTTGGTAATTTGGCACTTGCAAAAACTGAGCACTCGTAATACACACACAAAATGCTACTGTAATAAACGCCCTCAGGCATGGTGAAGCTCTAGAGGCTGTAGTCACACAAACAAGCACACAAGGCACCATTCTCCAGGTCCTAAAGTATCACTCAAGTCTCATTAGACTCTGGCTTAACTTGTCATGATGATTTGTAACTGTAGTAGTAGTGCACTGGACTGTAATGTAATGTTAGCATGGCTAAATACTGTATGTGTCATCATCACACTATACAAAAGTGGCTGGGTAAGAAGTGATAAAGTGAAAAAACATTTGTTACAAGTGTTCCACATAAAATAGTGAACAACATGATGGGGTTTATAGTATGAAAGATAGCAGGCATATTGTATTCAAGTCTAGTACTTTACTGAAAGAAACATTAAAGTAGAAGGGCCGGAATAAGTGAACATAACTGATAAGATTCCTAGCTCAATAAATACTGCCACAATGAATGTATTTTACACCACGGCGCTGTTGAATTCTCAAATCTTTTATCATAAAGAATTGATTAATGTTCTATAACATTAATTTGGCTGTAAGACACTACAGGATTATATTAATTCACTCAAACTAATGTGATACTGTTATAAATGAATAAAAAAAAAACGTGTAAATGTTGAGACAAAGCTCTTCCTTGAAGCTTGCACACACAGGAAAGTCTTCAGGACACAGGACTTTGTGGTTTCTCAGTAACATGACAAGCTGCATTTTTTTTAGAGAGAGAGAAAAGAGAGGCTGAGAGGGAATGACTATATATAGTTACTATATATAGTTACTATGTAAGAGATAACAGAAGCTAATTTGTTTCCTGGATGTTCCACAACATTAAACATTACTGTGTTATAGGATGAATAAAACACTTCTGGGCATAGCATTTTATTAAAAGACTCAACTTTGGGATGAAAACCCTGCATCACATAGGACTACAACACACCACCTTATTGTTGATTATTTTCTTATAAAAAATATGCACAATTAGGCTTTATTCCTAATTATAATTTAGATGATATGATATATATATATATATATATATATATATATAAACTAAGGCCTTACTAATATTATAGACTGAAAGCTTAATAAACAAGATAAATTGTTGTTGTTTTTTTAAGCCAAACACACCAATGGAAAGCAGTCAAATCTCTCATTAAAAAAATAAGGGGAAAAAATCCATGAATGTCCATGAATGAATTTTCTGAAGGACTGCATAAATATTAAATTAACATGCTACAGCAATCTGGATGAGAAATAGGAATAGAAAGAATAAAATTCTGCAGACTAAATCAGCTTAAATATTCCAGAACAAAGAATGATGCATTAACAACATTAGCAACCTATTCAATTTGTTAACATCTTCATCACATAACTGGCATTCTGATTGATGGAAAAAGATTCAAATGCTGATTTTCTTTAAGATGTTCATAAGCATTTATGAAAATACCAACATTAATATGGTAGTGTTAAGCAACATTAAGGCACTGTTTGAAGAGAGAGAATTCACCACCACTTGCTACACCTCTTGGCTAATTTGTGTGCTTGTGTTGTCAGCTTTGGATAGGCAAAATACAATAATGCAGAGCTATGCCATCACTCCGTTCAGCTAATATCACTCATTTAGCATCTTTACCCCTTTTCACACGATTTGAAGCATCTGTGAGTCATACTTATCCAAAACAACCACAGTTTTATTAGCATAGTTTTTTATTCATATGATAGCACTTTGTTGTTAATTTTTTTTTCCTGTCTTGTCTTTTAAATTAAAAATCATGAATCATTCACATCCTGATATCAGACCAGGACCAAAAAATGGAATATAAAGAAACCCTTAAATCCTGCCTTTAACAAAACACTTAATTTAATTTACATGTACAGTGCCCTCCATTAATATTGCCACACTTGGTAAATATGAGCAAAGAAGGCTGTGAAAGATGGCACCCAAACACAACACCAAATATCAAACAATTGCACTCAGGGGACTGAGATGGACATGGCAGGACCTTGATTTTGGTCAGTAAAACAGTTTTGTGTTGAGATTGATCTATGTTTTGGATAATTGTCCTGCTGCAAGATCCAACGATGGCCTATTTGAATCTTTCTGGCAGAGGCAGTCAGGTTTTCATTTAATATCTGTTGATATTTTAATCCATGATGCCATGTATCCTAACAAAATGTCCAGGACCTCTGGCAGATAAACAGCCCCAAAACATTATTGAGCCACCACCATATTTAACCATGGGCATGAGGTACCTTTCCATATGACCAAAATTTCTTCAAGAACTTAATTATTATTTATTGCCCTAATGGTGGAAATTGGCATTTTCAATGCTTGTGCTATTTTCATATAGCCACTTCCCATTTTGTGAAGCTCAGCATCCCTTTGCCGCACATCACAGCTATATTCCTTGGTCTTACCCAATGTTATAAATGACTAAGGGAATTTGGCCAATGTGTTACCTCATATTTATACCCCTGTAAAACAGGAAGTCATGGTTGAACAATTTTATGTTCCTAGTCACCCAGGTATACCAAAAAAATGGGAATATACCTCAAATAGATTTTTCTCATATAAATTCATTGGGGTGCAAATAATTGTTGCCCACCTATATATAACAAAGTATTTTTATGAATTAGTATTTTGAAAGTATTTTTCTGAATTTTATTAACAAAATGTCAAAAGGTTAAACAACTACAGTGCCAATATTAGTGTTGGGCACCGTAGTTGCCTTTTCTTTAATCTTGTATCAATTTTATCTTGTCTCAATATATTAATAAATTAGTCTGTCACTCTTCTGACCATTCCAAGTTTCATGACCATTTTGTATAATGATTCAAATTTTTAATTAATATTGCATGAGTTAAATGAACATTTGTCTTAACATTAAAATCATATATGCTTAAAAGAATTCATAAGAAAATGTATACATTTAAGGATATTACAATACTGTCTTTTACCATTTTCTGGTGTTTGTGAGCTCAAAAATACTGCAACTATTTAAAGAAAGCTTGGATGGATGTCATGGCAACAGAAGGTGTTGGTTTGAAATTGCAATGCAATGACAAAAAAATAAGCAACAATCTAAACAGGACATGCTCTATTTCTCTTAAACTTGCTGCCCTAAGCAGAGTCTGATCTCAGTGTCACTTAATGGAAATGAAAGTCATTAAGGAGCTGTAAAATGAGATGGAGAATCTCAATATAGAACCTGATATACAAATATAAATAAATAAACAAATACTACATACATACATACCAGAATAAGTAGATACCAACATGGTTTCTCAATTTAAAAACTGAAAACAATTGAAAAACATAACATATACTAAAAAAAACATATAAAAAGAAATGTCCCTTTCTCAAGAGACTGTATTTTAAAGATAATTTTATAAACTCCAAATAAGCTTTACAGATCTTTAGACTATTGGAAAGGGTTTAAACAATGTTATTCATGCTTGTTCAATGAACCGTAAACAATTATTGCACATGTACCTGTGGTACAGTCTTTAAGACACAAACAGTTTACAGGCGCTAGGCAATTAAGGTCACAGTTACAATAAGTTAGGACACTAAAGAGACCTTTCTACTGACTCTGAACAACACCAGAAGAAAGATGTCTAGGGTTCCTGCTTGAACATGCCATAGGCCCTCGTGCCGGGAGTCATGAGGACTGCAGATGTGGCCAGAGGAATAAACCGCAATGTCTAATGTAAGACACCTAATGCCGAGTTTACATTTCACGATTTTCACTCACCGACAAAAGCCTGAAATTATATGCAATTCAGAGCTCACTCCCATGAGCCACGAATGCAATCTATGAATTATCAAAGACACAATCTGAGAGAAGCACCCATGCGTTGCCGATGTCAGCAAGATATGTAGCATGTTAAATATCTGTACCTAAATATCTAAATGTCTGCGATTCCAAATCGCGTAATGTGAAATGTGTTTTGACTGAATATAACTGCAGTGTTGACCTACAGCGAATGAGAGAGCAAGAAATGGGGCATGGCCCAAGAAGTTTCAGTGGGAAGAGTCCTGATGTACCTCCAAGTCTCTCTCCAGAACAGACAATCCTTGGTGCCTGCGTCTCCCCAACTATTCCCTCTTACATAGTCTTTTATTCTTCTTTTTTGTCTTTTTGTTGCAAATCAGTACACAAACAAAGTATATCGCAAGCTTCTTGTGGTGCGCCATTTTCAAAACCCTGCCCAGAGAAGCATGATAACACCTACTCATGTGTGATTTGTGTAATTCTCATATGTGTTCACCACTGTCGCGGATTGCTCGTGTAATTTGAAAACCTTACAAGCTCCATGACAAGACAGACAGTTGTGAAATATGAACAGTCCCACATACCGACATCTTTTAAAGTTGTTTAGAGTGTAGAAGCCATAAGACAGTGCTACAGGGAGACAGGAAGGACAGCTGATCGTCCTTGCAGTGGAAAATTACATGTAGCCATGTGTCCCCCCAGACATGATCAAGAACTTGCAAATGCCTTGGTAGAAAAGTGGAATAACATCTCACAGCAAGAACTGACAAATCTGGTGCAGTCCATGGGGACGCGATGCACTGTAGTACTTAAAGCAGCTGGAGGTCACACCAGATTGTTACTATTGTTACTGACGGTCACTTTTGATATCGACCCCCGCTTTGTTCAGGGACTCATTATTCCATTTCTGTTCCTCAAATGTCTGTGAAACTTGTTCAGTTTATGTCTCAGTTGACTGTTTTTATGTTCATACAAATATTTACACATGTTTACATAGTTTACAATTACACAATTTGCTGTAAATAAAAGCATTTGAATGTGAGAGGACGTGTGTTTTTTTGCTAAGTATAAATTCAGGACTGTGCAAAAGTTTTAGGCACCCTATTTATTTCAGTAGATTTCAGTACAAAAACATTTTAGATTCTCAAACATTAGCTTTCTAGCACATTTAAGGTCAGTAAAGAAAGCAGCATATTACGTAAGAGACCACTTTTCAGAAGAAAAAAAAACCACAATGAAGACTTCTGGGTTTTGCTGAAAATATAAGAAGCAAATGTGACAATCACCAGAAGAACCATGGCTGGTTCTGCTAATTTCCTAATAAAACTGCACAAACTGTATCTGAGACTACTATTTTTTATTTTTTGTAACACCAAATACTGACTTTGTTTCATTTACTACTGTTTACTGCTCTTTACAGTTGTTAATACGGTTGTCATTAAAGGTACCTTTAAACATTAAAGGCATCTTTGCTCTACAACAATTCTTTGCATGTGCCTAAAACATTTGCACCATTCCCTAATCCTCATGAGCAATTCAATTCAATTCAATTCATTCATAGAGAAAAATATAAACACAGGATACAGATTTTAAGTGTGTGAATTTATCCCTAATGAACAAGCCGTTGGCGACAGTGGCAAGGAAATACTCCCTAACATGATATGGGGAAGAAACCTTGAGAGGAACCAGATTCTGAAGGGAACCCATCCTCATCTGCTTAACAACAGATAGTGTGAAAGTAAATGGACGTTCATTATAGTCATTATATGAAGTCTGTTTTGTTGAACCGATCCACTGTTCATTAAAGGAGACTTGAATGCAAAATTGTATGTGGTAATTGCAGTCCTAAGGCCATAGCAGCGATCATCGTTCCAGGACCACAGTGCAACTGTTCATATGAAACTGATGTCCAAAACCATTTCCATGGTACTTCAAGTGGTACCATCCTCAGCAATCTCAGTAATCTCCAGGCTGCAATGGCCTCCAATTCAATAATATTCTTGGGTTTGCATGCTGCAACCCCCTTCTTCAAATCCCATCAGAAATTTTATATGGGGTTCAACTCAGGTGACATGTGATGTAGAATCTTCCAGGAGTTCTTCTGCAACCAAGCCTTGGCAGAATTTGAGGTATGCTTGTTGGAAGGTCCACTGACACACAAGCTTCAGCTTCCTCACAGACAGCATGATGTTTTCTCCTAGGATTTCCTGATACTTCAATGAATCCATCTTGCCTTCCACATGCTGCAGGTTTCCAGTGCCAGAGGATGCAAACCAGTCCCAGACCATCACGAGCCACCACCATAATTGACAGTGGACAGAGTGTTCTTTCTTCGTTATTCTTCCTCCAGACATACAACTGATCCATTCTGCCAAAAAGTTCCAGTTTTATTTCATCGCTGCACAGAACAGAATCCTCAAACTTCTGTGGCTTATTTATATGGTTTTAAGCCAACTTTTCTTGTGCTTTTGGGTCTGTAGAGGTGTACATTGTGGAGTTCTGGCAGGGAAACCTTCTGCATTTAGTATACACCTTACTGTGCTTATTGAAACCTCAGTGCCTTTTTCCACCAAGTCTTGCTGCAGGTTTTTTTTTGCAGTAAATCGAGCGTTTTTCACAGCCTGCCTTCTCAGAAATCTGATTGCAGCCATTAATTGCTTCCTTTTTCTGCCCCGTCTAGGTATTTCATGCATTTCTGCCCCTAGCCAGTTCAGGTATTTCATGTGTTCCAGCTCAAGCCCACCTGGTGCAACTAATGAAGCCCTTGATTGGTTGCATCAGGTGTGCTTGAGACAACACCAGTTTTGCATATTTGTGCTGTTGGGAGGGATTTTATTTAGGGAGTTGAATAATTTTGAGACTCGAGAAGTAATTATAAGTTGCATTTTCAGTTGAATTTGTGGAAACCACTTGAAGCATTCGTTGAGTTGAACTATTTCAGTTGCTTCTGTTTGATTTCTTCATTGCAAATAGCTGAAAGTCTGTACATTTTGACAATAAACATGGTTTGCAATGGGGTTGAATATTTTTGATTGCAGCTGTACACACACACACACACACACACACATACACACACACACACACACAATTACTGACTGGTAAGTGCATTGCTGTTATTATTTATATTATTTATATATTAATATATAAACAGTTATTATTTTAGTTATCATCTTTATTGAGATTCAATTCAGATTCTCCTAATATGTATGTGTTTCTTGCAATATGGAGTTCAGTTCAAATAAACAATCTTCTAACATTATGGCAACATCTATTTGGTCAGGATCATGAAAAACTCAGGATATACTGAAAAAGTCATCTAAGACTGACTACTTAATATATCCTTAATGTATGTGATATTGTGTAGTTTCTTGGGATGTTCTGTTTTTCCCATAAGATTTTATTATTTGACATTATGTGTACACACACATGATTGTCCGTGTCATAGTTCTTTACAAGAACCAAAGAACCAGAACCTCATATGATTGCACAATAAGCTGTTATGAAGCATGGTCATTGAGTATATCTAAGCAAGCGAGCTTATATGTACTGTGTATATTGTATTAGATCTACAGTTGTATTTGTTTAGAAACAAGACAGACTGGTAGTCAGTGTTGCAGTGCACGAAGTGCAAAACAAAAAAGCAAAATGGTTGAGTGGTGTATTCATCACAATACAACCGATATTTCATTCGCATAGACAACACTTTGCTGGTATTTTTTACATTATGGTATTGATCTTTTTGGTAAGCAGTTGGGCAGCATGTAAAATGTACACACAGAGGTCTGATATTTTCCTCACAGAAGACAACATAAACCATAGGAACATAATGAGGTAGTAACCATGTCCCAAACTTGACAATCTGCAATATATATATATATATATATATATATATATATATATATATATATATATATATATATATATATATATATATATATATATATATAGTTTGTGTGTGTGTGTGTATGTATGTATATATATATATATATATATATATATATATATATATATATATATATATATATATATATATATATATATATATACAGTATATACACACATACACACACACACACACACAGTTATACTCACAAAGAATGTCATGTAATTCATGATATTCAGCCAAGCTACATACAGTAAATGTGTGTATAATTATGTGGGTAAATAATACTTAAATGGTATCCTATGAATCTGCATAATGTGTGCATGAGATACATGGTATTTATATGCACTTTTAGAAAACCAAAACATGCAATCAACCTTATGAGACCCAAAATTAAACACGACAATCAGTTCCTAATTATCTGATGTCTGCATGTTATAAGCATTACAGTATAGAGAGTACATGTGTAATCACGAGAGCCACTGTAAACGGTCACAAGGATGTCAGTTGTCAGGTACCTACGTTCTATGTATCATATATACAGACAAAAATCAATGAGAAACAAAAGTGGCTCACAGAGAACAAAAGAGAGTAGACAGCAGAAAAATAAGGACATCAAATCCTACCTCTGGTAATCCAGGTGATGATATCGTGAGCGTTTCAAATGGTCAGAGCACAGACCCTCTTAGTGGCACACAGGCATGAGCAGAAAGCTACAGGCGGCAGTGTACACACAGCACTCGAGCCTTTTTACTCAGTGGCAACATCTCCACCTTCCAGCACGAATTAATTAAACATCTCTCCTCTCGTGATTATCCGTCTGCTGTTTCTATGCAATGCGCTCCTGTCACGCTGCAGTGTGCAGAAATGTCTCTGCACTTTCTTTTCTGACAGCTTGTTTACACAGAGACGACTGCTCTCCCTCTCTCGCTCTTGCTCTCTGACTCGCTCTCTCTCTCTCTCTCCCGCTCATGCACTCTTGCTTGTTTCCACCCCCCACTCCATCGACAGTGCAACATCAGTGTGTCTGTCTAATAGGGCCAGCGTGACCACTGAAAATCAGCCCAAACATCACAGCTCATGCCTCATTGCCCTACTCTCCTACTCAGTTTGCCACATTTCTCACCACAGCCTCACTATTTTGAGTGCATGCATTTATCTGTGTTCCCATGCATTTGTTTCCATGAGAAATAAAAAAGAGCTCATGCGTGTGATGTGAGATAAATCCTGAATGACATCCTGAAACCTTAATGTCTAGAGTTCATTTATTGATTTCTATTGACAGACAGCAAGTTAACTGGTTGTGTTTTCATATTCATATAATGTATGTATCATCTATTGCTATATTAACAAAAATTCAGATAAAGTACACATAACATAGTATTTCCCCACTAGTCCAGAGATATGTAAGTCATTGTAGGTAGAAATAGCACTACAACTGTCAATGTGTTTTATTTTTCTGAAAATGTGACTTTAGACTGGCTGATTTTGTTACTCTTTGTGACACAGAAATGATCAAATCAACCCACCTATCTAAACATGCAGAATTCATATTTTCAGTATTTTGTTTTCAATTTCTCCAGTTTGCATTATGTCGACTGTAAAAAGACACCAACATGCCACTGTTAGCTTCATTAGTGACAATGGGCCATGTGCTCATTCTCTCCCTGGCAGCCAGCTAGAACACATACAAAAAACATGGTTGAAAATTCTTTGCAGTAACCAAATTCCACATAAAAGTGTGGATTTGCTGATTTACATCATGTCTCTTTAACCAATATCAAGCAGAATTTGCCATTATAGCACCCATCTGTTGTTATAGTTTCGGTTCACTTCTGCAAACATTAGTACCCCTGCACAGTGTCAACAGCACCCCTTATTGATATGGATACTGGGAGCAGTGGTCATTAACATTCATAATCAGCACCCATAAATGCCCAGTTCTTTCCTCTGGATAAAATGTTTGCATAAAGAAATGCTGTTCCAAAGCACAATTGAGGTGTTTTTTTTTGGATGTTTTTCAATGTCATATTTAACATAATATTATAATCATGAGTAGATTTATTTTCAACCATTCTAATCCATGCTGACCCCCCAAAGGCCTTCACTAATAAAGGCCTGAAATGAACACGTCAGCACCAATTCAGTGACTTGTTATTTAACACACTTTATACCTGCAGGAAGTAAAAAGCAATAAAGCTTCATATAATAAGTTTTGTCTTTGCAAAATCAAAATACCTCACAAACCTAAAACAGTGTACTAAATTCGACATTGAGATGATCAGAGTGGAAAATTCATAACATAGGCTATAATAACAACTGATTTCCATGATGGAAAAAAAAAGAATGTATGAGTTAAAGATATTTTTAAATGATGCCTCTCAGCAAATAGTACACATGACTCAAAAGGAGGTTGCTGCTCATCAGATAAAGTTCACTGTTATAGGCAATGTTCAGATAAACTTCAAAACTAGCACTGCATTGCTTAATTGGTAGAGCAGACAAATTAACAAAAATAGTTCTCCTCTTCTCTATTTCCATGTTTAAAAGCAGTTTCCATGTAGCCTAACTAAGATTTGTTTTCTTTTCTTCTTTTATCTACACTTGCTTTATTTGTTTCCCTATTCCATCCTTTCATACCTGGTAAAAGACGTAATTTACAAACCTGCTTATAAATGTTGAATTTAACAAGATTTTAATATGCTAGGACTACTAGTGACTTTGCTTGAAACTTACCTCAGTGCTGCAACAGCACCTGGTGTTATAATAACAGATATACGTTTACCACAGAAAAGCATTTAATTAGTGCCTGTGGCATGTGTTCTTTGTATTGTGTTGTAGTTGTGAAATAAGCAAAAGCACCTACAGTTGGTCAAAGGTGAAACAAGGCACAACGCATTGCATCCTCTTCTAGCCATGCTAACTCAAGAACAAACGGCCAAAGACAGGAAAACAACCATGCACTGCTATGACATGACAAAAAATTTAAACATGATATAAGATAACGCTGTCTCTACCTATTTCTCTCCTGTTCTGTTTCTCTCTCCTGCTCTTCTTTTTTTTTCTCAGTCTCTCTGGAACTTCCCCTCTGCTGTGATGAGTGGAAGCTCTGCTTCATACCAACAGGGCATTTGCTTTCACATCCTGTCCTGCTCCTATTTTAATCATAGTCGACTGGAATAAAGAGTCAACATTACGCCAAGCCAATATTATGAATGGTAAATAACTAACCACACTGCTAGTCCAACTCAGTTGTACTGGCTACTACTGTTTGAAGAAAATTTATTCAAATAAATGTGAGTGGGGCCTATTCATCAAACTTGCTGTATATCCAGATGTGTGTCAAGAAATGATTATGTAATAATTGCAATGTTGATGGTGTTAAATTAACTGCTACATAATTTTTCATTGCCAATTCACACCCACTATTTGGTTCTCCCCTGCCACATGACCAACCAGAGAGGGTGAATAGAGGCTAACACAAGACATTCTAAGATATATGAAACCAGAAACTGAATCTTTTCAAACTGCTGCTCATACTACAGTATGTCAAAGGACAGCTGAACTCAGAGAAAGGCACGAACTGCCCTTTCCACAAGCATAAGCTCACAGACACCCACAATCAGTTAGCATTGCTCTGATCAACAGGGGAGAGACTAAGGCCATCCCTCCCACAGAGAGAGCACAACTAAATACGCTCTTTTGGCCTCATGGACATAGATGGCTATTGTATTGTTGCGATTCAAACTTGAAATCTCCCAATGACTGGGTGAAACTTTGCTGTTGTGCTGTAATCATTAATTGTTTGACTTATTTAACGTTGGTATAAGGTCATGATAGAGGATTGCGAGTGTAAAAACACATGCCAAAAAAGCTGCAAGACGATTTAATATGGAGAAGTTCAACATTCATTAGAGCAAACTAGCACATCTTGTTGATTTGCATGTTTACCTTAATAAATATGCAGAAATGTGCATAATACACAGTCGTGTATGCAAATAGATTAAAATTTTGCATCCACAGTGTGATTTAGCACAGCCTGAAATTCACTTCACGAATGGTGATTGCATGCACAAATGAATAAAACCAAAGGACAGGCATTAAATTAGCATAAGCCTGTTGTAATCAATTGAGGTCTAAATAAAACCATTATTTAATTAAGGTTTCTCAGAATTATGTCTCGGGATTTAAGGAAACGGGAGATTTTTCAAAATTATGACTTATTATGACATATTAATGTGCATGTTTATTTGTGTGTGTGTCTGTGTGTGTGTGTGTGTGTGTGTGTGTGTGTGTGTGTGTGAACTGAGCTAGAGAGATAGACACTGTCACAGAAAAATGAAGACAGAAGATCTATCAACTTCAACTATTTTTAGCCCTCTGGTTGTCACTGCTTCCTAAGGTGAGGAAACACAGGCATATCTATCTATTCACAAAAATCACTCTTCAAATTTTAACCATATAGAACCATCCAATGTAAGAGAGATTCTGGAGGACTTGGATAGGATTTATACTGCATTAAACGTGGACATACTATTAGTTCTTACACCAGATTTAAATATGCGCTAATAGTCACTGAGACACCCATGGTGAGTGGTTTTGTTCTTGTTCAATGCAATCCTCTATATTTTTGGATACTGCATGCAACAGATGTCAACAACTGCACTGCAAAACATGATGATAAAAGATAAAATGTCTTGGAGGGAGGAACAAGAAAGGGTGCAAATCCTGGAATTCTTTTATTTATTTCCTTCTACACAGTAAATGAAACTGGATATGAAAAGCAGCACATGCTGGAGAGGCCAGAAAGCCATCAACGCAGCTATTCAGATACATTACACTAATCAGATACACATCCACGGTAGTTATGGTCAACCCAGAGGGACCCAGGGACTGTAAAATCATTATGATGAGGAAGAGAAATGATACAGTTTCTCATGTACTGTTACAGAAAATAGCTTAACTTATCAAGAAATCAAGTTCGAGTAAACTTGGTTCAAATGTATATGTGTGTGTGTGTGTGTGTGTGTGTGTGTGTGTGTGTGTGTGTGTGTGTGTGTGTGAATAAATGTTGTAAAGAAGAAAATTAAATTGAACGACCAGTACACAGGCACACAATATATCATTTCAAAATCAAATACATAACCATGCGACTGTCTGCCTTTTAAGGTAAAGTTCATTGTGAATTTTAGTGCTATGTGGGCTGCCAGTTATATTTCAGTGAACAGAATGTAGTTGTGGTAATGCTCTATTGCATCTTATTTTGTACAGCCTAAAATGTCACTCAGCTCTTTTTCTCCACTACTTTATACTCATGAACGTGCACCCATCCTGTATGTGCTTACACCCACACAAAAACAGGGGTGATAATCTCACTGCAACTGCTTTGAAACACCTTTGAATTGTCTTCCTAGTAAAAAAAAGAATGTAGATAAGTCCATATACTACATGCAATACATAGGCATTGTGGCTATATATATATATATATATATATATATATATATATATATATATATATATATATATATATATATATATATATATATATATATATATATATATATATATATATGTGTGTGTGTGTGTATTTCAATTTACAACAAACACACTTATGGTACTATGTACTGGTTTAGAAACATTTGATATATGATAGAGATGTATGCAGGCGCCCTATATCTTTATATATAAATATTATTTATTAAGATCAGCAATCTAGGATTGTCTTAAGCAACCATGTCATTAGTTGAAGTCCCTGTTTGAGGCAAAAAAAAAAAACTTCCTTTACTTGTAAGAAAAATAACAAAAGGTTCAAATATCTGCTTCATCTTTTTCTTTTTGCCACCACAGTTGTGCACACATTTGCGGATACACAGAGCTCTCATTTCCTCTGCAGGCCGCCTACTCTCACTCCAGCATTTCCTCTGATGTCATCATTAGCACTTTAGCGCCTGTGTGCATAAAAAAAACTTTCACCCTTCATTGACTGTCACTAAGTTGTTGCTCCAGATTCACACTACATTTATCTAATAACCATTACTGGGGTCCAAACCTTATGAATTTTCTCAATATAGCAATATAATCATAAAAATTACATATAAAATAAATGGCAGCTGAATGCTTTCCGTCAACAGTGTTTGTAACAATGTGTCCTATTTTCCTGAAAATGACAGAATTATAGCTATTCACATTTCCATTGCAATACCACAGAATTCACCCTTCAAACCTTTAGGAAGCACTGGCCACTAGGTATTGATTAGTATGGAGGATAGGCAACATAAACAATGGCCAATCTTGAAGTCTTTTGATTTCAGCAAAATAATTCCTTTTCTTTTGTTAAATAGTAGGGAAAAAATGTCTAATTAAAATGGTGATTTAAAGTATTCTTAGTGAAAAACTTCACTACAATTTGGTGAAATTTAATTAAATATTTTTACCTGACAGAGAACAAATATTATAAAATTGAGTTCTGCTGTATGAAAATAGTGATGGTAGGGACACAATAAAAATAACTAGAAATTGATTTTTAAAAACCCAACTGCTTAATTCAATTTTAAATTTAATTTGAAAAAAAATATTTTACCGTGTGGTACCACTGGTGCTTGTTTTACCTGGTAAGCATTTTGGTATACATGTTGTTCAGTTGGTCATTGTTTGTCCTACAGTTGTAACAAAACTCTGAAATATACTAAATATACTATATAATATACTCAGAAACAGATTTCATCACATAATTTATCTCCATAAAATGCAATTAACATATCATCATATTGTACATCCCGCCCTTCAGACTTCTAAGATTAAAAGATGAAATATTTACCTACAGTAGGACAAATCTATTATCAGATGTGAACATTTTCCTCCCACTCAATCAAATCTATATCATTGCTACCTTTGGGCATTACCTGCTTGAGAACTAGCACTACAATAAATATCTGAGTGAGAAATTGCCTCACATCAGTGTTATTTGTTTTTGAAGACTGAACTGGATGAAGCATGTCATACTAGTCAGACTATTCCTTTCTTATCAGCAGTTGCTAGCATATTCATTTTAGTACTCTTGAAAGGTTTCTGTTGCAAGGTCTCTCAGGTCTCTGATTTTATTTTGAGAGGACAGAAGACAGACAGAAGTTGCAGCCTGGCTTTTCAAATGAATCAGCATCTAGGGACCGGCCACAGAGTAAAAACTCTTGTGATAATCCTTTAGCTAAACCCTATGGGGAATAATAAGAGAACAGTGGGGGAACCCAAGAGTATAGAATAACTGCAGCCAATGAGTCAGTCTTTAGAGCAGACTTTAAAGACCGTTTTTTTAAGTGTCTGAGGAGTGTATAGGGCCATAATCAGTGACAACTAATCATTACACCCACCACGGACAGATAATTATCAGCTAGAAAATAATTAGCTAGTAAATAAGAGAATCAGATGTAAGAATAGCTTTGAAATTGCAAGTTCCCCTGTGAGAGAGGTTCCCCTGAGTGTGTTAATGCCACCTGTGTTAGGATACCGTGATCAACTGACATTAATCATCACAAGCCTTTTCACTGAAGTCTATTTATTGTTGTCTGTGTATTTAAACACTTTAATTTTGTTGAAGAAGCTGCTACAATATACGCCGTGAAAAAAGGTAAAACATTTCACTTGAATTGCATCTTCCTAGCCAAAAATAGATTACCCTTATTTATTAAACTGATCTTTATCAGTGAACAAGGGGGCAACACAATTCTGCATTAGAATGAGTCAGGATAACTTTTAAAAAAAAAAGATTTTGAGTGACTTTCTGGCTAATTCTGCATGAATTAATTATCAAAATTATTTGTCAATTAATCAAATCTACTGTTATAAAAAGACTATTATGAAATGGTCATTAATAGGTATTCATTTTTATCTTCTAATAGTTATACAGTATACTGCATATTAGAATTCCCTTTAAAACATTTTTTTTTAGCTTTTTATAAAATAAAATACAATATGCGCATTAGCATACAAATATTAGTTTTCGTTTCATTAACAGATTAAGATACTGTATTTTCCAGCTGCACTGATGTAAATACACACCCTGACCTTTCTTCTAGCAGCTATGATCCAGGTTAAGATGCTTCCAGGACCTCCAGGATTATGAATAAAAAATTATAATTTGGACAGAATAATGGAATGTAATCAGTCAATGAAATTTGCTGGTAATTAATATGAAAAATGTGATATCAACTCTGATGATCATTTTTGTCCCTCTCTATGGAGCCCAAAGCCCATTTCTTATTAGACTGCATGGTTTATAATGCCTTTGTAATCATGTCTATATCATGTCCACCTGTTGGGAATTACCTTATATTTCTGAACCAACAATGCTCCAAATATTTCTCAGACTCATGTATTAACATGATTAATGCATACAGCAGAATATAACGAAGGATGAATTCCCCAAAAAGATTGATTAAGCTCATTCTGATTAAGCCTGGTGTTCATTCTTACTCTAAAAAATAAACAGTGGAATACAGTATGGGGATGCATGCAGCACACCTTCGCTCAACTCCAACAACCTGGTCTCGATGACATCAGCAGCTTGCTGTCACCATGGCAATGGAAATCTCTCAGGAAATTGTGAGCAGAGCGATTGGAGGCTGGGATCCAAGCAAACATCTTGATGGCCACCAATACGTTGTGCTTTTCAGTTGAAAATACACTTCTATTAGTGCACAAATACATACCTAGGATTTTACCTAACACCATTACAGTGCAGCAATATCAAGTATATTAAACGCAAAAGCATGCACTTACACTTAATTTGAAAATTGATTAATTTGCAGTCAATATACATATACTCTTCCTGGCCAAAAAAAGTCGCTGTTTGGATTTAAATAAGCAAATACTTAAGAACTTACAATTTGACCATTATTGCAGTGATTAATACCCTCACTGATGCAGTGTGTAGCTTCTCATTTCTTAAACAACCATGTCGAAAGACGTATCCCATGGTCGTAAAAGATATTACTGTGTTTCAGAAGAGGTAAATTATCGACCTGCATCAAGCAAAGAAAACAACTAAAGAGATTGCTGAAATCCCTGGAATTGTGTTAAGAACTGTCCAATACATTATTAAAACCTAGAAGTAGAGTGGTGAAATGTCAACTTTGGAAAAATTAATGTTCAAAATCTTGAATGATCATAATCGGAGATCTTTAAAATGCTTGGTGAAGTCATATCGTAAAAAATCGGCAGTAGAACCCATTGGCTATATTTAATAGTGAAAGTAAGGGCATTTCCACATGCACAGTGTGATGCGACTAAACAGCTTTGCGGCCTTATCAGTATGAGGCTCGTCAGATAAAAACGACTTTCATTTGCTAGGGAGCATAAAGTTATGATCTGGGGTTACTTCAACTGGATAGCTCTAGACTCAGCAACATTATGCAGCAATAAAATGAAGGCAGCTGAGTTCTTGAATGTACGGAATGACCAAGTTATCCCATCAATGGATTTTTTTCTTCCCTGTTGCCACAGGCATATTCCAGGATGAAAATGCCAAGATTCCTCGGAATAATTTTCACACATGAATTGGCCACCACAGTGGCCTGAACTTAACCCCAGTGAAAGTCTTTAGCATGTGCTGTAGAACACTTTACGGAGTGGTTCTACTCTTCTGTACTCAACACGAGATCTTGGCCAAAAATGAATGCACGCATTCCCAAAATACATAATTTAAAGAATCTAGCGAACATTTAATAGTCCATCTGTAGTTACAAATTTGGGTAGCAGTGAATTAACAGTCTTGTGAGAAAGTAGTTTCCAAAAGAGATGTGATCATGATCGGAGACAAATTCTGTTTATGGTGAATAAGCTGTGAGCAAGTGTCGAATACATTTCCAGTAAATTATTCAAGAACTCTCTCTGCCTGCATAATAAACATTACTTTATCTGTTTTCCTCGGAGGAATGGCTGGTACATTTGGGAAGGGAAACCTTGGAGTGCTGGCATCCTCTCCTCCCTTTGGATATCTGTTTCTCAGCAGTTTTTAATTAAAATGCTCAATTTGTGCCACCTATCTGGGCTAGCAGTGAGTACAGGACAATATATTACTGCTCTCCTGCCCAGGGAGCTGGTGAGAGCCAGACATGTCACTGCAGTGCATTATGGTCTACAAAGCACATAAACAAATGTTTATAACATTGTATATCAAGGAGTTTAAGCTAAATTTCCAATAATCTGTCAATGCACGTATGAATTATTTGAGCAAACACTGATTAATCACAGTGTATAAAATCCTGGTTAAGCTTTACAACATTTATACATGTATATATTTATATATTTATACATTTGCCTGGCACTGGTATCCAGAGCAATTTACAAGTGAGGCAGAATTCAAACCAAATATCAACGTTAAAGAAGCTGGCGTTTAACAGTGACCTCTTAGCAATAATTGACCTCTTAGTAATAATGTGATGCATGTAACCTTGAGCAACAGCCTGTTGATTGAGGTAAAAACACAGTAAATGTCAAAACAGACGACATATATACAAACACACTCAAAGGGTTTTGAGGGAGTTTCTGTCAGTGTTTTTTTGCCTGGAAGTTCTATTTTATACTGTTATTTAGGCTATTTATTTATTTTTTTAATAATTTTTTTTTAAAGACTATTACGAGGTGAATATATGACATTCTTTTTTGAGGTTTTGCATAAAGTAAATGAAATTGGACCAAATGTAGAAACCTGGTAGTACCTTTGAATTCTGACCCCACTAAATGTTTGCTGTGCCACTAGCTAAACTTCAAAATTCAGCATACATGTAACGGCACCAACTGCCACTTGTACATCAAATTCAATTATAATTTGCACATTACAAGTCATAAATATTCCTAGTCCCAGAGTTATTATTGTTTGTACATGCCTGCAATGTTTTCTAATAAACTTAGAGTGGTCTGTTTCCCCAAAATATAGGTAAAGAAGCAATTTAAACCACCAGGATCTTGACCAGGATCAAGCAGATACTAAGGGTGACATGCATGCGCCACATGTCACCACACAAGCACCAGACTGCATCCAGTATGCTCCCATGTTAATCAGCATGGCCTCTCTTAGAGTCTTATATCTGACCACTCACTCTAATCTGCATGAGAACAAAAACTGCCTGCTCCCACGACTGTTACTGGGTCCCAGAGGATCATAGTCCCGATGCACTCCTCTAGTGTGTGGACTAACTTGGTAAAGAACCTAAAAGAGCTAGGTAATGAATAATACACAAGGTCTTTATTGTATTTTACAATCCCCAGTATAAAGTAGGTGACTTTTATCCACTTAGCAATACATAACATACGTTTAATTTGTCAATATAGCACCCTGAACTGGAACAGAAATTAGATAGTGTATTCAGAAAGCTAAACCTAAACGGTGGAAATCAATTCAGTAACGTTTTCCTATTCTAGTTTTAACACCTATAGTTACTGTTTAATGGGTCACCGTAAATTATTCACCATCAAAGAACAATTAATGATATCTGATGTAATATATATATGGCATGGAAAATTTAGAGAGAAAGCAAATGCACATAGTGTTTCATAATAATCTTACTCCATCTGTTATGACAACCTTAGGAGAAACACTGTTAGTGGAACTGTGTCTGCATGCACGGTGCTTAGTATCAAAAGACACTTCACTGTCAAACACAGTTTGGCAGATAGGAATGCCTTTTGTTGCATGCATACAGAACTCCAGTTTTATACAACTGCTCAGCCACAGCATTTTCCAAACCTGTATGTACAGTTCTGTGTATATCTATCATCACTGTCAGTTCCAACTATATATATGCTTTAATAATCCTGCCAAAAATGCCTGCACATTAAAAGAAAACCTGAGAATATATACCTTTCCCATCTTTTAAGTTATTTTTGGCACTAAAGCTTCCTCTTGGATGTATTAAGAAGAATAATTTTTTGCTTTCTGAGGATTGTTTTTGCTGTCTTCCAGAGCAGTGGGATGCTCCATGCCTCAGTCATTAGAATGCAGACCGCAGCTCACTGCTGTGTGCAGAGGAATGATGAAATAAGTGCTATAAATAGCAGCCTCCCAGGATCCCCTTTACACACATTGTAAACATTTCAGAGCAAAGCCGACATGCTGCTTCTTCTCAGAATTTCTCAGTATCCCCCCTTTTATCCATTGACCCTCACCTATACCCTCTCACCTATACAGAGGTGCAAGATGGAAAATAATGACTAAATCAATACACCATGCAGTAAATATGAAAAAAAACAAACAAACAAAAAAACACTGTATTGCAATATTATTGGGTTAGGGTTGCCATGCTTAAGGACTGGAGTTGATATACAATGAACTAGCTAAGGCATCCCAGAATGATTAAAAATTCAATCAATCAGTACGTTTACATGGACAACAATAATTTGATATTAACCAGATTAAGACAATACTCTAATTAAGAAACTACCATGAAAACAGGGATTATTGATTACCTTAATCCAGCTAAAGTCATACTTGTAGTAAACAAATCAAATTAAGACATGTGGAGTATTCCTGTTTTAGTCACATTATTGATGTGCATTACAGACATGTACACACCTTATTCACACTATTAACGCCATGTGGGCGTTTTCACCACATTTTGCGACACACGTGGCATGTTCTCAACCGTTTGACGGCAAACAAGAGAGCATGGATGTGTCCAAAACCGCTTCTTACCTGCTATATAGTAGGTGAAATACATGTATTTCTGGTAAGTAGGTAAGTATGCAGTTTCGGACGCAGCCCACGGCTTCAATCAGTCGTCTGTTTGCACGTATAGCATGACAAATAATTAACTGGATGCTTTGGCAAAATTAAAAATGAAACAGCCAAAACTGTATACGGTACCATAACGTAGAACTGTATGTTGATACGTGAAATTCTAGACGTCGGACAGCATTACGTGGTGACGTAATGATGTGTGCCATTAATCGATCTATGTTCTATAACATGTAAAACGGGAACATGAAAAGGATATTCTAAAAGCAACTCATGTAAACACCTTAATCAGTATTTGTCTTATTCAGAATAAGGTCAATAATTACAATACTGCTGTTCACGTAAACGTAGACATTGAAAAATTCTATAGTAACATTTACAGTGCCTTGCGAAAGTATTCGCCCCCTTGAACTTTTCAACCTTTTGCCACATTTCAGGCTTCAAACATAAAGATATAAAATTTTATTTTTTTGTGAAGAATCACCAACAAGTGGGACACAATTGTGATGTGGAACGAAATCTATTGGATATTTTAAACTTTTTTAGCAAATAAAAAACTGAAAAGTGGGGTGTGCAAAATTATTCGGCCCCTTTACTTTCAGTGCAGCAAACTCACTCCAGAAGTCTTGAACAATGCATTTGCAGCAATGGATTCTTTCATTAATAAATAATCTAGAAATAAAAATTATACCCGTCGAGCAGAATTTGAGAGGTTAAAAAAACACCTTAAATTTAGGCCACACCCATTTCAGATTTAACTTCAAATACAGATAAGCCTATTTGTGTAAGGTTAGTGACATAGAAGGGCCGAACTACAGTACCCATCAGCCACTGCAGGCCACATAACCCCATTACATGACCCAATCACACTCACCTGTGCCTGTCTCACCCTCATCAACACCTCTATATATATTCTAGTGTTTGAGCCCCTCATTGTCAAGCTTCTGTTGTTGCTTAATTTTTGTCTCCACATTGCTTTGCCTACCACAGTCTTTTTGTTTTGTGTCTAATCACTTTGTTAGCCATTTATTTTTTGCACTATTCACCATAAAAGTCTGCATTTGCATCCTTCTGCACTTGCACTTCATGACTATTTGGAGCATTAACCAGATACACATACCCTGTAGATGTTTATAGTGACGTTGCGTTTAAATCCTTAGAAGCTGGGTATAAGAGATGCACCAAAAGTAAATTGGGCTTTTTCATGCTTAGTAGAGAAACTGAACCAGTTCATAAACACTGTTTAGTATGGTTCCACTTTACACTGGTAAGTTTGCCTGGGACAGAACACAAGGGTTAAAGCCTCAAGTTACAAAAGCCAGTGATTATACCATTCACTGAACTTCTTCTTTCGGTATAACAACACAAACGTAGACTTAACTCAATTTTCAAACAAGTAGGCCAACAGTGCACAAAAAAAACACACATATGATAACAGTGACATCCTGGAAGGACTGTTTCTTAATGTTTCATGTTTGACCAGCGTCAACATTTAACAGCTTGTTAGCAGGTAGCAGGTATACTGTAGGATCTGACACCGCAGTGATAATTTCTCAGTGTGAGTACAGAAGTAAACCACCTACCTCCAGTCTGTCCGTGTGTACTCTCCTCCTGATCCCGAACACAGGGGAGAGAGAGAGAGAGAGAGAGAGAGAGAGAGAGAGAGAGAGAGAGAGAGAACAAGAAGAAGAAGAAGAAGCCGATCATCCACGCAGATGTTTTGAAAAGGTGGCTTTTTTTGTGCAGCTGTCGCGTCAGAGGAGCCAGTAAAAAGTGTCCCGGTAAACAGAGGAACTCTTCATTAGCGCGTGCACCATGTGAAGCAGCTGAGCATTCAAATTTCATTTCAGATCATCTACTTCCAATTAGTTCCTTTATGGTTCACATCGGAACTTATCGTGCTTTTGCTGTGTTTACTGTACGGTGTTAAGCGTGTCTGTCGTGGGCGAGGATACAGGATGATGTCACTGCATGCCGTTTAGTTTATTTGTACACCACTTAAATCCTTTTTACAGAGTTTGCTATCACAGGGTATGCACAGGGTCGATTTAGTGTCAGAAGTAGCCTTTTTCGGTTTAAGAGGGTGCATGTGCATCAAAGATGGGTTGAGACGAAGAGAGTGGTTGCCATGGCGATGGCCCCCCATGCTGACGTCACGCGGGCACTCTTGGTGAATCCCTTTCCTCGGAGGTTATAACGTGATTGAGCGATCACGTCAGCGGATGCTTTTTTTTTTTTAAGTAAAATAGAGCAGCAGTCTTGTCTGACATGAGCACGATCAATTATGAATAATTTTTCTTCTGAGAGTTTTAATGCTTCCCTCGCTGTCTGCCTCGCAAATCAACACCAGACTAAATAACACGTATAAGACATACATTACACCCCCCACCCCACCTCACCCCGTAGGACACAAGGACATCTGTGAAGAAATATCCCTTCAGCATGCAATCACACATTAAACACATTATTTGCCTAAAATTAACGTCTCTCATCTTCTAAAAAAACAATTCAGTGCTGCCACCTTATGGCAAAGACACTCAACTAATACTTTAGTGTTCTATAAGCCTTTAGTTCAAGTTTATTTTATTGCTTTATCCAGTAGCATCTGAATGTTAAACCACTTTACATGGCTCACTGTGTGAGATTATGGGAGATTGTGACCATAAAGTGTTAAGTGGCGAAAGTGCTCAGTCCCTCTACCTGTGTATTTTATTTTTTAAAAAGATCAATAGAAGGTCATTTGTCCCAGGCCAAGTTCCATAATTAAGGTCTCAGCATGCCATCCTCCGCCAGGTGTATGATGGGGCATCTGTCAGCACCTGATGGGAGTGTAATTAGCACATGGCTTCAGCATGCTACTTCACTCCTAACACATCCTGTCACAGCAGATACACACTCCTAACAACACAATAAAGCATTAAAGCTTAAGTGATAATGTTCAGAGTAATACATTAGGTAAAATGTATTCCTTTTTTTCAGGTATCTAATCAAATGAGCAACTGTAATTCAGAACCAATGACTCTTGTCTTTTGCTATATCCATTTAACAAAGGAGGATAAAACTAATTATACTCTAAGTCCATATTTGTGCCTTCTTATGTTGGATAAATGGTTATTATTATTATTTATTATTTCCTTCTAGTTACAGATATGAATAGATTACTAGGAAGAATAGTTCAGTAAATGGAATACACATCACTTGAACTAAATAAGCTACGGGATATTCTGCCATCATCTTTTTTCATGTTAATTGCTCAACATTTATGGTTAAAGATTTGTTTTCTTCTGACTAATAGTAAAAATAGCTGTGTGTGGCAGAGAGGACACCACCAGGGTTGAGCAGATGCTTTGTTTACTGTCCGATAAAATAATTTCAATTTGAATGCTACAATTTTTGTCATTCAGTGAACAGGTAATATGTAATAATACAGGTCATTCACTTGGGTGGCACTGGCTGTCAGTTCATGACAATAATGATAATAATTGATGCATTGAATGGAATGTCATTTAATCTGCAAAAAATGTTTACAATATATATTAATGGTTCTTGCTCACTCTGCTTTCTTTCATTCCTTCTTCATTCCTTCACCTTCTAACTTCAGAAAAATGCATCTACAGACATCAGCCTACCTTTGAAAAAGACCTTTGCTTTTTTGCGTACACGACTCATTTTGCCCTCTTTTCTCTGCCTTACAAGGCAACCATCCTGACTGGAATGTTTACTTGTGCATTTTTTCATGGGATTAAAGTAATTCCTCTCAGCTGTGGAACTCCAATGACCCAGCAGAACAAAAATAACCCATAGCTTGGGAATGGAGTGCTGTGCTGATTAAAGCATTAAGTAAACAGAACAAATCAACATGAGGCAGGTCAGCAACTCTGTCATTTTGTAGTTTGGTTTCACAAAAAGAACACAGCATCATGGAAGAATAACACATTTTTATGACTTTGTGCATACACATGTAACTACATTCTTGAAAGCCAGTTAAACAGTTTCAAGTCCCACAGAAAATGTGTGGATTCTTTATAACTGGATAAACATTCAGGCACCTAAGTTCAAATGAAATTCACAACCTTTGTATGGCCCAAACAAAAACATGACAATTGCTGCAGAGTTTCATGCTACTATACTATTTATTTAACAAATAGTGGATAAATAAACCATAAAAAAATACCCAAATAATGACAAACACTGTATTCAATTAAATTATATTTATATAGCACTTTTAACAATGGATATTCTTACAAAGCAGCTTTACAGGTATCCTTATATACTCAGATTTGTCCCCAAAGAGCTAGCCAGATGTGATGACAGCAAGGGAAAAAACCCTGAGATGAAATGAGGAAGAAACCTGGAGAAGAACCAGACTCAAAAGGTTAGATACTGGATAGTGAAAATATAAATCATTAAACGTCTACAACTGTAGACTATAGAGTCAAGCAGTGCTAAGTGTGATAGAAAGAACTTTGGTATAAGCATCAGGGTCATTAAAAATATATATTTCAGTAGAGTTTAAGCTTTAAGTTATCCATTGTATAATGACTGAGACTTGAGCATAGTTTGTACCGAGTTTTGAGTAGTTTAATTATTATAGCAAGCTGAAGCCCTACTAGATGATTTGCCCCTTGTAAGCTCTGCCACTGTATAAGATGTCTCCATCTATTTGCCCTACTTTTACACTACAGCAGGGGTGTCTCCATGATGACCTTGCAGGATCCCATCTCCACTGCCAGCTAATTAACACATGGTCCACTGTGTTAAATTATGACCACACCCACTGTTTTAATTCATTTCTGATTGTAAGACCTCTGTGGTATTGGAAAGCACATTTTACAGATCCAAAATCGTATAGAACCAATATTTTAAAAATCTCAGGGTTTTTAAATGGTTATGAAAAATTATCTTTTTTTTAAATGTATGAATTAAATTAATTAAATTTTTAAAACTTGAACAAATTGTCACAAACTGAAGCTGGTATTTTTTTTTGTAGTTTAAAACAGTAAATGAATTCCACACATTGTGATTATATGATTTACATGACTTAAATAAAATTTTTAATTTAATTAAAATTTTAATGTTACATTTTCATTTCATTTTTCAGCTGCTAATTAGTTGAGATACACTTACTGTACTGCTACAATACAATACAGTACAGTATCTACAATACAATACAGTATCTACAAAGAACTGCCTTTTAAATAGCCTACAGTGCTGTGAAAAGTATTTGCCCCACTCTGATTTATTCTGTTTTTGTGTATAACTCATACTGTTACGCTATGGCCAGCAGAGGGCACTGTGGCTCGGCTCCGGACTAGTCACGTGACTTTGTTTTTGCTCGCTCTTGAGCGTTAGCTTTAACTTTGATTTGTCACAGGTGTTTGTGTTGTGAATTGATTATATGTTGTACTTAAACGCCTGGGTTACTGAGCACGTCGCTCAGTATTATTAGTTGATGTGTTTGTAGTGGTCGTGTCATTTGTCTCCATGCCCTGAAGGATATTGTTCTATGCCTCGTTTCCCGGTAAAGATCGCGTTTACCTGTGTTTTGAATTTCATGATCAATAAAGACCTTGACCTGCACCCGCCTCCAGTCTATGTGTCGTAACACATACGAAATAGTTATTGAGCTTCAAATGAAATACAACATAAACAAAGGCAACCTGAGTAAACACACAATGCAGTTTTTGGGGGGTTTTTTGAAGCAAAAAACAAAAGTTATCCAACACCTATCACCCATGTGAAAAATGAATTGTCCCCTTAAAATTAAAATCCGGTTGTGCCACCTTTAGCAGCAATAACTGCAACCAAACACTTCTGATAACTAAGATCAGTCTTTCACTTCTAGGACTAGGATTTACTCGTTTGCTTTGGATCATTGTCTTGCTGATTAATACAGGTGTGCTTGAGTTTCAATTTACAGACTGAAGACCGGACATTCTCCTTTATTATTTTCTGGTAGAGAGCAGAATTCATGTTTCCCTTAATTATTGCAAGTTGCCCAGGCCCTGAAGCAGCAAATCATCCCCACACCATCACACTACCACCACCATGCTTGACCGTAGGTATGATTTTCTTTTGTATGGAATTCTGTGTTTGGTTTATGCCAGATGTAACGAGACACTTGTCTTACAGACAATTCCACTTTCTACTCATCAGTCCACAGAACATTCTCCCAAAAGATTTGAGGATCATCAAGGTGTGATTTGGTGAAATTTAGCCAAACCTGATGGTTCTTCTGGGTTAGCAGTGGTTTTCAACCCAGAGTCTTTCTGATAGTGGAGTCATGAACTGTGACCTTTATTGGTAGAGAGGCATGTAGGTCTTTTGATGTTGTCCTTGGCTCTTTTGTGACTTCCTGGATGAGTTGTTGCTGTGCATTTGGAGGAATTTTGGAAGGTTAACCACTTCTGGGAAGGTGCACTACTCTGCCGTGTTTTACCGGAGATAATGACTCTCACTGTGGTTGTTTGGAGTTCCAGAGCCTTTGAAATAGCTTTGTAAACCTTCCCACGCTGATGTATTTCAATCACCTTCTTAGCGTGTTACTGGGTAAGACCTTTTAAGCAACTTCATGCTGTTGAAGAAGTTCTATTTAAGTGTTGTTTTGATTGAAAAGGGTTTGCATTAATCAGGCCTGGTTGTGTCTTCTCCAGCTGAATGCCATTTTGAGTGCAGTTTCATAGATTTGGGGAATTAGTAACTACAGGGGCAAATACATTATCACACAGGCCCAGTTAGTATTGGATGACTTTTTTTCTTCAATAAATAACACTATCATTTAGAAACTATATTCTGTCTTTACTTAGGTTGACTCCGTTTTATCTTTTGATTTTGATCGATTTTGACAGATTTTGATTTCTGAAATTTAGTATGAGATATACATAAAAACACAAGAAAAAAGGATGGGGAAAATAATTTTTCACAGAACTGTAGACAAGTGGATGCCTGTAAGGAGGAGAAAACATGGGTTTAGAATTTGTGTTGAAAAACGTTTGAATAGTAGGTTTTCACAAAGGTTGTTTCAGCAAACCTCTGCCAGCAGTGTAGCCCTCGGATAAATGCCAGGTATTGTACAAATCACCCGAGTCATCAAAATGGTCTACTTCATTCTACTGTATCGGTTTATTTAGGGGAAGTGTTGAGTTGACTGGCAATCACCCAAACAAGGTTTTGTTAGTTCCCTTTATTCACACGCACACAGTTTTGGATATGTGATTTCTTTTTCATGAATGTTATGGTTCATAAACTATCGATTCTATCATATGGTCAAATTTTAAATATGTTCAGTTTGTGCCTAATAGAAAAGAGTGCATTAATAAACATTGGTAAGTATACTGTTTAACCGCTGGAGGGAGAGATTGAGAGGGAAATGAATCTGAAAGGAAATATATATATATATATATTTTTTATATTTTTGATGATATGAACCACAATTAAAAAAGTCATCACTGTGACTACAATTACAGAAATATAACTTAATTATGTATAAGCTTTACATATAACTTTTGTCTAATCAGTGATGTGATTTTTAAATCTCAGTGTATAATTGATTACAGCTAAAAGTGTGAATTTTATAAATGTGAACACAGTGTCATTGATACAAAGCACTGCTCTTACACTATGGTATGTTTTTGCCTTTGCTCATCTTCTCAATACAGCTAAAGTATATAGTTTTAGGATAAACATTACTACTAATGCCACCTAAATGACTAATTATGAAATGAAAAATATGAATGAACTATTACAGTGGAGATAAAAAAAAAGTCTACAGACTGTTAAAATAAAATGTTTTTGTGATGAAAAAAATTAAACCAAGATAAATCATCAAGCTTTTTCACGTTCAATATGAAACTACAAATATACAAATGAAGTGAAAAACAATCAGAAACCTTTTAGGAAAAAAATAGGGAAAAAACCCCAAAAAACTTTAACCAATAACCTTATTGCATACGTGTGAACACCCTTTTATAATTAGGGAATTTGTGGCTGGGTTCAGAATGAACCAAACACATTCAATCTCATGTTTTGTTTTGTTTTTTTGCATTTATTTATTCATTTTCATATGATTCATTTACATGTGATTCATTTACATGTAACTCATTTTCATGTGATTCATTTACATATGATTCATTTTCATGTGATTCATATTCATGCATGTGCTTCATATTCATGTGATTCATTTAGAATCTCATGTTTAAAAGTAATTATTATACAGCTGTCATCACAAATTATTTATTCTGTAGGATTTTCATGACACATAATTGTTTTAATCTGGTCTTTAAAAAAGCTGACAAAGCCCTTTCTCACAAAAACAAACAAACAAACAAACAAACAAACAACAACAAAAAAAAAAAACAAGCCCAACTAAATCACCCCAAATCATGTTGAAAAATGTGTTATGGTCTGACGAGAATAATTCCAAGAGGTATAATAATTCCATAATTCCAAAAGGTATGTTTGGCACAAAAAAACTCATCAGTAAAAGAACACCATAGCCATGGTGAAGCATGGTGGTGGCTGAATCATGCTTTAGGGCTTCTTTTCTTCATCTAGAACTGGGGCTTTTATCGAGGTGGAGGGAATCACAAAATGCTATCGGATTTTATTGGAAAACATTCAGGAGTCTGCTCGTAAGCTGGTGATAAAAAGTCATTTTAACTTTCAGCATGGCAATGACCCAAAGCATACATCCAAATCAAGAAAGGAATGTCTTAACCAAGAGAAGATCAATGTTTTTAACCTGGATTCAGACCTGAATGGGATTACCGGAAGCAGATAATTGGTGGATCTAGAATGTATGTTCAAGAAAGAGTGGAAAATATTGGCAAGTCAAGATGTACCACACTGAAAAACTCCTACCCAAAAAAAGACTGAGTGGTGTTATAAAATCAAAAGGTGCTTCAACAAAGTATTAGTTTTAAACTTTTTTTTTAATCCTATTTTCCCTTCAAATGTTTCATTTTGTTTTTCACTTTTTTTTTATACCATGCCTAACTACAATTAGATATTTTTGTCCTTTACTTTTGGACCAAACAAGATTTCTACAAGCTCAAACAAGATTTTCTACATGCTCAGAATGCATGTAAATGTGGTTGTTTAAAAATAAAGAGGCATAACAATTTTAAGATTCAGAATATTTAGATTTATAGATCCAAGCCGTGGGTGACACAGGGGTGAAGTAGATGATGTTAGTGCTTTACTGCTCTAGAGTCCAGGGTTAACCTTTAGTTTGCGTTTTGCATATTCTTCCTAAATCTGTTTAGAATGCATAAACATATATTCTGTTATAACACGCATGCACACAAAGGGTTAACTATTACCATTTAATTCTTTGTCAGAATGAACAAATGTAGCGCAAATACCTTTTGTTTGCTTGGCAGCTTGAATAAAAAAGCTGACATCAGAAGTTAATCGATGTCTCTGGCAATGTGGGTTATATCTGAAACGATATAAAAGAGTGGCTGTTAATCAGTGGCAGTGATACATTGCTAATCCATCATTATGGGAAAGGTAAGTCTACTATCACCTCTTTATTTATTCTATTCATATGTGCTTATAATTATATATGTAAGTGAAAAAATAAGTAGGTTTAAAAATGTTTGATTAAACATACCATTTAACAAAAATATTTGGCTACAGATTATCTTCTACGAGGATAGGAACTTTCAGGGCCGTTCCTATGAGTGCAGCTGTGACTGTGCTGATCTGCACTCCCATTTCAGCCACTGCAAGTCCATTCAGGTAGAAAGTGGGTGCTGGATGGTGTATGATCGGCCAAACTTTATGGGTTGCCAGTACTTTCTTCATAGAGGGGAATACCCAGATTATCAACAGTGGACAGGTTTTACCGACTGTGTCAGATCCTGTCATATGCTACCTCAGGTGATCCTCCATGTATAATATAAATATATTTATATTCATATTGTTGATTTTGTGTATATGAAGATGAATTTTTTTTTTCATCTCTAGCATCAAGGGTCTCATAGAATGAGGATCTATGAGCGTTCTGACTTTGGTGGACAGATGATGGAGTTTATCGATGACTGTCCATATATCTTTGAGCGCTTCCACTACAATGACATCCAGTCCTGCAAAGTGCTTGACGGATTCTGGCTGTTCTATGAGCATCCCCATTACAGAGGCAGACAGTATCTGCTGAGACCTGGTGAATACAGGAGGTACAGTGATTGGGGTGCCATATCCTCAAGTATTGGTTCCATGAAGCGCATTACCTATTCAAACTGAGTAGCTAAAATCTTGATCAATGAAGTTTAACCAATAAATAAACCAGTTCACTGTCTCCAAATTGTTTTTCTTTTTGTGATTTGGTGGGTTATTGGTGGTCCTGAGTGTACAGTTAATCAAAACAGTTAGAATTCATTTTCAAAATCAAAAGGGTAACACTGTCTAAGAATAACAATGATTCTTGACTGTAAAATGCTACAAATGCATTTATAATCAATAGTTAATCAATTACAAAAGAGAATGAACTATTTCTAAATTTGAAAATAAAAAATATAGATCATGGTTTTAAAATAAATCTTTACAAAACCAACCTAAAGTTTCTGCACTATTAATGGCCATTGCTAATTCCCAGTGCCCTTGATCATAAAATACAACATAGATATATCAGTTTTCCTCAGATGAATGCAAAGTAATAAACATTGCTGTTTTAGAGACTCATTCTCAATCTTTTACTTTATAGTTATTTAATTATAATTTTATTTTGAATATAGATACACACACACACACACATATATAAATATATCAATTGTATCTCATAAAATGCAAATCTCATAAACCCATATGTTATTCACAACAGAACATAGAAAACATAACAAATTATTAAACTTTAATTATTAAACTGATTATTAAATTTTTTTTCGAAAAACATAAGGTAATTAGTTGGCCACAACACGTTTCAAAAAAAGTTTGGACGGGGAAACAAAAGGCTGGAATAGTAAGTGTTACTAGAAAGAAACAGCTGGAGGTTAATTGGCAACAGGTCAGGAACACGATTGTATATAAAAAGAGTATATTATAGAGTCAGAGTCTTTCAGGAGTAAAGATGTGCAGAGGTTCACCAATCTGCAAAAAACTGCATCTACAATTTGTGGAACAATTTCAGAATAATGTTCCTAAATGTAAAATTGTGAAGACTATGAATATCTCATCATCTACAGTACATAATATCATCAAAATATTCTGAGAATTTAGATAAATCTCTGTGTACTAGGGACAAGGGTGAAAATCAATATTGCATGCCTGATGATCTTCGGGCCCTCAGGTGGCACTGCATTGAAAACAAAGGCATAATTCTGTAATTGAAATCACTGCATGGGCTCAGAAACACCTCCAGAACTTATTGTCGGTGAACACAGTTTGCCGTGCCATCCACAAATGCTGGTTAAAGGTCTATAATGCTCTATTAAGAAGAAGCCATATGTGAACATGATCCAAAAAAACCACCGTCTTCTCTGGGCCAAAGCTAATTTAAAATGGACTAAGGCAAAATGGAAAACTGTTCTGTGGTCAGATGAATAGAAATTTTAAATTCTTTTAGGAAACCATGGATGCCACGTTTTCTAAACTAAAGAGGACTAAAGAGGAGAGGGACCATCCAGCTTTTTATCAGCGCTCAGTTAAAAAGCCTGCATCTCTGATGGTATGGGGGTGCATTAGTGCCTATGGAATGGGCAGCTTACACATCTGGAAAGGCAAAATCAATGCTTAAAAGTATATACAGGGTTTATAGCAACATATATTTCCATCCAGATTCCATCCCATCTTTACTTCTGAGAGACTCTGCCTCTCTAAGATACTCTTTTTTTAAATTATACCCAATCATGTTACTGACCAGTTGCCAATTAACCTACTTAATGTTAAAATGTTCCTCCAGCTGTTTCTTTTTAGTAACACTTTCTTTTCCAGCCTTTTGTTGTCCCGTCCCAATTTTTTTTTTTTAGATGTGTTGTGGTCAGTTTAAACATTTGATATGTTTTCTATGTTCTTTTGTGATTAAAATATGGATTTATGAGATTTACAAATCATTGCATTATGTTTTTATTTACATTTTACACAGTGTCACCTGTTGTATACAGGTGCATCTCAAAAAAAATTATATCATGGAAAAGTCAATTTTTTTCTGTAATTTAATTAAAAAAGTGTAACTTTCATATATTTTAAATTCATTACAAATAAAGTGAAATATTTTTAATATATTAATTTTTGGTTTAATCCTTAATCTTGACGAATACGGCTTACAACTCATGGAAATGAAATCTAAACCAGTATCTCAAAATATTAGAATAAAGAATTTATAACACAGAAATGTCGACCTTCTGAAAAGTATGTTCATTTATGCACTCAAATGAAAAAATCAAACACAAACGGATGATATAACATGGACTTATATGAAGAAATTAACACTCTTTAATAAATAGATCAATTCTTAAAAATCAGTGATGCGCCTGAAAGAGCCTACAATGGAACAAGTAGCACGCCAGTCACGGTATCTCCTGTACTCTCCAGGTTTCAGGAAGTACTGTCTGCCTCTGTAATTAGGATACTCATAGAAGATCCAGTAGCCATTCATCACTTTACAGGAGTAAACATGCCGGTGATGGAAACGGTCCGAAACACTGGAACAATCATCCATGAACTCCATCATGTTACCATTAAAGTCAGCCTTTTCATAGAGTTTTAGTCTGTATATGCCCCTGTACTGAAGTCAAATAAAATAATATATTCAGAATATATGTACACACAATGAGATAAAGATCATTTATATTTACCACATAACAGATTTAGAAAAAAATAATCTGCTTTTGCATGTGATTTGAAAAATGAAAAACTACATTTTAAAAGAAATATAACCGAGGGAAAGTTTAAAAATGGTATATCTATATTGTTTTGATATACTGTAGATATCATTATGAACCAAACATTGTGATTTTATGTGGATTGTTTATCATAACATGACTTTTACATATAGTTTCAATTGTACCCCACAGTATAGCAGAATAGCAAACAAAGCATACCGGTGGAATTATGCGACAGGATCTGATACTGCTGCTGACACCCTTCCAACTGTGAAAGTCAGAATAGTCACCTTTTTTCATGAAATATTGTTGACCTATGTAATTTGGCCTTTCATAGATCATGAAGCAGCCACTCTCCACTCTGATGGAGTTGCAGTGACTGAAATAGGAGTGCAGATCTGTGCAGTCGCTGCTGCACTCATAACTACGGCCTTGGAAATTCGTATCCTCGTAAAAAATAATCTGGAATATAAAGCAATGGTCATATTACTCATAAGAATAGTGTAAGGCAGTTAATGCTTTAGTTCAATACAAACAGTGGTACAAAAAACCTCCCACCTTTCCCATGATGTCTGATGGAGAGATTCTGCTTCCCAAGCTTTTTATAGTCCTCTTCACAAACAAAGTATTATCATTTAAATCAACAGAACTGCATAACTATAGGGGACTGACATGTTGACTGTTGTGTGAGAGAACAACATTGGTGCTGTAATTTGAAGCAAGAATACATAACTACTAGGTTGGGGTTTTTTTTCACATACACAGACAAAGGGAAAGGGCTGGTGTGGTATCCACTAGTCCATGTTACAATAGTAACAAGAACAATATGGAATGTCCATGTTGCATTAAAAAATGCTGTGTGACAATAAGACCAGGTACTTAGTTCCAACCCTCATGTATGAAACACGTGCAAATAATCTGTTCTCCAGACTTCACATAATTTACTGAATGTTTACTACATTTTTAATTAAAGGCCTGTACTGAATTCATAAACAGAATGGCTGTAGTTTAAGGTATACAGACATGTAAAGTAGCAATAATTATGGAAAGAATCCGCTACACTGGGGTAGTCATCCAGAAGATCCATCATCTGACCTGCGCATAGTACATTTAGTCAAAAAACTACACTGCAAATGTAGACCCCTGCATCTGGTCAGAGAAACATTTGCATCTATCTGCGGTAATGTATGAAATTAATGTATTGCATAATTTCATTTCAGCCATTTGTGAGATAAACACTACACTCTGCACCTAACTTGCCAATGTTAGCAGTTCTAACAAACTCAATTCCTGTATAATTATGTTAAAAAACATAATTATAAAATATATAATACAGTGCCTGCAATAAAGCAAACACAGGTTTATATTAATACTCTCATTCTAACATGTTATCATTATCATAGTAACAGCTCAATCAGAGGGACTTGTATGGGCAGATGATCCATGTAATCTATGAGTAATAATAAATGGATTAAATACTGTGTTGTTATTTATCAAAGATCATACATTTTTCTTTGTTATGATGAATCTTTTTGTAAGGAGACATTTATTAAACATTTTGCAAAGGCTTTGTAAAGTATTCTGTGTGTTCCAGTTTTATCTGTAACAGGGCAAAAGCAGTGGTGGAGCCAGAGGGGTGTCAGCGAACAAAATGTTGGACACTCCTGGCATCCCCTGCCACCCCGGGTGCCACCCAAACATTTTATTCGCTGAAACCCCTCTGGCTCCACCACCCAACATTTTATTCGCTACTAGCAGTTGCTGATGCTGACTGACACATCATGTCTTGTCGAAAGAAGAGTTTTAGGTTTTTTTGACGTTCACCGGCAGGGCGTGCAGTTTTCAAATCACAGATGAGCCAAGGATGAGAGAATATGGCTGTAAGATACCAAAGAATAAGAAAACATCATATTTGATCTAAGCTTTTAAGGTTTAGCATCAGGTTTGTTTGAATGATTAGACATTGAATGATTAGATGTAACCATAGACTGTCATATTTTTTTGCACAGGATCAGTTAAACATGAAAAGAAAGGGAGAGATAACAGTTATTTTTAAAGAAGCACAAACAGGCAGATCAGGTGAAAATTGCAGTGTGTGCGTGGTGATGGTGTTTTTTGTAAATAAACACAGAAGTTCATGTAACAGACATATGCTATTGTATCTTATATTTCTCCTTGGTGATTAAGCTTTATTTTCTGAAAATATTTTGAATGTTCAACACTTACAGACAGAAACTGTGTGACCCAATTCTTTCCACTATGTAAGTATTGTGTGTGTGTGTGTGTGTGTGTGTGTTACTATCAATACCAGAATTTTTGGCCCCACGAGGAAAACAGCTTATGAATCATACTAAATCATACATACCATATTTTTAAATGAAAAATGCATTTTTGTGATGTTTAGGTGATTGAAAGGTTTAGAGGATAGAAAATACAGTTTGTACAGTATACAACTCATTATGGAAATTTCCCATAAAACATGGAAACCCAATATTGTGTGTGTGTGTGTGGCCACCCCCTGTATAAAACTCTAGTTACGCCTCTAGTTACGTTAAGTGATAACAGGAACTAACTTGTTTCAGGGAAGTTCCACTACATTAAATGTAACTACAAATGGTTAAAATATATGATGCATCATTCATTACTAAATTAACAAACTGTAGTCATAGGCAAATTGCTGTGACTTAAGAGAAATAAAACACTATTATTACGTGCTGTTATTGGAAAATAAACCACTCCAAAAGAGCAAGAGAACAACCCCAAATTTCTGACAGCATTTTATTCAGTGTAAAACAAAGAAATTTGTGTGCAAGACAAATCAATGATATCAAGAATGGCGTCCATCTCTGGAATCGCTGCATCCCAGTATCTCTTTAACTCATATGCCTTCAGTGGTAATGTGTGATACTAGAGTTGCGCTACTCATACATGAGCCAGTGATGCCGACAAGCATCTGTCAAAATAGTTCATGACATTTGAGACAAGAACATATTAACTCAACACCTGCCTGAGGATAACAGAACCTCTTTCTTCATTCAGTACTGATAATGAGCAAATAAATGTACAGCTCAATCTCTATATATTTACAGTGTATCTAGACAGGAGTAGAAGTGTTTATACTAAATTTAACACATCAGAATGTTGTTATAAAATAGTTGCTATGAAATAGTCTGTGGTTAATGCAACAATACAGATTAACACAAGTATTGCTCAAAAACAAAAAAAGAAACCGACAAATATGGTACATATTTATAAATTAATATCAGACCCTATAAAATACGCATGAAAAAGGCTACTTTAAAAGACACTTTCCCTACCATATTTTGAGCTGCTTATTGGTGTCAAACTTGGTGTAGTACATGTTTTTCCAGACCAGAAATACCCTGTTTACAGGAGGAAAAAAAACTGTCTCAGCAGAACCTTTCACGTATATTACAATCATGATTATGTTAACCACAATAGCCACACAGAACATTAGAGTTTCCAGCAACAGCTTCTGTATAGCAAGCTACTGGAAGGCCTGGTCAGGTGAAACCATAGCAGGCTGATTTCTCATGGATTTATATTATTTTTTCTTATGTGGTGGAATTCTTACAGATAATGTTGTTTATTTGAAGCATTTAATTCTAGAAAGAAGAAAAATTATCTGCCAGTAGAACAGAACAATTTTAAGCATGAAATTAATAACAATGTCTTACTTAATATTTTCATAAATAATGTTTTTAGAAAAATCTCAGAATGAGAAATGCCCCTTTATGCCAATATTTTATATTAACAGGATATCAGTTCATGTACTAGTGTATTAGGCCTTGACTTTTACGTAAATTACTAAACATGACCCAGGACTTCTAAAAGGTCAAACTGCAACTGAACTGTTTTTTTTAAAGTAAAAATAAAATCTGAAAGATATATAATATAATAATAGAATGTTTTAAAGACTAGTTGGATGAGTAGTCTTCAGTTCTGCTGAGATTCCTCAGAGCTTCCATAGTGCTTTGTTTGCTCTTTCAAAGAATCCTCAGTGTCCTGTACACAACAGAGTACAAATCATTAACTAAATGGCTTAGATTATGCTCTTAAACTCCCATGACACGTGGGTTCAGTCAGGTGTAGGATTGTCATTGTATGAAAATTTCACTAGTCGGTACCTATACCAGTAAAATTCCACAGTACTTGGTACCAATTTCGGTACAAAAGCAAAACACAAAAACGTGATAATTGAACTGCATACTAATTTATTAATAAAGTTAAATATCAATATAAAATGTCTTTTTAAAAATGTACAGTGAGGGGAAAAAGTATTTGATCCCCTGCTGATTTTGTACGTTTGCCCACTGACAAAGAAATGATCAGTCTATAATTTTAATGGTAATTTTATTTGAACAGTGAGAGACAAAATAACAAGAAAAAAATCCAGAAAAACGCATGTCAAAAATTATATAAATTGATTTGCATTTTAATGAGGGAAATATGTATTTGACCCCTCTGCAAAACATGACTTAGTACTTGGTGACAAAACCCTTGTTGGCAATCACAGAGGTCAGACGTTTCTTGTAGTTGGCCATCAGGTTTGCACACATCTCAGGAGGGATTTTGTCCCACTCCTCTTTGCAGATCTTCTCCAAGTCATTAAGGTTTGAAGGCTGACGTTTGGCAACTCGAACCTTCAGCTCCCACCACAGATTTTCTATGGGATTAAGGTCTGGAGACTGGCTAGGCCACTCCAGGACCTTAATGTGCTTCTTCTTGAGCCTCTCCTTTGTTGCCTTGGCCGTGTGTTTTGGGTCATTGTCATGCTGGAATACCCATCCACGACCCATTTTCAATGCCCTGGCTGAGGGAAGGAGGTTCTCACCCAAGATTAATTATAGTCTAATCATTTCTTTGTCAGTGGGCAAACGTACAAAATCAGCAGGGGATCAAATACTCCATGTTTGACGGTGGGGATGGTGTTCTTGGGGTCATAGGCAGCATTCCTCCCTCTCCAAACACAGCGAGTTGAGTTGATGCCAAAGAGCTCCATTTTGGTCTCACCTGACCACAACACTTTCACCTAGTTGTCCTCTGAATCATTCAGATGTTCATTGGCAAACTTCAGATGTGCATGTACATGTGCTTTCTTGAGCAGGGGGACCTTGCGGGCGCTGCAGGATGTCAGTCCTTCACGGCGTAGTGTGTTACCAGTTGTTTTCTTGGTGACTATGGTCCCAGCTGCCTTGAGATCATTGACAAGATCTTCCCGTGTAGTTCTGGGCTGATTCCTCACTGTTCTCATGATCATTGCAACTCCACGAGGTGAGATCTTGCATGGAGCCCCAGGCCGAGGGAGATCGACAGTTCTTTTGTGTTTCTTCCATTTGCGAATAATCGCACCAACTGTTGTCACCTTCTCACCAAGCTGCTTGGCAATGGTCTTGTAGCCCATTCCAGACTTGTGTAGGTCTACAATCTTGTCCCTGACATCCTTTGGAGAGCTCTTTGGTCTTGGCCATGGTGGAGAGTTTGGAATCTGATTGATTGATTGATTGCTTGTGGACAGGTGTCTTTATACAGGTAACAAGCTGAGATTGGGAGCACTCCCTTTAAGAGTGTGCTCCTAATCTCAGCCCGTTACCTGTATAAAAGACACCTGGGAGCCAGAAATCTTTCTGATAGAGAGGGGGTCAAATACTTATTTCCCTCATTAAAATGCAAATCAATTTATAACATTTTTGACATGCGTTTTTTGTTGTTATTCTGTCTCTCACTGTTCAAACAAACCTACCATTAAAATTATAGACTGATCATTTCTTTGTCAGTGGGCAAACGTACAAAATCAGCAGGGGAATACTTCTTTTCCCTCACTGTAATTCTGTATACTTCAAGTATATCTCTATCAAGGCTACTAGAGTTATCCAGAAAAGCATAGACAGGTTTTTCTGACTGATATTAAAGACAAACAGACAAACAGCCACACATTGAAAATTTGTAAACCCCAACATGTTCTCCCATTAAATAAACTATGTTAAAACATTCATAATGCAACTATCATAATTTTAATCTCACCGGCTTGAACTGCTTGAATAAATACTGTGGTTAAGCAGCCGATCTAATCGAAAGCACGGTTGATCTAACCGCACATAAATTTTAGGGGTGCGGCTTTTACACACTTGGTGGTTATAGCACCGAAAGTGGAAAACGAGCGTCCCGAGAGAAATACATGTATTTTGACTACTATATAGCAGGTAAGTATGCAGTTTCGGACGCAGCCATGGCGACCGGCGGAGCTGCTGCTGCTTTGGCTCCAATGTCTTCTCTACCTGTCAGGCAGCGTGTCAGTACTGGGTTGACCCGGTAATACCGGCACTTATGACAACCCTAGTCTGGTGTAAGACTTGGTCTATGGAGTTACAATAAATACAGTACAATATGTATAACTATGTATTCAATTTGGTTAGCTGTATTTGCTAAATAATTCAAAATAGTTTTTGAATGATATGATTCACAATGAATAGATGAATAATAAACTAAGTTAAGATTGACAATCAGACAAATGTGTGATACAATGAAAAAAACAATGCCTTACAGACAAATATATCATGAGAGAATAAGAAGTGATTAATTAAGTGGCAGATTTTTAAGAACTCACACTGAAAGAAGATAGAGAAGAGGGGGATGGGGAGGACACCTTCAGCTTCTCCAACACTGCTGATGCTCTTTTATTACGCTGAGTATTCCACCTTTTCAGCATCTGAGCTGGAAATACAAACAAAAAAAGGATTTCTTTTTTGTGATGCATGCAAATCAGACAGAGAATACAGAGACTAGCCAGTGCACAGTGTCATATATAGTACTTACTATGTTTTCTTGAACGGTCTACTGCCTTATGCGAACTGAGCATGGCAAATGGGTGATAGGACAAGAAGAAAGGATGAACGATGTTGCCCTGTGGAAATCGTAGCAGTGGAGGGGAGATGATAAAGTAGGTCGATACTCCAATCGTGCTGGGTCAGAGTTCAGCACAGTTTTCTGTCCCTGCAAGGATTTCCATACTAGAGCTGTGTACTGGTCGGCGTTACTCTGCCCATTGTCCTGTCTTAGTAGTTACTGTACTGTCTTGTGTTGTTTGCACACGTTTGCACGTGCACTTTATGTAGAATTTATTTTTATTTTTTTTAGTTCTGTCTCGTCTCATGTGGTTAGTGTATTGTTTTATGTAGCACCATGGTCCTGGAGGAACATTGTTTCTTTCTCTATGTACTATACCAGCTGTATATGGTTGAAATGACGATAAAAAGCCACTTGATTTAACTTCACCAGGTTAGTAGGAAAGTTAGCAAGTTTAATAGGTGTGCAAATGAGCAGGGAAATCACCAAACCGTGCTGGAACCTGGCCCTTCAAAGGTTGAGCCCTACAACTTTGTGTTCGACAACATAAAACATACTACTTAAAGTATTGTTAGATTATATACTTTCTGATATTTACCACAGAGTTTTTGGATTCTCAAATCTAACTGGTCAGAAAGTGTTGATTAATTTTCTATAATGGCATGGCTCATACAACAGTGCCATTTATGTTAAAATGAGCGAATTCTAATACATAATGGTTTCTATAGTAACAGCTCAGTCATGGGGACTTGTATGGCAGACGCTATGAATAATAATGAACAGATAAAAACATTTTCTCTCGTCATTTTACAAAGAAAAAAGTCTTCAGAACAGAAAACTTTTCACTTTCTGAATTTTTGGTATCATGACAAGCTAATTATTTATTAAGGCTCATCATCATTTGTCTTATTAACATGCTATAATTTATAGTGTAACTTGTCCAACAGATGTACCACAACATTAAATGGTTAAAAAGTATGTTCATTAATAAAATAGCTGTGATACAAGATGAATAAAATGTGCCGTCATTGGAAAATAACTTCAAGGCCATATCACACCACCCTATCATTAATTTTTAATGTAACAGCATGCCCTGTTATTTTATTTTATTATTTTTTTTACATATTTTTAAACAATGCACTTTTAGAAATGATTATAAATGTTTTTACTTTAGTGTCTGGATGAGGGCAGGAACTAGATGGCTTGCAGCTATACAGCGACAGGATCTCATTTACAGGTAAGCTATTCTGAAATGAAGAAATACAAGTATTTTTTCAATGACATGGTTACCAGAATGATCCTTATATAGAGATCTATCTAATAAATGTACCAAAAGCATCCCTGCAAAGGATGAGAGGATTATTGCCTCTCTTTCCAGTCGATTAGTACAGTGACTGTGGCCGGGACTGATGGCTCCTCTACAAAGACAGTTCACAGGTAAATATCTGCCAACAAGCGTAGTACCGCCAAAAACGCTCAAGATGCAAAAATAATGAGCAGTGTAAAAATGTTATTTTTAATAAATCACACAAAACACATTACTCACATAAGTTCATTTGCATCTTGCCCCTTTTTCTCATTCATCCACCATAAAGCCACACTTATGGCTAAATCAAAATGAGCCTGTATATAAAGACATAGTCAGTCAGACATAAGGAAAGTTGGCACTTTCTGCTATTGTACCTATATTTCATTTTATACATAATTAGTGATTAATCATTTATTTTAAGTCAGAACACTTACATATTGTGTTTAGCAGTGATATGGTTTAATAGTTAGTATTAGTAAGTAGAGAAGGTTCTCTCTCCACAACACTAACACAATATAGAGTACAAAATTATACATATTGCATGTATGTACTGAGTGAAGCTGTCTATTTATTTAATCAGATTCTTACCAGATCATCCAGCATCGAGGAAGAGTCTTTCCCCTTCGGGTCAAAGCCATTTTCCCTGAGCTTTTGTCCAATATATTGACAACTCATAAAAATAAGAAAGGTACTGTATGTTACAGAAGTCACATTATTAACAACATGCATTGAATGTTTGTGATTGCTGCATCTTACCCATACATACACACACACACACACAAACATATATATACATACGTACATACATATATAAAATATTTTACACACATACAGTATCATACAATGTCATTATTGTATTGTTGAAACTATGCCAATGTTCAGAGATCTTCAGATTAATAGACTTTAATCAGGTTTTTATCTTTATAAATCACATTTATTATTGAAGGTCTCATGAGGGACTTACATCAGGGCTTCAATGTTTCGCTTCAATTGTCTGGTTTCCATGTTTCACATAACCAACAAAACAATCAGGACTGGATCAGGTGGACATTTATTTCCAAATGTGCACACTGAAATAATATTAAAGAAAAGAAAAAAAAACACTGTACACTAAAAGAGAACAATATTACACTCTTGGTTACTCGGTGTCTAAGGGCTATAATATACACAGTGCAAATGTGAAATCCTGTTTTGTTTTGCCAAGTACAGGAAAAGGAGCCAAGGCACACGACTTCAAAAGGACATCTGTGAAGTTCAATACAAACTGAAATTTACAAGTTACATTTTGAAATGTGTGCAAATTGTACATTCTTTCAAAATCAGTACACAAACAGTAGTTTAATCTGGGGGGAAAAAAGACGTTTAATCTGACCGAAATAATAAAATGGTCAAACTCACCAAAAGCTCCAGAACACGTTCAACACGAACAAGAAAAAAAACAAACAAACAAATAATCTAACCACTTGGTACAGTGTATTATATAAGGTGCAAAGACAACTCTATTCTGCAGCAAGAGTACACTCTCAGGTGAACACTATCTGAATTATTCATTCACTACCTGACAGGCACGTCAATACTCTATTGGTAACATAGCAACCAATACAGAGATGGAATTTCATAGGCCACTTAAACAAAGTGTTCTGCAAATTACACTGTAATGAGAGGTCATTTAAATTATATAAAAAAAGCTAAAGCAAAAATATATTGAGATATTAAAAAAAATAAAAAAAAGATACAATCGAAACAAAGATTAACTGTATGTTAAATGTACAAATTCTATTCACAATATGTACAGGGGTTTACTTAGTGGTTTTCTTCATGTTTTTCTTTTTGTCTTTAAACACTGGAGAACTTAAAAAACTGGTGTCTGAGAATTTGTCCCCACGCCTCATTTTGCTGCAAAATGAAGAAATGAAATATTATGAATAATAATAATAATAATAATAATTTGTAAATAGTAAAAGCAGTGGGAACCTTACAATGCAGCTTGAAAAAAACATTTCATATATGGAAGATTAACAAAACAATTCTCACCAATTGAGAGTCGGCTCCTTGTATGATACAGCAGTTGCCTTCCTGCGGGATCGACCTAATGGATTGGCTGTCAAGTCTGTGTTTGTTAAGCTCTTCATTGCCCTCCCATCTATAACTTAAACATAAAACACAGTAACTATAGGTAAAAACATAGCTCAAACTGTGATCTGACAAACTTATTATTATTATTATTATTATTATTATTATTAGCCTCCATGCTCCTCCATTTTGGTAATTTCTCAGTTTCCACCCACTATCTAGCCCTCCCCGATCACACAATAGCTATCAAAAGGGGAGACACATGAAGCCATCCAAGCATAGCTGAACACACGGAGAGGAAGTGCTAACTGCCCTCTTCCACATACATGAGCTGATAAACGACCACAATTGGATAGTGTTGCTCTGACAGAGGTGAGAATAACACCATCCCTCCCACTCAGAGAGCATGGCCAATTACGCTCCGTTCGACACCTGATCATGAATGGCTATGACATAAACAGGATTCAAATTTGCGATCTCCAGACAATAGATTTGAATTCACTTGCTACTCCCCATCTGACAAGATTCTTAAAATCTACTTACCTGAAGATTGGTGTGACACGTTCCACCCAAGTTCCTCATAAATGTCCATAGTTTGTGATGAAACATTTTGTGGATCCGTCTGGTTAGAGACAGCACTGTCATAAGTAAAACTCCCACAAGAGTCAAAATTGAGGGATTCCCATGGAGGCCTATCCTCAGACAATAATCCACTGTGTTTCTGCTTAAGCTGCTCTGTGTTTCCTAGGGTTGACTGGCTGTCACTGTCATGATGAGGAACAAATGTCCCATCAGTAACAAAAAAAATCGAGCTTTCTCTATTTGCAACTAAACGCTTTTCATTGCTGCTGAAAACCAAAACATTTTCCTTTTCATTTAACTGCGAACTGCAATTGGACAAAACAACATAGGTTTCTCTGCACTTGCTCTTGTGGTTTTGGATACTGTGACGCTTTGGACTGACATCCTTTGAATTTATGCCAACGTCATAAATGGGATCCAAGTCATCATTATGTTTAAAGTGTCTCACATGAGCGCTGTTTGTATCCCCAATCTCAATTACAGGCTCATTTATAAAGGCTTCCTCGGAAGCAGAAGGATTGAACCCTTCTGTTTCCCCCTTTATTACACTAGTGGAAGTCTTGTTTTTCTTGATATTGTCGCCTGGTACTGGAATTGTTTTTGGTAAAATTTCACCAATCGGAGTAGAGCTATATTTGTGTCTTCTTTTCTTTCCTGATGCATTCTCTCTTGCTGAAAAATTCTTCTTTCTTTCCTTCATCCCTATTGTCTTGGGCTTCTTGGCTTTAGTGTGCCCTATTGGAGAACGATCAGAGGAATTTTCTAAAAGCTTTTCATCACAGACAGCCCTTTGGGTTTCAGGTTGATGACACACCTCTTGCTCTGATTGCTGCCCCTTAATCACTCCTGAGGTACACTGTGCATCATGTATGCTTTCCAAAGTCAGTGCATTTGCTGTTTCCCCAGATGGGACATTTGTGTGAGTATCTAATGTATGATTCAAGAGGTCACTGCATGCAGACACCGGACCTGTATGGATCACATATGTTCCTCTGTTTCTCAGTGTATCACATTCTTCTTTCTGAGAGAATGACTGAGTTGACTGTTTGCTTTGACGTTTTTCTGCGTGGACCCAGATTTCCTTGTCATCAATGTGAACATCAATTAACTCAGCACTCTCCTTTACACATTGATCCATACTGAAAGATGAAACTTTAGTCTGTCTGCACTGTGGTCTTGACTTGGGTGGGATTACGTATGTGTTCCTACAGTTTGCACTGTTGTTCTCTGGTTTCAGCATTTCAGCTTCATGTTCAGTACCTTTGTCTTTAGACACATCAAACTCGGATAAAATTTCCTTGCTCCATCTCTGATTATTTACTTCTTGGTCACTAAAATAATCATCTAAATCATCACTGGTGCAAATAAAGCTGGACTCATGTGGAGAGATTACGCAAGTTTTCCTTGTATCGGTTTGTTCTGCAGCATGTTTATGAGAATTCAGTCGCCTGTTGCTTTTTGCGTAACGAGAGGTTACATGAGTCTTTCTGCGTGCAGTGACTGATTCTTTCTCCTCATGCAGAGGCTCCACTCTCTGAGGCAAACTCTCCTCTTCATTGCTGCTAGTGAAGGTGTGTGTACTTGTTTGGAATTTTGTTTCGCAGGATGTTTGAATAGACATACTCGCAGTTTTATCCTTTAGACAAGACGACTCAATGGCTGCTTCATCATAATTAAGCACAATGTGCTCTCTATTCCTTGCTGAACAAGAGTCACGGATTTCTCTAGTTCTTCTCTGAGCAGCCTTACAGTTATTCCTTGGCTTGGTCTGAACTGTGACAATTTCTTCGACATTGTCAACTACAGTCATCTCCATCTCAGAGTCGTAAAGAGTATTTTGAGGTGCTGTATGGTCAGTCTCTGGACTGGGAGGCTTATCCTCTCTTTTAGGTGAAGAACGATCATGTTGACCATCATTCACCATTGAAACATTTCCACCAGGGCCCTGGCCGTTCTTCTGTTGCAAACAGTTGGATAGACTGATTCGGTTTTTCTGCTCAGGTACCAATGCAGGTAAATCTTTCTCAGTCTGAGAAGCATCTATAAACCAAACATACAAACATAATTCACCCTACAGCACATTATCAGGCTACAAGACATGCTAATGCACAAAGGTTATAGTATAGTTGTTTAACTGTGCACACAGGTGTCTGTTTCACATCATGCGATGAATCCTAATACCTTCAGTGATCTCCGTGTCCCAGCTCTCAGCACCCTAATATGAAAGACGTTGTTATTATTATAAATAACAGCTTTGTTACGAACATTTCAGCAAAGATAATCTTGTACATTGACCAGTTACAGGATAACTAGTAATAGATTACCTCTTCTCTGGAAATAAGGTCCACTGCCTTAGCCATGCAGTTGATGGAGTTATTATAGAACTCACGCAGAACCATAAACTACGGAAAGAAGAACTGACCATTAAACTCGTACATTACATTAGCCTTCGTAGGAGATGTCTTTTGTTCAGATCATTGTGCAGTCATTTGAGACAAATACAAATAAAAAAAACTAACTGTGAAAGCCAAATTCACCCACTGGCTGGGAACATTAAATCGAACACTTTTAATAAAAATCATCAAAAGAGCCTTCAGCATCACTGTGCCTGTGCTTCCACTGTGAACTCCAGAGACTCACCATTTGTTTATTTTTATGACGCTGGATGGCAAGGTCAAAGATCCGGTTCTGCAGCTCTTTCTGTAAGCGCACCGTTTCCGTTTCAAACTGCTTGGATTTCAGTTTCTGGGCAACCAGAGCCAAGGCAAGGGCCTTGTTGTTGGTTTTCAAAGAGAGCTTGAAGAACGATGACGTGTCTGAAAGAAAACAGAATCAACAGTCAGACAGGTTAGGTTACATGGCATAGAAGGCGTCATAATGGCGCGGCGGGTATCGTGGCCAACTCGCAGCTTCCGGGTCTCCGGTTTGATCCCAAGCTTGGATTCTCAGTGCAGAGTGTCAGCATGTGGGCTTCTTGCCACCTCCCATGCTGATGGGTGGATTGGTGACATTAAATCGCCCCAGGTGAGAATGTGCGTGTGCATAATGCCCTGAAACTCGCACCCAGTGTTTCGAATAGGGATCCACCGAGACCCTGACCAAGATGAAGCTGCTACTGAATATGAATAAATGACATACAAAGGGTTATAAGGCAGGCAAGGAAATTCCCAAACAAACATGGAATTCTTACTGTGAATTTTTGTCTTTATCTTGGCAGCAGTCTGCTTTATTGTGTTTGGTTTCCTCTCCATCGTCACTGCAAGAGTCATTGCAGTTCAGGCTGCGTGATGGAAATGAGACCGTTAGATACCCTACAGACGTTAATGAATTAACATGTTTGTTTTAAAACGCTAGCAATATCCTAACTAAGCACTTGACTGTTTTTTCTTTACTCTAATATTTCTAGCGAGTTACTTAACCGCATTCATAATTATTTACTTGTCTTTTAACATATCTACTGAACATTAACAAACTAACCAAACAGCACAGTCAACTAGCACCACTCTAATGTTGTTACAGGCTTGATCAGGTAGGTAGCAGCAGTGTTGATATAAACGTTAATTTACGTCAATTAACAAATTAGTAGACTAGACATTTAACTGAGAAAGATCCTAGAAGTTAAAGTATCTGTCTAAATACGACTAGGACACGTAAACCAAACTTGTACACGAACCGAAATGAAACGTTACCGTCAATTTAAACCAAAACACTGCCGCGGAAGCTCCGAACTCTTCTTCGTCTCCTCTGCACGCTGTCTCAAACGACCAGCCGAACGCTCCCTACTGCCCCCTGCTGCACAATCTCAAATTCTTCTTCATTTCGGAGTTTTATATAGTAAAGCCCGACTTTAAATTCCATAACAAATATGTTGGACGTTTCTTTAAAAAACAATTGTAAAAAGTGTAAAAAGCAGATATATTTTATACAATCTATATTCAGCCAGTAAACTGTAACGCGTTAATAAACGGGGACTTTTATTTTGAAGGATTCTGTAAATTGAAGCAGGAAGCTTTGGTAGCATTCGCTTTACTCCCATCCATATGATTACCTGTTAGCTATTAAAAAATCTGACGCGTGCACTAAATATATCCTCGTTACATATCGAGGGTGAATTGTACTATTCAGTCACTAAAACAAGTACCCGAGACTTTAGTTGAAATGGATGGACAACGCTGGTTACCCCTGGAGGCTAATCCAGACGTATGTAAGCTTTTACTTCCATTCAATGTGCTAACTAGATTAGCCATGAAATGAATCAAATAAGAGTTCTTTTGCTGTGACTCGGTAGTTTGGGCATTAAGATCGCACTGAACCTGTACTTCAGCTCACGGTCTTGAGCTTAAACTTGACACATTGTTTGAGTTCACTGATTTGTTTGCTGTCTCTTCCAGGTAATGAACCAAGTGAGTAGATGGCTTGACTCGGTTCTGGTCTTCTGCTAAGCCACAGTCAGGTGTAGTCAAATGAATGCCGGTCTTAATCGAGGCCATGGTGCTTATTTCTTATTATTTATCACCATATATACCAGTCAGAGGTGATGTAATAGCACAATGTCCTAGTCTTCTTCACGACCATCACTGAGAGGCACACGCCCTGACTCACCACTTCTACAACTCCTACTAAAATACCATCTGCTTTCATCTTTCTGAATTATGTCTTGTAGTTTTTACGACAGTTGGGCTTAGTTCCTAGCTGGCAGTTTGGAGATGTATATGGTTTGGACCCAGAGCTTCTTACGTTGGTGCCAAGGCCTGTGTGTGCTGTCCTGCTCCTCTTCCCTGTCACCGAAAAGGTACATCTCTATTGTCTTTAGATGGCTCATGCACTTTAAAACTGTTTTTTTTTTTTTAAATGTCATCTCAATAATTTGTTAATTGATGTACATTCTGATGGCTCTGTTAAGTCTGAGCATATTATTCACTTTAAAGTATATTCTTCAGTAACTATTTTAAGCTATTCAGGAACCGTAGGGAAACTAATAATATAACTTATAATACCTATATACACAGTAAATAGTTGCCAGTGTATTAGGCACACACTCAGCTCCACCCAAGATTCCAACATGATGTATGCCACATGACTTGGGTGTGTGTGTGTGTGTGGTATAAACCAGCACTTCAGGCTTCAGTTAAACATTGGAATAGCAAAACAAGTGTCCTTAATCGTGGTGTTATAGTTGGTGCTGGGTGTGCCAGTTTTGGCATATTTCATCACCCCGAAATTGTTAACCACAACCACTTTAGCCATTTACAGGGATTGGGGTGAGAAACAAACAAAACCAAAACAAAAAACTGCCAGTGATCTTTGATCATGGCAAATGAAAACAGCTTGAGCATTACAGAAGTCAACGGTGAATGGCAAGAACTATGCAAGCAAACAGACAAGCTGCTTCAAGTCAACATTGATGTACAGAAAGTCATCTGAGAACACATGACCTATTGAGTTGTTCCTAGAAGAGCTAAACGGCATGTTGTGTGCCAAGAAATGTCAGGGAAAAAACAAGAAGTTTCTCAAGTAAACATGGACATGGACTGAATGTTTTTCCTGGCACACATAAAAGCATCTGATACCCATTAACAAATGTTTTAGTGACATAGTTGAGCTCCCATTAATAGCTACATAATGTCACTAAATGGTTCAAGGAACATTATGGCAGGTTTTCATTTTTTCACTGACCTGCAGTCTCCAGATCAGTCTCACAAAGCACTAATCTCCACATGGTTCATCCTTCCTACATGTGCCATTTTTACTTGGAGTCCCTAAGTTCTGGACCATGAATTAGGGTGACTAGATCAGTCCTGTTCAGTTTTAGGACAGCAGAGCTGCTTATGCAGGACACAAAAATAAGAGTGATGACTCAACTCCCTCATTTACCACTTTCAAATGTCCTGATTAACACCATGGAATGGCAACATGCAACTGAATTGATGTGTTTAAATTGCCTTTATGAACATTTAACATTTTGCTTAAACTTCTATAAATCTGTGTGTGTATACAAATGTATATACACAACCAAATGTTTCTGGTAACTGTTGATCAGTCCTGAATATCGGCTTGGAGGAATTTTACCCCATTCCTCAGTATAGAACACTTCATCTCTGGGATATTGGTGGGTTTCCACACATGAACTGCTTGCTTCAGGTCCTTCCACAACATTACTGTTGCCTTAAGGTCAGGACATTGATTGGTCATTCCAAAACATTAACTTTATTCTTCTTTAACCATTCTTTGGTAGAACGATTTGTGTGCTTAGGGTCCATGACTTGCTGCATGATCCACTTTCTCTTGAGATTCAATTGATGGACAGTTGTCCTGACATTTTTCTTTACAATTCACTGGAATAATTCAGAATTCATTGTTTCATCAATTCACTGTTTCAGACAAGTCATCCATGCCTAGATGCAGCAAAACAGACAAATCATGACACTACAACCACCATGTTTCACAAATGGGATAAGGTTTTTAATGCTGAAATGAAGTGTTTTCCTTTCGCCACACACTTCTCATTTAAACCAAAAAGTTCTATTTTGGTCTAATCCGTCCACAAAATATTTTTCCATTAGCCTTCTGTCTTGTCCATGTGATTGTTAGAAGTAGACTCGAATTTAGCTACTGCTCACTTCCAGTCTAAAATTTATCCTTCCAGAGCTTACAGAGTTTCCAAACTGCAGATTTATCGTCATTCCCCACACGAGATATCATTTCCCGCCCTCATTTAATTGATAGGATATAATCGGCTGGCAGGATGATAAACCTCAGATCATGTTAAATAGTCCTTCTCCAGGCCAAATAGGTGTTACATTACCTGAGCAGTATAATAGGAAGATGTTATGCAGTTTAGGTTTCAGCTTACTGATATCCTGCCATGAACAGAGTCAAGGTCTTGGTTAACTTACACAAGTCAACAAACTTGATTGAGGTTGAGGGAGAGAGGGAGTTTTTCAAAAACTATTCAAACATACTTTCATGTTCCAGTTTATTTATGTACTTCAGGAAGTGACATGAGAAATAAATTGACTTGAAAAATGACACATTCTACAGACACATTCTATATTAAATGCACAGAATGTATTTAGAATTTGCCATGAGGTGTGCACAGATCATTTGAATGCATGTTGGTGTGTGATTCAGTGTGTCACTGCCAGTGATTGATGGTCACTAATTTCCTGTACATAATTGTTATTTTTTTACAGTACGAATCATTTAGACTGGAGGAGGAAGCAAAGCTTAAAGCACAGGGACAGGAAGTGCCGTCAGAGGTGTACTTCATGAAACAAACTATAGGAAATGCATGTGGCACAATAGGGCTGATTCATGCAGTAGCAAATAACCAAACCCATCTTGAGTTTGGTAAGTGATTGTTTCCTAAGCTAGTAAAATGGAAATTGTGTGTTTATGCATTCCAAGTATTATTTATCAATAATCTTTTTTCTTTTTGGATTTTATGCATGTATGCAATCTTATTATAGTTTTACTCCGTATTATATTTTGTAATATTTGTAATAAATTATGGGCAATTGTTGTTTCTCAGAGGCTGACTCACCACTGAAGGTGTTTGTTATGCAGTCCTCTAAGATGAGCCCGGAGGAGAAAGCAGCCTTCTTAGAAAAAGATGAGGTTGTTTAAATATTGTGCTGTTGTCAAGAGACACTGACCTAAATTCAATGACCTGTTGGTTTGGTAGTTGAAATAGTCTTGTGAAGGTTTTTTGAATGTATTGATATAAAATAATATACTCTGTGTGTGTGTGTATGTATATATCTGTGTGTGTGTGTGTGTGTGTGTGTGTGTGTATATATATATATATATATATATATACACATACATTATTTATTTATTTATTTATTTATTTCTCTCTCTCTCTCTCTCTCTCTCTCTCTCTCTCTCTCTCTTTTTGCCTATTTCAGAGTATCCGTGTAACACATGAGTCAAGTGCTCAGGACGGACAGACAGAGGTTGGTTAAATTCTATGGCAAGCTGAAGTTGTGATGGAATACCTCTTTTAGTCACATGAACTGTAGATGGATGACAAAGTAAAAATACAACGTAAAATATTTGAGTAAAATTTGGACTACCACAACAGCTTCAATGAGCCTTAGTATATATTTTTATAAAGGCTTTAGAACTGCTCTATTAGAGATGATTCTTCTAAAAGGTATTCCCTCATTTGGTCTTTTGATGATGGTGATGTGAAGTGATGACTAACTGATATCTAACACATTAGTCCAGTAATGTATAGGTGTTCAATTAGGTTGAAATCTGAAGGCCATAGCATATGATTTACATTGTTTTCATCCTCATCGAACCTTTCCATAATCTCTCATGCCCTGTGGATGGGGACATTGTAATTCTGGAAAAGACCACTCCCATCATCATCATAGCATAACGGTGATCAGACAGAGTAACACTGTATTGGGGCAGGTGCTCCTAAACCATGATGCCTACCTCACAGCATAACCTAGACCCAGATATCATATGAAAATAATTTCTTTGTAACTTAAGAATGATTTGTTTTTTAAATTTGTCACCCATGGGCAACCCCTAAATGTTTTATGTAGACTTAGCGATGAATAAGGCAAGTAAGGTGAACTCATGTTACTTATTATGCTTATAGGCTGTATTTTATCTGATCGAAGCATCATTCTCTAGATATGAGTGATGTATGTAGACTCAAATTGTCAAACAATCTCTACATTTCTTTCAAATTTGTCTCAAACTTGTCTAACAGGCTCCAAGTGTCGATGAAAAGGTGGATTTACATTTTATTGCCTTTGTGAATGTTGGAGGACATCTATATGAGTTGGGTAAGTAATTGATAGTATTTATTTGCAGTTTTTTTTAAATAGTATTAAATCGATCAAATCATTACTACAGAACACCCCGCAACCATGCCTTTCCTATTACATAATTATACAAAATACGATAATGAAGATGTTAAGCAATTCATTTGGCTACTTTGCAGATGGCCGGAAACCTTTTCCAATAGTTCATGGGAAAACCACAGAGGACAGCTTCCTTGAAGTAAATATATCTTGTATTTGATTTCCGTTAAACACTTTTTCTCAGCTATTCAGGTCGCTATTTAGATACAGTACTCGGATATTTGTGTGGTGTTGAAGGGGGATTTTAGATTATTGTAATTTAGGACTGTTGGGCTAATGAGCTCTGTTTGTTTGTAGGATGCTGCAGCGGTCTGTAAGAAATTCATGGCACGTGATCCTCAAGAGCTCCGCTTCACTGTTGTGGCTCTTTCCAAAGCATAAAACACTCACCTCCGTTCTGTTTACTCAAGAAAAAAACTGCCAGCTATTCGCAAGTGCTTAATGTTAGAATGTTTGCATTCTTACACGGCAGATTACATCTTTAATAAAATGGTCATTTACTAATATTTTGCTCCAAATTTCTTTGAACTGATGTCTCATTAAGAATGAAACACAAATAGAAATTGAATGTGTCCATGCACGCATGTATAGACTTAAAAAAAAAAAAAAAAAAGTTTAATTACTACCTGAATTGTAACTATGCCTTTTCTGCTCTGTGCAACATATTGACACCTTAATTTAAATTAGACCCGAATGAATTAGTGATTTCTATAAACACCTCAAAGGAACAAACTGTGTAAAATGTGCTCCAGATAGATTCTCTCTTTTTCTGATGCCCAAAATTACATTAAAGGTTAAGCTCTTTTTTGTAATTGTTGACTTGTAATGATTTCAGATCAGCATTTTCCCGATGTTGGTGTTTGCTTTTGTTAAACATTTGAAAAGCATTGCCTGGACCTTCTTTATTAAAAAAAACAGATGCGATCATCTGCTGTTGTAGCCCATCTGGCTCAAGGTTCAATTTGCATTATGAGATGTTTCTCTGCACCATGGATGTGAAGAGTGGTAATTTGAATTACTGTAACCTTCCTGTTAGTTCAAACCTGCTGGGCCATTCTCCTCTGACCCCTCTCTCTTTCTCATTAACAATACCTTTCCTCCCACAAAACTGAAAATAATATATATATATATATATATATATATATATATTATATATATATATATATATATATATATATATATATATATATATATATATATATATATATAATTTTTTTTTTTATTTATTTATTTTTTTTGCACCATTCTGTGTAAACTATAGACTGTTGTGCATGAAAATCCCAGGATATTAGTTAATGAAATAGTCAAATCAGCCAGTCTGGTACCAAAAACCACACCACTGAAAACACATTTTTCCCCATTCTGATTTTTGATATGAACAGTAACTGAAGCTTCTGATAATCTTATGCATTGTGCTGTTGCCACATGATTGGCTGATAATTGCATACATGAGCAGGGCTGCAAGTGTTGCGCGCTCTTCTCTCTCTCTCTCTCTCTCTCTCTCTATCTCTCTCTCTCTCTCTCTGTGTTTGTGTTGGCTTTGTGAAATATAGTAACACATCTTGTATCTGATGTAGATTGGTAAATTGCAAAAAATGGGGAAGCAACGCCAATACTGCCTTTCCCACTGTTTTATAACAGCCAATACATCATGCGTTTGGTAGATAAGCCATTTTATTTACTTTAATACCATAAAATTTTATACAAACGTTTGACTATAAATGTGCTGATGTGATGTGATTTTTCTTTCATTCCACTAGAGGGCGTGCTGGTAATATGAAATCCAGAGCATAGTAAACCTGCTAACATTTCTGGAGAGCATTATTTCTACAGAAGCGTGCATGTAATTTGTATGGTGGAAGTCAGGTCTATTATTATATTGTAAATTGTAGGTTCTCTTAGGATGGTAGAAATAACTCCCGTTTCAAGCGTTGTGTTTAGTTCTGGAATTAACAGGTAAGTCTTTATATATTATTTGTATGCTTCAGATGGGGAAAGTGCTTAAATACTTTGATCATGTGCTGGACAGAGGCAGGGAGTGTGGGACTTTATATAGTACTTTTAGAAGCACAGATGGCTGGAGGTGTCCTACTACTCCACTAAGCATTAGTACAAACAGCACAGTTTTGTACAATGCTGAGAAAATGTAATTACCCCATCCTGATTTCTTCTCTTTTTATGTATGTTTCATACTAAATAGTTTTAGATCTTCAAATGAAATACAACATAAAACAAATGCACCCTGCGTAAACACACAATGCAGGCTTTTATTTTATTATTTTTATTGAACCAAAAACAGTTATAAATCACCAATATGACAAACTAATTGGCACCTTAAATTTAAAATCTGGTTGTGTCACCTTTTAGCAGTAATAACCACAACCAAACTCTTCCGATAACTGGAGATCAGACTTTCACTTAATTCTAAGACTTCGACTTATTCCTTTGCTTTGAATCATTGTCTTGCTGCATAATCCAGTAGCACTTCAGTTTCAACTTACAGACTGAAGGTCAGGCATTCTCCTTTAGGATTTTCTGGTAGATAGCAGAAAGATACATGTTTCCTTCAATTATTGAAAGTTTCCCAGTCCCTGAAGCAGCAAAACACCATCACACTGCCACCACCATGCTTGACCGTAGGTATGATTTTTTTTTTTGTGGAATTCTGTGTTTGGTTTACGGCAGATGTAACGGGACCCCTGTCTTCCAAACAGACCTTTTAGCCAACTTCATGTTGTTGAAAAAGTTATATTTTATGTGTTGAATTGACTGAGATATACACAAAACAAAAGAAATCAGGTTGGGGCACATACATTTTCACAGAACTATATAGTGGCACTGACATTTTAAAATACTCTTTGCTATGATAACATGCAGTTTATCCTTGTCTTCAAAACCATTCGCTGCAATTCAATGAAAAAAAAAAAGTTTACTTTTATATCTGATTACCACTCATGTATCACGAAAGGTTACCACTTTCTTTCTTTTTTTTAATATAAACAATATACCAGAGTGTACCATGCACAATGAGTACATGATATTTTATATTATTTTATGATTATTTTGCATTGTACAGGTCAGTAACTGTATATTATGTAATTCCACCCTAATCCTTCCTCTTATTCACCAATCCAAGCCCAAACAGTAGGCTGCAGTTTATTTCTGTATAGTTCTAATCATTCAAACCATATGGCATTTCTCTATTCAACACTGAAAAACACTGATATTTTTTTTTACTTGAGCACTGGTTTTTTATTCTTAATCCATGAGGGGTTCAACTGAATGCTTTCAGGCTCTCACAGATAAAGCTTCATTGTGATTGGCCATGATCTCTGGCAGGAGCCTGGTGTTGCCTTTGTAGGAAAGTACTGTGACATTGGGCTTCCCTATTGAATGATTAACGGGTTGCCAGATGGGAGAACCCACGTAACAGGGCTGTTAATGAGTGTGCGTGTATGTGTTTCTGTGTAAGAGGAAAGGGTAGTCCGTCACATGCTCACATTCTTTCACTAGACTCCATGACTCTGATTCTCTTGGTACAGTCATTCTTGTCTTGCCTTAGTAATGGGGTCAGTTTAGGCTCCAATTGGTTATAATTTGCATAACAAAAATGTAAAATCTCTTATGACCTATCATATGAGTAATGTTAATGCAAAAGTTCAACAATTTTTGCTTAATCTCCTTCATGTCACAGGATCTATCAGTGGGTCTAGATACACATTACTTACTCCAAGTAGTAACTACATACTTTTCCTATTAGTCTCACTATAGTAGTCATTGCATTGTATGCCTTAAGATGAATACCTAAATAATGAGAGAGGATTTAAAGGGCTTAAAGTCTGGAATTCATTGGCATAGTTAATAATGTGCTGCACTGCATACATCTGCACAGCTCAAAAAGCCAGATGCTTTGTGTGGGGGTGGTTATATTATGTTCTCACACAGTTTTTTTTTACTTCCACTGGAATGTTTTATTTATTATTACCAATTATATTAATAGACCTTTATTATATTTTCTGTGAAAAATGTTCAGAATATTAAGCATAAGAAAAATATTTTAGCAAAGGCTTAGATTTATTCAGATTATTTGTTAAGGTAACTTACACGGATCATCCAAAGCAGTAAATCCACCTGCCTAATATTGTGTAAGTCCCCCTTGTGCTGCCAAAACAACTTTGACATAGAGGCATGGACTCCACAAATCCTCTGAAGGTGTGTTGTGGTCTCAGGCACCAAGATGTGAGCAGCGGATTCTTTAAGTCCTGTAAGTTCTGAGGTAAGGCCTCCATGGATTAGACTTGTTTTCTATCACATCCCACAGATGCGCAATCAGGTTGAGATCTGGGAATTTGGAAGCGAAATCAACACCTTGAACTCTGTCATGTTATTCAAACTAAAGCCTTATTCCTGAATTTTTTTTTTGTGTGTGGCAGGACAAATTATCCTGCTGAAAGAGCCATTAAAGAATACCGTTGCCATGAAGGGGTGTGCTTGGTCTGGTTATACCAGTAATACATCATGAAGCTCATGTTGAAGCTCATATGAAGGCTCCATCTTTTAGATTTTGCCACTAAAACTTTCCTGGACTAATTGTAAAATGCAGGCTTACATTGACTTAATATTTATTACTATCTACATTGGTGTGAGAGAGTGACCTGTTCCTATTGTAAGAGGATTTCATAAAACCTCTGCAAGCTTGTAGCAAAGCAAAAATAATCTCCTATCTTCTTGATAAGACAAAACATTCTCTCACTGTCTAATAGAACATTTTTGTGGAGCTGTAAACAGCCCAAAGAACACACTGTAAAAACAACTTGAGTATTTCCTCTTGTGCATAAGAAACAATAGGGTGACTGGCTATATCCTGCATCAGTTGCTTAAGATCATTGGAAAGGCATGAGGCTAGCACTCTATTCTGTATTGTTACATTCTTTTTAAATATTCTTGTTCTCTGTGGTTTGGCTGCTGGGCTCCGGCCCTGTTTGCAGAAGGGCTGGCAGAAAAGTGAGGTGAACAAAGCGAGCCAAGCCACTGCTCCAGAAGCTACACCGTGTTGGTGTGCGGGTCAGTTTAGGATAGCAGCGCAAAGTATGGAAAATCGTTCCTATTGCACATTTTACCTTCTCAACTACTGTAGCTTCCTGTGTTTGTTCTGACTGTACATGCGGTTACTATGAAGAGGTTTAGGAGTTCACTCCAGAATGGACTTCTTTGTGTGGGTAAGTAACCACTGTTTCTCTGCGAGCTTCATGGTGCAGCTCATCAAAAAGATCCCATTAAAAATGTGATGATTTAGTTTTGTTGTGAGCTCTCAGAACTTTTTTCCCCATTGCAATAACTGCTAAGAAATTTAAGTATCATCTCAGTATTGAATGCAGAGAAATAATTATTTTTGTGTAATGCATAGAAATAGTTTCTGTGCCTTGTATGACTTAAATGTCCCTTAGGTTACATACCTATTATTAGGTATATACCTGTTATATTATACCTTATATAAAAGGTATCCTATTATATAGCTGTCCTCTCTGTTCAATCTAAAAAATTATATATTTATATATAATTTATATGTCTTCTCTTACATTAAAATCAGGAATCTTAAATCTCACCATAACTAATGTGAAACAATAGTAAAAGTGCATATTTTTCTGGGTGTTGTATTGTTTTTGTTGTTGACTGAATAGCTCTGTCGCTGTTGTACTGAAAACTGTTCAGCCCATTCCAGTAATTCTAGGTTAGGCCATTAAAAGCAACCAATTTTAGCTCATAGGATTTAGACACAGCTGAGCACAACATTAGAAAACATGCACACTGTAGATAATATCAATGATGATAGGGAAGTGTGTGAAGGACAGTTGTTATTTAAATGTTTCACGGTCACTGTGCTCAGAAATCTGAATGGCACAGCATGCTGTGAGTTCAGTGAAGGTGACGTTTTGTCAGGGCAAGTGCAAGCTCAGGGTTTTTAGGTCTGTTTCTGTTCGTAACAGGGCACTTTGGGGCTGATGTGTGGGCAGCAGCATTTCTGGATCGACACCCTGGTGTCACATCTGTGAGTCAGCATCCTGATGAGAGCAGTTTTTACATCGCAACTGCTCGCTGCTCCCTCCTGAAACTTCTAGTTGCACATGTTCTGCTGCTTGATTAGTCTGAGTCAGTAACGGCTGTGTTACATCACAGAATATTCATATCAAAGTATTTGATCTACAGATGCACTGATACCAAATTTCTCAGCCGATACCAATAACTGATTATTCAGAGTTATACCGGCCTATGCAGATAGTTCAAATTAATAATACGTTATTCCACAATTCTGAAAGAAATGCAAATAAAAACATTATTCTCTTTATTTCAACAAGTAGTTTCACAGTAACTGGTCTCATAAACAGAAAACACATACTCTAATTAACATTAACACATTAAAGATTAAAGTAGGATTTCTTAACTTATTAATTCATATTCACAGAATTAATTGATTGAATTCTAAAAAACCTCCTGTTAGTCTTATATTCACTCACCACAAACAAGCCATTTTAACATATATATATATATATATATATATATATATATATATATATATATATATATATATATATATATATATATACTGCTCAAAAAAATAAAGTGTTCCCTTTATATTTATGAGCAGTATATTAACATTAACTCTTATGAAATATACTACTCTACCCATATTTTTCTGTTCAATATATACTTTTTTTGTCAACTCATCTTCATTTAAATCTCTCAACAGTGTAATGGTGCTTTCATTCAGTGCGAGCAGCGCATCAAAAAAAATTATTTAGACTCGACACCGAAACTCCCGTTTCACTGCTGCAGCGTTCAGTGTAATATTTTAGCAGCACAAAGATTACAAACTGCAGTTTTGTCATCATTCCACACAAGAGACATCATCTTTACACACTGCATGAAATCAGAGTGTTTTCCCACGCTCTTTTGATTGACAGGATATAATCGGCCCTGATCATGAGAAGTTTTTTAACTAATGGGATAAAGCATGAAAAATTGCCTTTATCGACCGATACCGATTATTGACCGATACATCGGTGCATCTCTAATTTGATCCATATCAAAGTACTGCACAGAGTGATAAATTTCACATATTATGCTGTACACATCTTTAAATGTATTTTTTTTAACATTCAGAAAAGTCACATGGTAAAGATATATAGTACATACTGTATTGTGATGTTAGTACTTTAAGTTTTTATCTGAATAAAGAATGAATGTCACAATAGGCTAACAATTTTTGGATTCATATGTTTACAGTAAGATAAGCATATTCTGGATTCTTTAATGGTAACCCGTACGTTTTGTAAGTCAAAGGCACATGTTAAACATTAAAGGAGGCCATAAACATTTAGGTGGACCTTACAGTGCATCGTTCTGTTTGTGAGATTGCTCATTCTTTCCCTCTTTCCAGGCTAGTTAATGAGATCAAGCCAGGCATAATCAAGATTATTAGCAGAGTTTCCACACCTACTGCAGGCTGGGTGAGTACCTGTTTTTTTATTGCATTTTTTATGCGCAAGCACAATTACGCACTCAAACACACCCTGTTTCATCCATTGGTGCTCTAAAAGTATGCAGCTGAACCAACCACAGTAAGACTAAGTGAATAAAAATGTAGAAATATCACATATTATCTACCCTTATTACAATTATATAAATTTTCTTGCTATGGAAATGTAGAAAGAAAAAATGTTGGGGTGGAGAAAAAAGTTGAGAAAGAAAAGAGGAAAAGCTTGAGGTGACTGATCTAATTTAAGGGAACATTAACTACCATATTTATTTAAAAATAAAATAAGCACTGTAATATTTGACCTTTTCTAAAGAACATAAATATTGCCCAAAGACCTGGGTCAAGCCAAATTTGTGGCAAAGCATGTCATATTATTTGTCATATAATCTGGTGCCCATTACTCTTTAAAACAGCAGGATATTTACGAAGGTAAACCTGGATAAGCATCTCCATGCCCAAAAAACATTACAGTGGTATTTCTGTGAGATAGATCCAAACCTGAAATTTACACAATATAAACTTTCAACTTGGAATTAAAATACCCTCACACAGGCATGCTAAAGAAAACATTAAAAAACATACCCAATTTAGAGTATAGTTTTACTGTACTAAACATCCATTTGAATGGCTCTACTTGAGATCCTGAACAGGAACAAAAATGTGCCATGAACACAGAGCTCTCTATTTGTCTGTGTTTATGACTAGTGGAATTTATTTTTCCCCTTATTCAGGCCTCTGAAATCATATAATCACAATTACTGTCATATCATTCACATTCATAGGCTATAAATCTTGAATAATGAAGGTTTATTATGGTAAGACTCTCATTCTTTCCAATTTTAATTTATTGACATTGACTTGCAAGCTGTCATGTTATCCATGAGTTTGTTTCGGTTTGTCCATGGACCAGGTTTCCATGGTAGATGGTTCTATGTTCCAGCAAATGCCAAAGCTGTGGGTTTCCTCTCTGTCCCATCACATAGCTGATCCTCCTTTTAAAAATTTGGAGAGGAAACCTACACTTATGTGGTTTACTTCTGGGGCCGCATTAAAAAAGTCATTCTGCATAGTCCTTACATAGAGGTTGAGCTGAGAGATGATTGCACATAGCTCCGAGCTCTGTAAACAGGCTATAATTGAGCTGGGTGGATATATTTGAATCAAACCTAACCAGTGGCAAAAGGGATTATTTTAATAGATTTTTTTCCACAGACCACCAGATGTGTTTACTCCATAAACTAATGTCAAACGTTTATTATAATTTTACGATGGAGTTTTATTGTGTTTTTGTAATTACACACAGGCATCAGGGTGTTAGGGCATGTTCTTCCACATTAGCTAGGATACTCTGACATGATGACTGACGATAAACAGTTAAACTGGTTTCAGTATGCTGTGGCTTGTTTTCAGGTAAGGATTTTAGTGTACTTTGGTATACACACTTTAGCCCTATGAGGTGATTATAAGTCACTTCTGTTAACACTTAAGGTTATTTACATTTGACTTAACAAACTGGCTACTTAATAATTACTTTTGAATGGGACTACATTCCTATGTGGATTATAATTGTTGGATGGGTGCAGAATTTTTCACAGGATTATATCTTCAGACTACAATGTGAGCATACCCCCCCCCCCAAAAAAAGAATCATTTTTTGCATGTTTTGTTTTACAGCTGAGTTTTAATTATGTTCAAGTAGAACTTGGTTTCATATGCCAGGCCTGCTGGAGTCTAATAGAAGGCCCACTCTGTTTGAATTGTCCATCTTAAATTACCTTAGGAATTATTAACCACTACAGAAATGTCATAGATTAAATGGGTGTGATTGGAAATTCACCAATTAAGTTATTTTCAGCATAGTTTACATTCAGTTATAAGTCACAGAAAAAGGAATGTACAGAACATCGTGTCTTGCTATTTTGGTCCACCCAATATGCTATCTGTATATCTCTTGATTATTTTTTTATACTCTTCAAAAGTGATAACACTTGCCAAAATCTTCAAGTATCAGTTATATTTATTTAAACACTGCCCATCTATTGTGTCCTTCAGCTGCAAAATGACTTTCCAGTAAACAAGTCCTATTACTGAAAGACAATGATCTCGGTATAATCCTTAACCCAAAATACCAATGTTCCATTAGTCTATTTTTGACTGGCATTTCGAGTTAGATTCGAGATCTTAACTCTGCAGTTCCTTTTACTAATAAACATCTTGCTGTTTAAGCCACTATGGATTTTTAAAAAATTCCTTTACTACACCTGAGTCCTAGAGCTGTACCTTTTTGTACTTTTATTAATATTAAATACATAAAACTAGGGTTAAAAAAATACAAATACTTTGTCTAATAGGCAGTGATGCAAAGTAGCCTGATTTTTAAACGTAGCTATTTTTGTCAATCTGTGGACAGTTAATTTATTATACGTTTGTCTGAGTTGAAATATTTGTGTAGTTTTTTCTTGAAAGTTAGATGGGACACATGAAAATGAGGTTACCCTGTCTTCCTATTAAAGTTTTATAACACATATTTGGCATAGGTACTTTTTACATTTGCTCGCAGATGAGCTAGAATAATGCAAACTTATGTAAGCTTACGTGTCGCCAAATGTCATAGCTGCATCATTTGAACTTAAATTTAACAACATTTTTCATGTCAATGCATAATGTCAACAATGATTATATATTAAATGTGTAGAAACTGCTTGAAATGGAAGCTACAGTTAGTAACAAATTCTCATTATGACGTCAAAGAACAATTTTGCCTATAGGAGTCAGTTTATCTATCTAAAATTACAGCTGTCTAGTGGCTGGGCGCAGGTGGTAGAGTGGGTTGTCCACTAATTGTAGGGTTGGTAGTTCGATTCCCGGCCCGGGTGACTCCACATGCCGAAGCGTCCTTGGGCAAGACACGGAACCCCAAGACAGTGAACACTCCATGCGTTAGTTCTTTCGATCCCTGATTGGGTTTGCACTGGTGAAATAAGTTGTGAGAGTGGGTAGCTTTTACTTTAATGCAGGCACAGTTCATTAATAGGTAGTATATTGGACATGGTAGATTTCTTGTGCAACAATATACATTTACCATGCTCATTCCTTCATCTTCAGTAAATGCTTTAGACTTCAGTAAATGCTTTATCCAAATTAATCATTTGTTTGTATTTTGTGAAATATCCACAAAAAAAAAAAACAATTCAGTTTATTAGAAAATATCATGGACAGGTGCAAGCAAAAATAATAACTGCTTGAGCAGGCAGAATTGTTCAGATTTTTTGAAGAAGCAGGTTGGATTGGCCATAATTCCTTGAGATGTGGGTGTAAGTGGGATTAAAAAAACAACAACAAAAAACTATACCAGAAATACGTCTAGTTGAAACCAGCTTCTACAAGAAGGTTACTCAGTCTGACTGAAGAATGTGATGACGCCTAAGGGTCTGTGGCAAAACTGTCATTTGTTTTAACCTTCACTAAAAGAGCAAATATTGACTGGTATATTTCCACTATGACATGTCGTACCATCACTACCCAAACCAATGGATATGAGTTAAAGCACCTAAATCACCCTGTAATTATTTCAGGTTTTAAAACCATCCACACAGACAGATTTGCACAGATAATCCAAAACAAAATATAAAACACAATTACCCTGACAGATCTAAAGTTATATCTGTAACCTAATGTAGAAGCATGCAGAAACATTATGTATTATATTGCGTGTGCATGCACATAATGTGTACAGCCAGCTGAAACAGGATTTCTAATGCATGCAAACCCAATGGAACAATTGCTTATGGGCAAAATAGTTTGCATGTCAGTCACCTGTTCACTGTCATAGCAACCACAGTCTCCAAAATAATCCACCCATTGCTGCTGCCACAGGAATGTCATGGCAGTGTGCAATGACAGTTTCTGGGTGTGAGAAGAGCGTATTCACTTATGTCTGTGTGCCTGTAAGGTGGGGTCATGAATTGTATTCGAGTGCCTTGCATGACTGTGGGAGGGGCCTTTGCAAGAGTTGTGATTAGGCAACCTCTCAACTTTGTCCCAAGGCCAAGCTCCTCCTCCCACACATCTGTCACGGACTGAGCAAGCCCTGCCTTCTTTCTCTAATGTCATTTTATTTGCTACCTGAGGTACATCCTCTCCGCCCCCAGCTGAGCTCACAGAAGCTCTGAACTTTGGATGCAAGGATTTCTGAACTGTGTGCACAGAGAATTCCTGTATGATTACAGACTGACACAGACGTATGGCACATATTCACTCTCGACAGGACAACATCAACATCCTTCTTAACTCTTGTGCCTGGACTTAAAGAAGCCCTGCTTTTTCATTCTCTGGACCTGCAGGATATATACACAAGTGCAACTGTCAGGTAAATTTTGTTTTAATGAGTTTAATCAGGTATATATTGTTTGAATCTTTAATGTATCTAAGTTTGACCCTCTATCAACTGCTGCGACATTGTTAAAAATGTTTTATATCCTGTTATGGCTGAGAACGTGTTGACTCTGACAGATAGCCAGTGCTGTTCACATGTCCATGTAAAATGATCTTGTTCTACTGACCCTTGGTTTAAATTTAACTGAGTTGATAATCACATCTACAGCTTGTGCTCTGAAAAGCACTTAAACAATATTTAGGTAGAGGTGTTACAGTTTTTGTCACTTTTTTGTAGTCTAACCCAAAGTTTAAGATTAGCTTACCGTATTTTGTTTGGAAAAATATGACCTTTAATTACATCAGAAAGGAAGTGAGTGCCAAATCACTGTCACTGATATGAAATTAGAGTCTTGACTTGGCCTATCAGCAGATAATAGACTGAAGGAGGTTAGAGATTCCCTCAAGGTTGCATTGTTTTTTGTATGTGTTTCATCAAGCTGTTTTAGGCCCAGAGTTGAATTGTCTCCTCACCTGCGACTAGAGTGAAACAAACATGGCATGTTGAACAACCTGTTCAGTTCTTTCACAGGTGTGTCTCTGGGTGGTCCTGCACTAACCTGTTCACCATGCGAGCAATGCTGTCTTGTTTATGTTAAGCAACACAAGTGTTCTCTGTGTATTAATTATTGTGACAGATTGACAGTTTGCTCACTTCTTTGCAATAACTGAGCATGACATGAGCTTATTAATTAATTATGCAAATATTTAAAATACACAGTTCTTAATAAAGAGAACTATTAGATAATTCATCCAATTCGGTCATCATTCATTCAATTGAACTATTATAAGCTATGTATTTCTGTTTTGTTTTCTCACCTAAGTGAAAGTGTGGTCAGCGTCACAACTGTGAGCTGAGTACAACAGAGTGAGCTTTGCTAATGACGGTAACCATGCCACACCTTCTTAGCCCTAGCAACCACACTGATCAGCTGTGGTTTATCTGCTCCCTGTGGTTTCTGTGTGTGTGTGTGTGTGTGTGTGTGTGTGTGTGTGTGTGTGGTGTGTGTGTGTGTGTGTGGTGTTGTGCCTGTTCACTGTCAGGTCTCTTTCAGTGTAGGCAGGGTATTACTTCTAATTATAGAATGGAAAGGTCACTTTTTGATAGTTGGGGTAAGACATGATTAGTGGGTTGTTTTTTTTAGCTTGTCTTTTTTTTAAACACTCTTATTGTGTTGCTTTAGGTTCATGTTTATGTTTACACTTTATAAACAACAGCCTTTTATGTTTTTCATGACATCTCTTAAATTGAAACCTGAAGTAATAATAGGCTGGACATGTGACTGCCTGGGAAGCTTATATAATTTCTTCTGCTTTTTAGGTGATTTATCATTAACAACTAATTACTGGATAATTAGTAATGACTGAATTTCGTTATGGATTTATAGCCATATAGGCATGTAATGCACTTTAGTGTGCATAATGAACACATATCGACAATGTGCTTGCTTTTGACTCGCTCAGAGAACTTAAAACTATGGCCTTAAAACAACTCTGCCGTCTGTCTTCCCAGTTCTTTGCTAGCAAAATAAAAGGTTTTTCATAGCACCCAGGTGGCAACAGAAGGAGATGTTAATATAAAGAACTATCCAGTGCATTATTGCATCTTTACTCATCAGACCATGAAAAGCAGGTATCTCAGGATAGGCAGCTCCCAGTCATAAGCATCTGGGCTTCTCCTTTGCTTTATTCTACTAAAATTTCAGCATATGTCAACTTGTGTAGTGTCTTTATATGTGGATTAGGAACAAATGTACCTTGATTTGATGCCTAAATTGCAGGAAAAACTCAACCTCTTCACCTAGTAACACTTATCACCAGGCTCAGACTTACTTGGAAGTGCATACTATTAGCTCTTGGGTAGTTACTGAATAATTGATAGTAATTACGGAATAATGTGCTTTACGGTGACTAGATGACTATTAACCAGAGAGATTAAGCATTTCAACATTTATATGATGTAAGTAATGTCAATCAAATGCCTCACTGTCACTTTATAGGTTTTTTCAACCAGCAATAGCTGATAATCACATTTTAAGTTAATGGGAGTTAATGGACTATGTCCTGAACACATCTTGGTGAAATGTCAAATCATATTATTACTATATCATAGTTCAGAGGTATTCATTGCTGTTTCATATAATGACAATTAAAATATGAACTTATATGAACTATATGAACTTTGTGCTTGGGTCACTGCAGTCCTGTACTCAATGTCCACTTCACAGACCCCCCCCCTATATTTATAGATAAAAATAGATAACAAGATTACAATATTGTATTATTAACACTTGAATATTTAAGTATATTATCAGAACAAATTGTCTATTTCATTTTATGTTTAGTAATTAGTATTAAGTAATTATATGTACCTTCATCATTGTCTAGGGAATTTTTTTTGCTACTTTTATTTATCAGCTATATGTTTTCTGTTCAGGTCATCAATAGATAATTCTTAAAAAATAATTAGCATGTAACTTAAGCAATTATGAAATACCTTTTAAAATATATAAAAGAGTCTGGTATGCAAGTTTAATTATGTAACTACACACCTAGAGCTGTCTCTCAAAAGCAACCAATCATCTTCATGGAACATTAGATCATTTAAATCCATCATTACTTCAGTAAAGCTTTTACCAGTGTTATAGTATTTGTTAAAAGTTTTTCATGTCTTGTCTGTGTGCTGGGTTTGTCTTCATTTGATTTTCAAATCATTTTATGTCTGCACTCTCACTTCAGAGGCATTCAAACTATTGAAATTTGATACCTGAGTGAAAAGGAAGGGCAGATGCCTTGATGAATACAGTGTTTGCTCTTTGGGTGTGTAGTTCTGTATGGTCGTCACTATCACAAGAGCACTGATGGAGTTATGCATTGCATAATTGTGAAGGGAAGGATTTTGGTGAATAGGCTGTGTCATAAATGGGCACACAGGAGGGTTGGGTTGTGTATGGGAGTTGGGCCTCTTGAACAGCTCTCTTGAAAGAATAAACCTTCAGGGACATATTCGTGTCTTCACAGCTTATGTGTTTATACATGGACAAGATGTGAGCTATTAGGAAGAAATGTTTGACATCAACATGACTGATGATAAGTGGACCATTTGAGTGCTGTATTAGTGACTGGAGATAATTATTTACCATGTGAGTGTTAATGAGCAGTGCCATGAAGTCTTAATAGGTCAGTAGGCAGGGTTAATATATTCTGTATGCATGCACACACACCCTTTTACTGACAACAAATTGAGAAAAAAAATTCTGAATGGAAGTATTCGCATTTTATGAAAAAAGAAAATCCTGCCTATTCTCACATCGCATTGCTTGGTAGGGCTTGGTGAGGTTTGACTGGCATGTGAAAGAATAACATTCTTTACAAGCACTGCACACTATCACCAGAAAACAAGCAATGCCATACTTAAACCTGAAAACCAGACATTCATATCATTCATAAGTGAAAGGGTTGCCTTACCCTTAAAGCAGTCTGTCTGTCTTGTATACACACAGAGTATTTGCATGGTCTTCTGTGGGTTTTTTTTTAAATTTTAAATGAAAAAGAAGTAAGCTGTGTTATATATTATAGGCCCATTTTTCCTTAAAAACGCTCAATATTAATAATCAGAATTTGCATTCCCATTTGCCTTTCTCAGGCCATCTGTGTGAAGTAGATGTTTAAGTAGACATTACATATTAATCTTAGCACATCTTCTATTTTCAAACACGGATTCTATTGATTCAGCATGAAATCATTTAATGGATAAAAATATGTCCAATGTTCTGTACAATGAAAAATAATTTAATGTTGTCCCAAAGGTTTAATGAATGGGTTTACCCCATTTAATATGCTTGTAAAATCTGAAATCATTACATCTAAGAGAAGGTTTTTCCCATGGTTTTCTTTTAAGGGAAGGAAATAGCATTTTTTCCCTTACAAGTATTTTCCTGGGTCTTGAATGGCAACATACACAACCCATAAAACCAATGGATCTGAAAGTGTCATGATAAGGTGGTAGAGCATGTATTTGTGTACCATCTTTGATTGTTATAGTGGTTTCACATAAATGCCCAAAATTACATAGCTGTTTCATTAAGTATTTATCACTTTTCTTTTGCTAATTATCTCCTTTCCCCCACACCATTTTCAGTCCATCAGAAATATGAAATGGAGTATGGCGTATGTGGCTAAGAAAAAGTACAGCACTCCATTTAATTCCATTTTTATATCTATTTTTCACATGAGCTGATCATGTGAGTCCACAGTCAGGCCCCTCGGATTCAGAGCAGAAAGCTTTCCTTTATTCTGATCTCATTCCCCAGGGAAGACTTTAGCTTTTGCAGAACACTTAAATTAACATTAGACAGTCTGTGCTGATGTAAATTGTTCCTGAAATTTCCACACCAACATCCACTGTGGACTTTGTTACAACCTACGAAAGGGAGACGAATTTCTTCCCCCCTCACAAGTTTTATTGGAGCAATAAATCTGTATTATCTGGTTGACTGAATACCTTGTTTAATTCACTTCAAAGCACCTGTTGTGTTTGTTCATGTACTGCTGAAAAGCCACAGGCAACAGAGCACCATCATTATCTTCAGATCTGACTGGCTGAAATTCTGATTTTAGATATCAGGCCAGAGATTATAATCAGAGATATAATGTATTGATGAGTTTTGTTTCATTCGAAAAATCAGCATTACAGGGTATTGGAATGCTGCCAATGTTTAATAATTGATTTTCCATTGGCACGATATGTGAAGTTCATGCTTTTCAAGCAGGTTCATCCAGCTGTACCACTGTTATCACTTCAAAGATTCCCTGGCATGTGCTGCTCCTGCTATTGTATTCCTAACATCTCAAAGAATGTACTGTATGGAGATGGTCTAGTCACACTGTGTGTGGCTTTTCTTTTCAGAGTTATTTAGCCCTTTACACTCCCAGAATAACCAAACACAAATTCTCCCATGTTGCATCTACATTCTTTGGTTTAATTGTAGTTACTGAATAATATGCCTTAAGGTGAATAGTTGAATACTAAGCAGAGAAGTTAAAGGTTTAAGCCTTGTTGTGTAGCCTGTACCTCACTAAAAACACAGTGGGAAATTAGGGCCAGTGTCAAGAGTTGTCATGTGCAGTGATTGGAACTACATGAGAGTGCATAAAAATCCTACAATCTGCCTCTTTAGCGTTTATTAATGTTCTTATACATGTCACTGAGGTGACAGAAAGGACTAAGGAAGAGCAGATAATTTTCCGTCCAGTGGAGGCTCCTGGGTCCAACTCTACTATGTCAGTTATGTTTATGGTTGCCCTTTGAAACCTTATGAGACAAAGAATTTTTATGATGATTTTATTTAGGAGTGGCCACACTTGTGAATGTTCAGGTTGTACATGTTAATGTGTTTACCACTTTGCTGTTGTAGTTGTGTAAGGCCTGTGTATATAGTGACTGTGTTTTTCTGCCATCCTGCATTGACACGGATCCTTTTGTGCAGCGTTGTGAGGGGAGCCTGGCACCATTTGGATTGTGCTCTCACTTTCCAGCTCGTTCAGTTAGAATCACTGTATTATTTTTTTTTTTTTTTTTCTGGTTGTGGGAGATTTTTTAAAAAAAAATTTTTTATCAAAAAAAAAAAAAAAACGCCCAGGCAGGGTTTTTAAATATAAGTGTAAATGCTGCAACATTACTGTTAATGTCAAATGTTCATGATTCTTATGTCATACACTAGTTGCAAGGGGATGCATTGTTTTACTAATTCGATATGGAATAGATATCGTTAATAGTAGATTTTATTAGTTTTTCTGAATCTGTATAACCATTAGCTCAACTGTTTCCAAACAGTTGTATGTGGTTTATGGGCTCCTTATTCTATACTAATATATAATAAAGGGTTGCATAGACATGTGGAGGTTTCCGGGTTAACTTAGACACAATTAATGTTTCTGATATCACCCACCTGTCTGTAGGATAAATATAATACTCTAAAAATTACATTCAAACCTAACTATTCTCCTTCCTGACAAAGAGATTTACAATTATGTTTTGTGATGAAGCTACAGTATTGAGTCGTTATCGTAACTGCATTTTAAGGTTCTGATAATAATCTGCACAGAAAGGCACAAGTTAATCCATTTTATAATGGAGCTTACCAAAACCTAAAGGCTTACAAGGGATTAGTATGCAAATCATTTTATAAGGTGAAATAGAAAAACCACATTGCTGAACTTTTCATACATATAGCACTTTTAACCTAGGGAATTCTAAACAGACATTGCTCTAAATCCTGGTTTCTGCTCAAAATGTAATTTTAAGTATATTCACTCTGGCATTGCAAACAAATCCTGTTAAGAGTGGAGTAAAGTGTTTGCATGAAATCTTAAAGCACACAGTAACATGAGCACGTAGTTGATATTCTGCATTCACTTTGTTTACAATGTTCATTTTATGTAGTATTGTATATGTAGATATTTTATATTTAGGGCAGTGGTGGCTGGGCATTGGTGAATCAATGGTTAAGACTTTGGGTTACTGATCAGAAGGTCAGGGGTTCAAACCCTAGCACTGCCAAGCTAGCACTGTTGGGCCACCTTAACCCTCTCTGCTCCAGCTATATCATGGTCGACAATAAATACGTCGTCTTCTTGTATAGATACTGAATATTTTGAATAAAAATCTTAAATATGTTCAGGCTCCAAAATGTATTATACATCCACCAGCCAAAGGATGTCTCAGCTGTGGGGGTCAAAGCCAGTGGCAATCTTCTTTATACAATATCTTTAACAGTGAGCCCAATATAACCATAAAAATACAAGTCTTAAGTGTACAGGTTCTGCTCTGTCTGACTGAGACTTTATACTGACAATTAGAGAAATACTGAAGAGCTGAGTCAAGTGTGTGCGTGTGCGTGTGTGTGTGTGTGTGTGTGTGTGTGTGTGTGTGTGTCTGTCGGTGTGTGTGTGTGTGTCTTCACGCGCATGTGTGTGTGTGCTCGTGTGACATTCTTCCCCTCCTGTATCGACAGGCACTTGAAGATTACGCTTCTCAACGGGGCAGTGTAAGAGACAGCACCATTGGAGACGGCTAGTACTTTAAAAGACACAAGCTCTTCCCACTACAGGCTGCAAAGTGAAGAGAGGACTCATTGGACTGCTTGAACTCACTTGACTCCGGGACTCGTAGAATATCCCCAAGATACCCCGAGACTCAAAAACAGCACTAAGTGTAAGACCCCATATCTCACAACTCTCTACCATTTATTTATGGCATTTGTGCATTTATCTAAAAATTATTCTCATGAATACTTCCAGTATGTAATGCATTCTGAGCATGCAAGTTGCATATTTGCTTTGTTAACATTTGCAACTGATAACATTTGAAGTGTACACTTGACGCTGCTTGTATAAATAGTGTCTAAAAAAAAGATACTGTATATATATATATAAGATACTGTATATATATATATATATATATATATATATATATATATATATATATATATATATATATATATATACATACACACACACACAGTATCTTTTTTTCATTCATCCGACACTATTTATACAAGCAGTGTCAAGTGTGCACTTCAAATGTTATCAGTATATGTATATACACAAGCTTCACACATACACAGTTCTGTGCTGAAACTACCCATTGGTCTTAAATCAAATGGCCATTCAGTACTTAATTATTTAATTATTTGCTGGCAAACCATTATTATGTGAAAATGTACAATACATTAATTCCATTTTCTGTTAAACAGCCAAACAGAAATTCTTTATGACGAGCATTATTAAAGCTGAGTATGACAAATAAAATATTTGTGTGATTTATGAACAATAATTATGGGAAGATCATTCAGTGAACACATGGAGGAATACTGCACTTTAATATTGACCTGCATAAGTAAATGTAAATGTGCTCCATTGAAAATGGAATTAATGTGCTGTACATTTTCCCATCATTATTGTTTGCCACCAAATAATTGACTTTAATAATTGATGAGTACTAAATGGCCATTTGATTGAAAACAAAAGGGTAGGCTCTGCTTTGTCAGTACTTATATTGAGACTAACTGGCATGTTTTTATGTCAAACTGTGATTTGGCTACATAGTTTGTAAAACAAATGCATAGTGCCCCCTGCTGGGTTGACTGAGGTGTTTGTCCTTTAAACAAACAGTCCTGCAGTTGTTCAGATACCCCCCACCCCCATTCCTACTTTGTCGTACAAGTGTGATATTCAGCAGACACCTGCTGGTTTTGGTACTTACTTCAAATGTCCCCCTATCGCACTTTGTCAATCAAAAATTTTGTTTTTCTCTGCAGGAGGTTAATTAGGCAGTTCTCTAGACTTGCTCTATGTTCACCTCAGTGAGACATTCCTGTATACACCACACTAGCTTATAAATGAGCTTGCCACTGTTGTGTATGTATACATTTCTAAGAGAGACATTTCCTACTCCTGAATTTCACTGTTCTCTACTAGGCAGTCTCAATTACCCTGAAACAGAGCTGGTTTTCATGATGGCAGAAAGCAAGGAGTATCGCCGCTCGCTGGTGGTCGCTCCAAAGCCCAACACTCAGTTCAATCAGTTCCTGCCAAGCAAAGAGAAGCAGACGGGCTACGTTCCAGCACCACTACGCAAGAAGCGCTCTGACTATCGCAATGATGAAAACAGACGCAGCTGGGCCAGTCCCATGTTTACAGAGGAGGATGGATCTTTCTCTCGGTAATTTCAGTCCTCTTAAACAGATATTACAGTGATTCTTTATTTCAAGTTGACCCAGGTTGCAGGTATTATCCATCACAGTAGAGCCTCCTTGACTAAAATTAGTCTTTAATTCTGCCAGGGAGCTTTAGCACATCAGTGTTTCTGCTTGGAGAAAGACTAATGTTTCACTTTCTGTGACAGCACAGATGAATGAAAGGTGATACTTATATGAATGTCTTACAGTATATGATTGGTGAGGCTTTGTGTTTGGTTTTGACAAGTGGAAAATTTCAGAATGCCTTGCTTTTTCATGCCACACTATGTTGTACGTATGTGTGTGACTCTTCTGTATGCATGTATGTCTGTGCCAATTTATGGACGATGGGCATATGGTAACAGGATAGGCACAGGCTCGTCCTCCATTAATGAACTGGGCACTCAAAGTTCTACACAAGCTGCCTGGTCGTTCGGGTATGAGAGCAGTGATTCAGAGGCAGACCGTCCAGACCCTGACCTCCTCCTTGATGATTTGGCCAGCCGCCGGTTTCACACCCCATCTGTCGTCACTCCCACCAACTTTGCATTACCCATGACCTCAGGGGAATCCACCACTATGCCCCAAACCACCAGGCCAAAGGTTATGCTTACTAATGTGCCCCGACCAACGTTGACCTATCTCAGGTCAGACACACCCCAAAGACTGTTGTGCTATAGTATAACATAATCATTGCTAACATCCTCCTGGATCTGGGTTGGTTTTTTTGGAGGGTAGCGTTTGGGGGGGCTTGTTTGCTGTGTTTAAATTTTTTTCCTTGGTTAAAATCTGTGGCCGCCTTCATTTTTTTAAATTTAGTTATGTTTTGTGTTTAATATGTTGACTTTTATGGATGCTTTAATGTGTGCTGATGAGTGGCCATATGCAGTTACTCATGCATTCAGCTCTCTCTTGAGCAGCAGTGAAACTAGACCTCCTCAGAAGGCTGCTAGGAGGTCTGCATCTGCTGATGTCTACATGTATGATGACTCGGAGGAAGAAGATGATGAGATTGGTTATGCTGATCCTATTCAGGATGACCTTTATGCTCGTAAAGTGGGCCTGACAGTATCCCAGCCCATTTCCACTGTACACCATGATAAATTTCTCCCAAAGTTCTGGACACCAGAGGAAGACATGCGTGTGCAGAAAATCAGACTGGGCTCTCAGCGTCGGCCCTGGTACAGAAAGATCCAGGGTTTCAGGTCTGTCTGGCACTGGTGAAAAACAACAACTAACATTAAATACATAGATATAACTTCAAGTTACACATTTTACTGTTGTTATTTTTTTTAAACCTTTTAATAGATATATTTAGGTCTCATTCAACTATAAATATTTTATGGGCTTTTACTTCAGTCTCCAGTCTGCATGTGATCAGAATACATTCCTACAATCTTAATTTGTTTGGTCTGCACTTCTGGTCTGGTCTTCCTTCTGGCTAATAGATTTGGGTTCTCTCTCTCTCTCTCTCTCTCTCTCTCTCTCTCTCTCTTCCTGTATCCTTTCTCTGTGCTTTCTCTTCATGACCTGCCTGACTTGGGTCTAGCCAGAAGAAGTCTGGCTCATCCTCAGAGGACTCCGACTGTGATGTCAGTCCCCGACACTCCTCTCCCTCTCATTCTGAACCCACTTCCTTACACGCACAGCTCAGTCCCATCACTCCCAGGTCCTTTTCACACCTCCACAAGCAGTAGCCCTGACTTCAAATTAGCGTCCACTCACACACTAACTAATTCACCTACTCAGCTTCTCTTTACTGACCTACACTGTTTACCTCGAATAACATTAATCTTATGAATGATGTCCATCTCAATAAATAACTAATACTATATCAGTCTGGATTTATATCTCATATAGAATGAACTCATGTTTAAAAGTATTTTACACACGTAATTTGGATTTTTAGAACAAATTCAGATTAATAAGCAAAGAAGTAATTTAAAACAAATGAATAAAAATTAGCACAGTATGTAATCCTGTACACTTTTTCTCATGTTTGCTGGCTTTGCTGTCTTGTACTATTGCACACTATCCCTTTCCTCTGAAATTCTTCTGCTTTCTTCTTTCCTTTGTCACTCAACATATAGTCCTACCACACAGCCACTCATGCCCACTCAACAGACCTCTGAGCCCAAAGGTTTCAGCTCCCTGATTTCTGGCCCAGGTCAGACCCCACCTCAGGTCCAAGACTCATTAAGTGCAAGAGACACCCACTATTAGGGCGGGAGCACCCTAACGACCCCTACAATGTTTCTGAGGACATTCTCCCTGACTTGGACAATGATGACATGTTTAGCCGCCGCACATGTGCCTTCAACTCTAACACTGAGCTGGCCAGGATGAAATATGGGGGTCTACTTACCTCACATCACAGGTCTGAGCCATCTATCAGAGTGGTTACTCAGCACAACGATGGCAAATCTACTTACCCTGACATTGAGAAAGACGATGTGCTCAACCGCTGGCTACAGAATCATTCTACGATGCGCCCTCTTTCAGGAGCACCCAATAACTATCACCCTGTGCCTATTCCTGAGTCCTGGGAACTGCCACAGAAACTTCAGGCTAAGATATCTGCCCCGTGCCCACCAATTCAGGTGGCTGCCCAGGTGTGTGCAAAACAGAAGGGGGACACACACCGAAAAGCAGATGATATGCTACTTAGGAAGTTTGGAATTGTACATGTCCAGAATCCCACTGAGGTATCTCAAAGGTCATTTGGAACTCAAACAGGCCCGAGTGTGCCCTCATCTTGCAGCAATGAGGATCTCCAAAAATGGCAGGCCATCAGAGAGGCTAGTCGCCTAAGATATAAGAAGAGGCTGATGGTGGAGAGGTTAGGCTTCTAAGTGTGTAGGAATGCTTGAGGCCCTGCATGCTTTCATGATCTCTGATATCCCTTTTATATTTATCCCAGTAGTAGCCTAACCTGGATTGTTTAAGTGCGCTTTTGATTGGTATTCTATTGCTCTTTAAGCATCTGATTACTAGTAATAATTTTGAAATTATTATGTAATGTAATGAATAGGCTAGAGAACTTTGTAAACAGTATTAATTGATGTACTTGGGTGTTATTTATTTCTCCAAAACCTTTCATTTGTTAAAATGTATTGCTAATATGTTTTCAGATATATACAAATACGTTAAGGATGCATGAGTGAGTTTTCCACAACTCCACCAAAAAGGCATGAGTGATATTTAATTGTACATAAATGAATGTATAACAATTCTGGGGGGTTTGTGTGATTTTTAATTTTTTTTTTTTCTAAAGGATTTGGATTGCCTGGCATCTTGTCTTGCTCTGCTTTTCTGATAAATAAACGTATTACTAAAAGCTTTTGTGATGAATTCACCTAACAAAATATCAAGACTGCTTCCATTTCAGTCAGCTAGCTATTCCCTAAAAGAGGTTCAGAGGTTCACACAGACTTGTGGAAGTGGGAGTGTAATGACCAAAGCTGTCAAGGAATGTGAAAACCTGAGTAATGTCTATAAATAACAGAGCCAGACATAGCCACTCTTTACAAGAATGCCACCAGACTGTGCTGCTTAGAAATTCCTCATTGGCATGAGATGCGGTAAATGCTAGAAATTTCACTTTTGTCTCTATGGAAATGTACTTTCAAAACACACCCAGCCTGTAATTTCCAAGCCAAACAGTGCCGTCGGTAGGGTACATTCACACCTTTAACCTATTATGAAGAGTTATGTCACCTTAACATTTACGGAACTACAGTTTCCTATGAAGTTCGTGTACCTCTAACTTTCCCTTACGTGAGTTATTACCAATAGCTTGTGTTCACAAAAACATGCAGCCACACTGTAGGTCGTAGAAAGGTGATATCCATGTATAACTGCTTCACTTCTGCTCTGTGAAGAAAAAGGTGATTCTCTGGTAACTGCACCTGAAACATTTAGCATTTAATTAAATCTCTAAGTTGCTGTCAGCCAGACGTTCATCTAAAATGCACAAAAATATGACCTGCTTTCTGTGTGGTTCTCTTTGGTTCTCTAGACTCATGCAAAAGAACTCAGAGACTGATGGGTGAGTAGATGTCTGGGACCAGGAATGTGGCATGGTGTGTCCAGTTGTGTTGTCATGTCCTCCTTGCTTTTGTGTGGTTCTGCTTGCCCCAGCACTAAACATTAACATTACTCAAATTGCTTTGGTCCCTGTGGGCTGCACCCCAACTCTTTTCATCACAAAACAAAGAGGACTCAACAGATACACACAATGCTAGCTAATAAAAGCTGATTTGCATTGCACTGTATTGAGGAGTAGTGTATCAGTAATTCAGGAAATATCCAGAGCATTCAGACTCTCAGATTTCACAAATACAGAACAAGATCACTATACTCAGTGACTGGTGTTGAGTACATTTTTCTGATGCTATGTGTGTATGCAACAGCATTGATAACACCAAGGAATATGCTCTATTGTGTGTAAAAAGTGGTGAATTAACCATTCTGAGTAACTATTCTTTTCTTTTTCAGTATTTTCTGCATCCATGTATATAAGCTCAGTATGGGAGATGGGGAACTTCGTTCTTTGTTTTTTCTTTATTTCCAGAATCACACAGTCTGTGTACTTTTTAAATTATAAAGCATCACTCTGTGAATTTGTGTTGACAGGTCTATTTCATTGAGTGACATCCCTGTTGAGGAGGCAGTCCAAAGTGTACGCTATGAGGAGCTGAAGAAGTTCCGTGAGAATTTGAAGGAAAATGAAGACAAGTGGCAGGATGTGAGTAACACCTCGACCCCGTGCCTTTTTTTAATGCCAATTAATCAATGACAACAGTGCAGTTTTCTTACCTAATGCTTTGTTGCTCCTAAGATATATTCATAATCTAATCATTTCTACTCTGTGAGATTGGCTATATTTTCCTTGTCTTCCTTGTCTTATCACTGCGTATGTGCTCATACTGTAAGAATCGCCATTTTCTAAGTTTTAGAGGATGTTTATAAGGTTTATACGATATGATGTATTTAAGGTACGATAAAATGTAAATAAGTATTATAATCACACAAAGTGGCAATCTATTTCTGAGTATAAAGCTGTGTTGTGAAGGTGACTATGTTGGAAATAGAATTTTTCTCCACACAGTATTTAGGTCACATACGGGCCCCAAACACACAGGGCAAGTGGAGCCAAGAAAATAAATAGCACACCTTAAAATCTAGTCCATGTCCCTCTGCCTTTTCGCTCTCCCTACTTCTCTTTGTCTCTCCCTTTCTGATACTCTGCTGTTCTATCTTTGTCTTTGACTGAGCATGTAAGAGCAGGTTATGGACTTTGAGCATCATTGTCTTGTCTTCAGGATCTCAATAAATGGAAAAGCAGGCGCAGGAGTGTTAACTCGGATATCATGAAGAAGAAAGAAGAGCGAGAACAGATCGAAACACTTACTACAGGAAGCAGCACCAGGAAATCAAAGACCTTCAAGGAAATGGAAGAGGAGAGGTAAAGTCCACATACACACAGATATACACACAGATATCTGCCTTATAATAAGTGTCTAATTACCTGATATGTATTTTTTCCCTAGTCATGAATGCAGTCTTGCCCCTAATCTTTTTTATTTACTATTCTACAAATGTCTATATAACCCTACTTCACTAGTTACACTAGGGAAAATGCAACTCGTGTGTGTGATTGTAATTTAATAAAAGCTACCGCCATCCTCCTCTCCCTTTCACTATGCAGGGAAAGCCAAACGCCAGGCTTCAGGAGTCGCATTGCAACCTTCTCCACTTCTGAAGACCAGGATGTCTTTGATGAACCAACACCCAAGACCAGGGTTTTACCAAGCCGCAGCATGACCATTGATACTCCGTTCTTCCAGAAGCAATCTAAAGGGGGCTCTCTGCCTAGTTTGGCAGATGATGACCCTGAGGCTGGCAGCCTGGTATCTGAAGAGGTAGATGCTCCATCTAGTCCTGTCCCATCCAGCTTAGGAAGTCAAGGAAAACAAACTAGCATCTCCAGCGGCCACAACCTTCTGGATGACCCAGTTCCAACCAGTGTCACCAGCAAACCCAGTCTACTAGTGCCCGTCAACACTACTCAGTCAAGTGGGACCAGCACCATCTTTAGCAGTCCTCTACTGGAAGCCAACAGCAGCTCAAAACCAATTACAAAATCCAGCAACTCTGTTAGCCCTGTGCCTGCACCTAGGCAATTCCAAAGCCAGCCTTCACTGTATAAACCCGTCTCAGCAGCAACCAAACAACCCATTGCACCTCAGGTTTCTGCCTCACTTCCCATGAGCTACCAGAGATCAGATAGTGCACGGATCACTTCTGTCATCACTCCAAGACCTTTTGGTGCCCCAAGCACCAAAATTGCCTCCCTGCCCCGTGCCTTTACGGTGAGACTCTTAATTCACTTTCCAAAAAAATCCATTATGAAGTTATTAAGACGTTTTGAGGGAATGATGAATGTTCACCTAATAGCTGTTGTAATCTATATACAGTCAGTGAGTAATTTTTTTGCAACCGAGATGAATATAGAGAAACAGTGTGAAGTAGTAATAAGTTTATTAAGGAAAGTGTTATGCCACATAAACATGTTTGCCTTGTAATTGGTTATGTGACCTGTTATATTCAGTGTCTGGGTATTTTATGACACATGGAACTATAGTAATGACAATACCAAGTTATATCCCATGTAGTATCTGCATTTTTTAGGTTTTGCTATATGTAGTGATCACTCTGAGCAACATTTCCACCCTAATACTAACCTATATCTACTCCCAGGTGGATGACTCTAAGAAGCGCTTTAATGGTGAGACAAAGAGTAGTAAGCAAACTACAGTTCCTAGCCGTTATGCACCATTTGTTAAAGAAGATGAGGTTAATTCCCAGACCAGTTCTGTTCAAAACAGTAGTGAGGATACAGGGGAGGAAGAGGAGCAAGTGGTTTCCCCACCTCAGACCTCCTCATCTGTCACTCCAGTCAGCCGTGTAGCCCCACAACCCAAAGCAGTGTCTCTTTTAAACAGCTCACAGCAGGTGAGTTTAAGGTCTAGTAATTTTTGGTGAGAATCTGTTTGCACTGACATAGGAACAAAAAGCAATAATGAAACTCAGATATGTGTGCTTTAGTTTGGTTTGTGTAGGTTTTTTTTTTTTAACTTTTGCAAAGATAAACTTTACATATTATGAGCATTATGTCCTTGAAAAGAATGGAAAACAACCATTTATGGCTATTATAATTCTTTCAACTGCTTTATTTTTAAATGACATGAATCAAGATCATGAAGTCTATATTTTAGACATATCTACTAATTCCAAGCGTAATAATTATTTATTAAATTAAACACTTGACACTTGAATTAAGCAAAATAATCTCCTAATCAAGTAAGAAAATTTTTCAGACGTGAGCACACATATCTACAAATAAGCTTAATAATCTAATATTTTTTTGAACGCAATCTTAGAGAAATATTAATTGAATTTGACTTATATTTAAGATTTACTTGCTAGAATATAATTTTTAGTGCAAAAACAGCTCACTTATTGACTCTTGTTCTGTGTGGGTATTTTAAGCCAGTAGAAGGTTTGGATTGACTGAACTGTCCTGTGTGTGTCTTCTAGGAAAACTACAGTGAAATGAGGATCAGCCTGAACCAGAAACCCAAGAGCAGTCATGACTTTGGCTTCCAGACTAACTGGGACTCCACGGGGGCTGTTGTTAAATCTTTACAACAAGGTATAAACAAACAGATGGATGAGATTTGTTTTGTGGAACCATGATATAAATGGCTTTCCTCTTTCCTCATTTTTTAATGAAGAACTCATAAGCTCTTAATTAGAGAATACTGCAGGGATATATTAATTAACTAATCTTTGTGTTCAGCTTTAAGCTTAATACAAAGCATTTCTGCAGTCCTTGATAAGGCTGTGTAGACCATAATTTTCTAGGTCATCTCTGATTAAGTATTAGGCACTTGGACAGCACAAGGAAAGCTGACAAATAGTATCTAATGTACAATTAAATAAAATTTTATTGTAAAGTTGTACAGGTAAGTTATAGAAAAACTTACATGGCTATTGTCGATGCTCAAGTGAAGCGCATCCTGTGGCATCCTGTGACTATTGAGCATGTGTGATTTGGATTTATATTACTATGGTTTGTTAAAAAGAATAAACATTATTGACATTATGAGCTTGACCTAGTCTTGATTCCACAAGGATATCTAAAGCTAAGGAATTTTTATAATTGGGTTCAGCAAATCTAACCGCTGACAATGGAAACCATTTCCTTCATAGCAATAAATCACAGCTCAGGACAAATCAAATATGTGTTGCACATATCTTCAAAATAGACAGACAGAACCCTTTTGGTGGTGGATCAAAGTCTGTGAAGACTGCTTAAGACTCTGCTTAATAAAAGTAAGAGGACATGATTTAATGATTTGCAGACCTTTCTGTGTATCATGAAACAGTGTGTACATGTGCATTTTTATAGGTAGTCAAGCAGAGCTGTGCCACCTGCAGGTCGGGGATCAGATCTTGGCAGTTAATGGGCAGAAGGTGGCAGACATGAGCTACGAGCAGTGGAAAACGAGCATGGATGAAGCCCTGCAGCAGGGTAGCCTGTTTATGGACATTCGGAGACAGGGAAAGAACAGTAAGTTTATGCCCTCCTCCACACTCCTCTGCATTCTATGTGTTTGGTCAGAGGAACCATTACCTTCAAGCCTGTTTTACCTGAGTGACTCTTGCAGGTATGGCAGATTGCAAATGGTCCCACCATCAAAGCAGAATTAGTGCAAAAAAGCAGTGAAAGAGTTAATCGGTATCCCTGATAGGTAATACAGTCAGTAGGTCAGGCTGTGTTCTCAATCATTTTGTTGCCATTCCTTTTGCAGTTTAGAAAAAATGTTGTGGTGGCATTCATTTGAAGTAGGAATGTGGGAGTGTTCCTCCTCCTGGGTTGGTAGAGCCACATACTATGATTTGGAAGATGTGTATATCAATCTTTGATGACAATGAGTAAGACTGATAATAGTCTGCCCAAATTTTTTTAAAAGTTACATTTAAACCAGTAGATGTTTAAATAATGCAAGCATTCTCCTCATAGTCATGTGTCTATATTCAGATTCTAAACACGATAATAATCTGTTATGATACTTTCATATAATACTTTCATTATCTAGACTAACTCTTAGAAAGAAAAACTTGTAAGCATTTGGGGATGTACCAGGCGTTAATTAGAAACTTGAAAAATAGTGCATTAATTTTCAGTTTCCTGCCACCATGTGTGCCTTAACTATCTCTGTGCATGCATCTGCCTGTCTTTCTGTCTGTCTGTCTGTCTGTCTGTCTTTTTCTCTCATTTTTTCCAATACTAATATCTGTCTTACCCATGCTACATGTGTTTTTATTCACTGTGTCTGTATCCTTTGTGAATAGTGCAGTGTTAAACCAGCATGTGAAGCTGTGCTATTTAGTAACAGTCATTATATTTACCAGCAAGTATATAGCATTAACGATCTTGTTAATTACATTTACTAATACATTTCCTCACCCTCATATTATAAAGTTCTACCTCCCATTGCATCTTAACTAGTAATACCTTACAAAACTAATGTCTTGATTTGTTTGCATATACTTATCCTCTCATGGGGTACATGTAGGTGTGCTAGGAGGTGTATGCTTGTTGGTAATGCTGGTGTGTGGTGCTTTGTGTATTGCATGGCAGGGGAAGGTGGTCTGTCTCTCAAATCCCACTTTTAGACACATAGACCTGATAGCAAAGGCCGTTTTGTCGGACGCTTGTGTGTAATCATGTGTCTGGTATTATATTTGCTAATTTTCTGTTTTTAAAATCTATGACTGTGCCAATGACACAACTATCAGATTGGGGCAAAGACCTACCTTCCCTATCATATAAAAGCCATAAGGTCATCAATCTCACCAGTGCGGATCCTCTAGGTTCCCCTGAGCAAAATGGCAACATGAGCCTGGACTTCACCTCGCACCCAGCCATGGATCCCACTGTGAAATCTCTGAACGTCCACTCCCAGCCTGTCAATGTGAGCACCTCAAGCAATGAACATGAGAAATGTGATTTTTCTTTGCTATAATATATTTTAATGTTTTTATATCACTGTTGTACTATGTTGTAGAGTCTGCCTTCCAATGGCATTTATGGTGGAACTAATGAGGAACCTGTGATTCTGAGAAACAAAGGTAAAGCATATTTTTCATAGATTTACCCGTTCTGTGACTGACCTAAACTAAACAGAATGGAAAGTGCATTGGATGTTGTGTTTTATGCTTGGTGTGTAGTATGTTTGTTTTGCTTTTCAGGTTTTTTAATATTCACTGTCAATGTTTGTTCATATGAATATTAATTCAATTGTTTTCAATGCAATATTTTCCTAATGTGAATCTATGAATCTGGATTTCATTTACTTGAGATCCTTGTCCTTTTCTCAATCTCTGTCCTTTCTTTAATCTCTTTATTATCCATGTAGAAGCCATTTCTTTAAAAAACCTTAAAAGGAGATCGGAGTTTTTTGAACAAGGTAAAAGAGCAGCCCCTGTTCACTATGTATTTTTAGTGCTGGGCATTACAAGGCCTTCATGTTGCCGTCCTGTTTTCCTTCATGCAGCTGAAGCCATTGTAACTCATGCACTCTTCCCTCAGGCTCTGCAGAGAGCACAGTCAGTTTATGTGGTAAAGAACACTGAGTGTGCAGTGTCCGTCCACATCAACACACTGACATGCTGTCTGCAGTAGCGTCAGAGCATATAAATATGAAATAACAGAAGGTGTAAAGCAGGAAATAATTTATTTTTTTAGTGTAAACTATAATATATAGCATATATTTATTTTCTTGTGTGGTCAAAACTGTAGTATGGGCTTCACAAGACTGCATACCAAAACCATATCAACACCCAAATAACCTCTAAGACTCAACATTATAATATATGATAGACCTCCACTGATCAGTTCTGTGTCAGATACTGTATTCATGAATAAATTATTTAGTAAAGAATACTGAGATATACTGATTAGCATGCAGTGTCCCCCTCTTGGCCTACATATGTATATCTCTTGATGTAAAGTAAGAGATGAGCCTATAGTAGGATGCAGTGCGATGTGTGTTGGTATGGCGTTCAGGTTGCCTACAATGTTCCTCTTCCCTTTTGCATGCTGTGCTGAGCATGGTTTTGGTGTCTTGCATGTAGCTTTTGACTATTTATGTTGGGAAGTGTGGGCTTTTTTCAAGTGATTTTCAAGTTTTTGCTACCTTCTTGCATGTGACTAAATTGTGAGTGAATTGGAAATAATACTGTGCACGGATAATACAATAATAAAGGTTTCTCAGTGTTTATTTCCATGCTACAATTTATACATTTATTTTTTTAGTAATGCCATTATAAAACATTACAATTCAAAAAATTACTCTTCATAAATCCAATCTAATTAAATTTTTTCTTGTAGGTGGATCTGAAAATCAAGTATCAGATGTAAGTCAAAAAGTGTGCTCATTATATTTGTACAATGTGTATTATTTTAAACATGTTGTAGTCAACCTGTCAGAGGATATGAAAATAATAATCAGTGTAGTATGGGAAAGCAATGAATCTAAGTATTCTTTGGCCTGCGGTTAGGGATTAGGTTAGGATACTGTCTCTAGTAATGACTCAACAACAAAAAGAAGAACTCAGAGTGCTTTGAATAACATTACTAGTGACAAAATGGTAAAAAATTATTCTCAAATTCTGATCGTTAAAGAATTTATCTGAAAAAAATCAGAAGATTTTATAATAGTATATATATATTATTATATCATGATATATAATATATAAGATTTAGAAATTCTTAGAAATAAAAAGAAACCAGTGCAAATAATGAAACAAAATGATTTGTTGGAATATTTTATCCTTTAAATTGTTTTTACTATTTAAATTAATTTATTTATTTGTATGCCTATTTAGACTTTTGTATTATAATTTTTTTTGTTTATTTCTTTATGTATTTTTATTTAGTTAGTTATTTATGTCCTAGCTTCTGCCATGAATTTAACCCTTGATGCTGGCATAGCATTTAAAAATTAAACACCTAACCTAAACAGTAAGTAAAAGAGAGGACAAAAAGAAAATATCAAAGCAAATATACAGTCATACCTATGTGATATACTTGGTTCATATTGCTGGTGATAATTGTAGCTGTGTAGTTTAGCACGTGTGCTCACTGGTTAAATGACAGAAATTTGCCTGTGTTCTCTAGTTAGCGGTTCCCTCTCTGTCAGCCTCCTCTACTCGCTGGTCCTGGGACCCAGAGGAAGAGCGCAGGCGACAGGAGAAATGGCAAAAAGAGCAAGAACGCCAGCTCCAGGTAACATTTCCACCACCTTTATTATTTGAGCTATTTATGGTCTGTTGAAAATACTCTTTGTTTAACTGTATTTACTGACAGATTAAAGATTTCCTGATAAACAGATGTATAAGGTTACAGCATTGTCAAGCTTCATTTAATCAGATTTTTAGCTTGTTGCCCAAGCTATGAAAAATGTCTTTTTCATTTAATTCCCTGCAGGAAAAGTATCGACGAGATCAAGAAAAGCTAGAGGAGGAGTTTAGAAAAGCCCAGCAAGAGGCTGTAACAGAAGGCACAAAACAATATCAAGAGGTATCAAGTGTTGTTAAAAGAATCCACTCAGCTTACTTGAGTAAAAAACTTTAGATGCTTGAAATGTCTTTCAAGGTTAAAATAAAAGTGGAAGTTAAAATAAAATCTTCTATTACATGTATTGAAGTATCAAGGTAGTTATGTATCAAAAAATAGACCCCCCCCCCCACACACACACACACACACACACTTGATCAGAGCTTTTCTCTGATTATATATTCTTCGTGTTGGCTAAAAATAGATAGCTAGCTGGCATGAGCTAACTTAACAGGATTTCTGAGAGAATTTTTAAGACATAAAAGACTTGTACTCTATGTAATATATGTAGTCATGTATATGTAGGCCTAGTCAATTTGAGTACAGTAAAATAATAATGATTCCATGGTTTAAAGCCAGCATCAGTTATGATAATGGTTTGTGACTTTCAACATTGCATGCCTATGTTAAATTTCAGTTAGCGAGTTAGCTCAAGCAGTAATGTAATTTGTTTGTCTATAATGTTGTTTCTCCACCTATGCCATCAGAAGAGTATCTAAGTGAAGTAAAACTTTAAGTTGATACAAATAGTTAAAGTTGAATAAAGTAGAAATATTCACAAAACATTCTCAGGTATAATAATGAACTATTTCTCCTTCATTGCTGCTGTATACAAGTCATAATCATATCCCTTGACTCTGTTACATTTGACAATAAAATATTACTACAGCATTAATATATGACTTATACTTACAAACCTTGATGTACAATGCTTATATTTAAAAATGTAAACACCAATTTTTCCAAAGAACTACAATGTGAAATATTTGTGATGCCACTAAACAGGAGTTGAGGAGCCTTGAGCTGGAGAAGGAGGCTTCAAGACTGGCCCTCAAAGAGGAGGAGGAGAGGAGGAGGAGGGAGGAGGAGAGGAAAAGAGGGGAGGAACAGGAGCGTCATGAAGAAGAGAGGAAAAGAAAAGAGCAACAGGAGCGCCTTGAGGAAGAGAGGAAAAGAAAAGAACAACAGGAGCGCCTTGAGGAGGAGAAGAAAAGAAGGGAGGAACAGGAGCACCTTGAGGAGGAGAGGAAAATAAAGGAGGAACTGGAGCGCCTTGAGGAGGACAGGAAAAGAAGGGAAGAGCAGAAAAAGAGGATAGAACAGAAACGCCTGGAAGAGCAGAGAAAGAAGGAGGAAGAGGAGCGTAAACAATGGGAGGAGGAAAACCGAACGAGAGAGGAAGATGCACAGAGACTGCAGAGGACAAAAGAGGAAGATGAGGAGAGGAGGCGCCAAGAGACCCATCAGAGACTTCAGGCAAAGTAAGTAGCTGTGTTCTCAATTAGATTCCTGAGTATTTGATTGAGGTTTGGAGTAATTGTGGCACTGCATGTTTGCTGAAGCTGCATTTTAGAGTTGCCATGCAATAAAAATAGTTCTCTCAAGTGCATTTACCATTGCAGCATGGTTTTGCTGTGAATAACATACTATAAACTCACTGTTGTGTGTTGTCATGCATTAACAACTAGACTACAAAGTCTTTATTATTTGTGCCCTTTTGTGTTTGAATGCTATAAACCTCTGCTTCTCTGTGCTGCTTTTGCTGTTTTGATCACAGTGTTGTGGACTATACTTTCCCTGAGCTATCCTACTCACACAGGTAAATTTAATTGTCTATTTGTGGACACACTGCATGTGACAAACTGCATTGAATGTGCTTTTAAGAAGATTAGCTGCCTAATTAAAAATGCCTTTTTGGTTAACAATTTTCCAGGGCCAAGTCCAAATCTACTCCAGAGCTGGATGACAATGACAAAAATAATATTAAAGGTCAGTATATTCAATTAGATACAGAGTGTGCCATATGTGAAGTTGCATCAGATCCTGTTGCATGAAAGTGTCATTGAACTAAGATTTACACAGACAAAGTCTTGTATAATGACGCTAATTCACAGAACTTACAGCTAGTCTGGTCAGTACCGAGCCGTGTCAGTGTGTGTATGCGGCTGTATGCAGGTGTGTATAGCAAGCACAGGGGCCTGGCAGGTTGGCTTCTGGAGGAAGAGTTAAGAAGGAAGAAAGATCCTCATATCCTGAAACATCAGGCTGCATCTGAGCTGGAACTAGAGAGGAGAAACATCCTTAGTGCTATGAGATACAGTAACCCAGAGAGAGGTGGGCCATGGCTTGTAACCATGTCGATTATGAAGCCCAGCCAATCACCTGATCAGCGAAAATCTATGATCATTAATGTAATAAAGTCTGATTGAGAATGTGTTCTTTCTTCACCATTCAATCAACATGCACTAGAACTTGATTCAGGATATAAATGCCATGTATACATGCTATACATGTGAGCCAACTGTCTAATTTCAACAGCTTCAGCAGGCTTGAAATAAAGTGATGCGGTGTGCATGTATTTCTATTTATAATACATAATACATAATCTCTGAGGTCCTGATCAAACAATGTCTTGTTTCCAGCCGTAAGCAGTGGTCTGGGTGGGAGCTCTTTGTATAAATCCAGCCAGAATAAGAAAGAGCCATTATCTCAAGCTGAAGCGGAAAGGCAGCAGGTCATTCAGGACATGAAGAAGAAGACTTCATTGCTGACAGACAACAGCTGGATCCGTGAAAGTGCCATCAACAATACAAACAAACAGCCAAACAGCCTTCCCATGAGAAGGTCAGTGTATGTTATCTTTAGCTAACATGATGGGTTCAAAAAGAGTATGTGAACAAATTGAAGGACAGGGCTTAGTGTCTCAGTGGCATTCCTATTTTCCTATAAACATAATTTCCTTGAGATATACAGGTGCATCTCAAAAAATGTGAATATAGTGGAAAAGTTATTTTTTTTTCCATAATTGAATTCAAAAAGTGGAACTTTCATATATTCTAGATTCATTACACATAAAGTAAAATATTTCAAGCTTTTTTGTTTTAATCTTGATGATTATGGCTTATAGCTCATGGAAAAAAAAATCCAGTATCTCAAAATATTAGAATAAAAATAAAAATATAGAAAGTCGACCTGAGAAGAGATCTACTCAGTTAATTAACTCAAAACATCTGCAAAGGTTTCCCTAGCCTTTAATTATTATTTTTTTTGCACCTGTACTGATTAAGCATTAAGTCAATGCAAATATATAGAAATATGCTTAAATTGGTGTATGACATTCTGTATAATACCATAACTATACAAAAGTGACTGACTGTGATTTGACTTTTGTACTGGCTTGATAGAGGTGAGTCTTTGGACAACCTGGACATGACAACAAACCGGCCTTCCTGGAGGTCATCATGGACTCCAGGCACCACTTCCTCCATTCCAGACTATAGCCGTCCTTATTCATCTCTTACTGACTCTTCAATCCAAAGTGGACGTCCAGGTGCTGCCACGGTGCCTTCTTATCAATCTCTGAGCTCCCATAAGCCAACATTGACCCAGTCCACATCCAGCACTCACACAAATCCTGAGAATCAGCCATCCTCCCAAAACAGGTACTTTGTGTACAAGGTTTTAAGGGTTAGAAATGTTCTGGAGCATCGTGAGGTCAAATCCCGGAGCTGCCAGAGGCTCATTGTTGGTCTGTTGAGCAACACCCTTAAAACTGTATATGTTTTAAACCTGTTTTTAAGCATTTTAGTTTCAGCAGCTATGAGCAAAGCCCTCAGCCTTACAGTCTTACATTAACATTATACAATGACCAAGTTAGGATTTACGATTTTTAGGATATATTGGCGTCTAAGAGAACAAAGTTAGCTGTAAAATTAGCTATGTCCCCAGGGCTTCCACATTCTGTTATTTTCCTGTGTACTGTATTGTGTCTAGAGTATAATAATAATTTAAATAAATAATAATGTACAGAATAATTTGAATCATGTGGTGGTTCATTTTGCTGGTCTCTCAGGTCATGTTTACATTCTATAATTTAGGTCAGTCAGTGGCAAGAAAATGTGTACTTCCTGTGATATGCCACTGGGCAAAGGAGCAGCAATGATCATCGAGTCCTTGGGGCTCTGTTATCATTTACATTGCTTTAAGGTGAGAGTTCTGAACACATTTCTCTTGGGATTTGGGTCAACCTGATTACTAATGTCTAATGTCTAATCTGTTTTATTCAGACCTTATTACTCAGATCCTTCTCACTTTGCATACTTGAAAAATGAATAATTGAAGCTAACATTTTGTCTCTCTGGAATGCTTGCATCTGCATCAGAATGTAACAGTCCAGTTTCTAGGGGAATTCACAATTTATCTCTTTGCATTTCCTTTTTCTATATCTGCATAGTTGCATAATCCCTGCTGAGCACCCCACTATCACACCTTCATAGGGGTTTATATGCTTTTATTTTCAGTTTGTTCTTGAGCCTGTTGTTGAATGGTTTCCTCTCATATTACGTTTTTAAATATAATTTACTGCCTCTGAGTCAGAGATCATCTGTCCATTTAGGAGCATATGCACTTGGCCAACACACACTCTTCTTACCCTGCATCCCTGTGTCTCATATTTCAGTGCATTCAATGCAAAAAAGACCTTGGCGGCAAAGAAAGTGGAGCTGAAGTCAGGATACGAAACAAACAGCTCTTCTGTAACTCCTGCTATATCCAAGTCAAAAGTAAGCCATCATTCACTCTGCACATAAATAGCGACAAGTGACAAATTGAAAGGAAAAAAATATGATAAAGTGTCTTGGGTTACCACGAAAAGCTAGAATAGTGCCTTGGAACAGAATCAAGTCTCTGGAACTTACTGATGCCTAACCAATGTCAGTACAAAAGCTCCCATTGGGTTGAGATCTGGTGATTCCAAAGGCCATAACATATGATTTACACAATTTTCATACTTGTTAAACCATTCAGCGAACCTTTATGACCTGTGAATGAAGACATTTTCATCCTGGAAAGGACCGCAACCAACAGGATAAAAATGCTTTATATTGATTTTCAGTGATGCTTCCCTCTAAGAAGAAAAATGAACCCAAACCGCATCAGCAAAATACCCCCTACAGCAAAACTGAGACACTGTTTTTCATTTAATTGTCACTAGTCTGTATATCAAAGGTCAATTTATTTTGACGTCATGGACAAATTATGTTTCCTCCACAGCAGGGCAGCCCACTGCCATCTGACCTCACTGGATTATTGCAGATTGAGGAAGAACCTGGCCCAGATACATAACCATGAACACTATAACTAGAGATATGCATGAGGACAATACTATGGGATGACAGTCAAGATTACACAATAAACATCTGTGATTCCTTTTTTACCTAATAGAGGGGGAGAGGTAAAGTTATACGTTTCCATAAAAGTATTACTGACTATGCTTGCACAAAGCACAAGGGACATGCCTTCACTTAGAAGCTAGTTATCTATTTAAAATTATTATCGTTGTGTTCTTCACAAATGGAAGCTCTGGATGATTTGCCATGAGAAGCATATGTCATGAAGGTCTGTTTTGTAGTAATTTTTGGAGTGTTAGAATCTTCATCATGTATCTTCATCAGACTTCTGCATGTTATGGTGTGTCGCAAAATATCCTGTCATATATTAATCATATATTTGTGATGGGGAAAGACTATTTAGAATACATTTATTAAGAATATATTTAAAAGTGGCATGGTTTGTAGGCAGAGTTTTATGGAATCCATTTAAGACATTGAAGTGAGATTTTCCACAAAGTAATACAATCTTATACATACAAAATAAATTGTATTCAACAATATTTGTAAATAAAGTGACCAAATTAAAATGTATGGCTTAGTATAAATCATTTAATTGATCCCCAGCTTAGTACCACATACAATTATGAGCTTCTGTTTATTTATATATTTTTACCTCTTGTTGTGTTGTTGTGTCTACTGTATGCTGTGTGTATATACGGAGTTCTACACTTCTCAGCACAATGGGTTATGTGTGCAGATTAAACATGGTATGGACTACATTTGATTAACTTACGGTAGTACTATAATTTACTGTACACTTACACTTTATTAACATACAATGAATCAATTAAAATGTGCATATTATATGCAACTGAAAATGTTATATTGATGATGCCATTGGTAGTAGCATTACAATTTCCCTTCATTGGAATTAAGGAGCTCAAACCTGGTCCAGCATGACAATGCCCCTGTGCACAAAGCCATTTCAATGAAGACATGGTTTGCCATGGTTAGTATGGAAGAACCGCACAGTGTCCTGACCTCAACCCCAGTGAACATCTTTGGGATGAATTGGAATGCCGACTGCACCTCAGGCCTCCTTGCGTGACATCACTAAATGTTCATGTGATTGAATGGGCAAATCCCCATAGAAACGCTCCTAGTGGAAAGCATTCCTGGAAGAATGGAGATTATTATAACAGTAGTGGGGGGGAGGGGGCGACGACTTAATCTGGGATGGGACATTCAAAGAGCAAATATGGGTTTGTTGGTTAGGTATCCAAATGCTTTGTGATACAAATACTTTCTGTAGAGTACTGTTTATACTGTTTTTAGGAAATACAACACAATTATTGATATTTATATTCTGCCATTTTATTATATCCGTATTATTTTATTATTCTGCCATTTTATTATATTTGTACTCTGAACATTATAAAATGTACTCATCAAGACAACAATATAAGCATCTTATCTGCACTGTCTTTAAAATCACCAGGACTGCTGGTCTAGTCTCAATAATAAGTGAATGAAGTGTCACTTTTTATTTATTTAATTTTTTTAAAATATGGAATGTATCAGGATAAATCTTTTAAAAGAATAAAATCTGACCATGTTTTCAGCCGTACTTCATGTTCAGAGGCTCTGGATGAATTAGTTGCTACCATCTTAACTTTTAAAGCTTTTAGAGCTTTTAAAAGAATTTAGTACTCTGATTCATTTAGGAAGTGTCAAACTAAAACATTATCCTCTACTGTCCATGCAAAATAGATCATTTACATGCAGCCTCACAAAGACCCTGGATATTGCAATTGACTTTCAGTCAGTGATAGAATATTCATATGAATACATTTTTTTTAATGAGGATTACCCTCATATAACACACCCACCAACCTCCTCCTACTGCAGGCTGAATTCGATATAATTTTAGTAGGCATGACTGATGGCACTTGTATGTTTTACAACCCCAATTCCAAAAAAACAGAATGTGATGATTTGTAAATAGTAAAACGTTTAGTAAAACTTAATTTGCCAGCCATTTGTTGCCCAAGTCCCAACTTTTTTTTTTTTTTTAGATGTGTTTAGAAGAAATTCAAATTTACCTTATTTTTTCCCTTGAAATGGTACATTTACTCAGTTTAAACATTTGATGTTTTCTATGTTCTATTGTGAATGACATATGGTTTTTATGAGAGTTGCAAATCATTGTATTCCGTTTTTATTTACATTTATTTACATTTTACAAAGCATCCCAACTTTTTTGTAATTGGGGTTGTACCAAGATGTGCTTATTTGTGGTGAACATTGTGTGCACTGTAGTGCAGCTTTATGGCTGTCAAGCCAATGAGGCAGATTGGAGAATGTTTTACGTAACATATAAAAGTGTACAACTGTTGGCTTCTTATACAGTATGATATAAAGAATAATTAAGAGTGGCAATATTTTCAGCTTTTTGGCAAGACTGTAGCATTTGGTACAGAACATTGCATTCTCTCAGGTTTTTATTTTGGAACCATGTAAATATATGTGCAAGATATTAAGTATATATGGAAGCAAATAAAAAAAAAATCCATCCAAAAAAGGCTTCAATACTGTAACACAATTTGTAAAGTGGCCAAGAGATTGCATCTTGCAGAGGTGCTTCATTGTAAGTTGGGGCAATTGTCTCATCTTTAAGCAATAAAGAGCTTCACCACAATGTTGGACTATTGATTGCAGGTTTATACATTGGCCCCTGTATTAGCTACGTGCTTAAGATATGTGGCTGTTTCTGTTTGATAAGCCAAGATACATCCAAACAATTTGAATAGAAGAGTTCACAGCAAGTGATTTAATCAAGAGTTAAGCCAAATTAATTCAGTATTGATCCCTTACTCTAAGTAGATTTTCATGATCACTTCTGTCTGAATAGTTTCAGACAGTTTTATTGGATTCATAACCATACCTAAACCAATGTGGAGTGAAGTTCCCAAAAATTTATTTATTTTGGCTATTTGAATAGTGCATTAAGTCTTTATTGACATCTTCTAGTGTGCCATATTTCACATAAAGCCTGTCAAGGTTTGTTAAGATCAAAACTCGTTTGTTAAGATCAAAACTTGTTCGTTTGATCAGGGTAGGGAAGTCTCTCTGGCTCTGCAGAAGAGAATAATATTGTACAGATTGCTCATTATACCATCACTTAATAAGCTGAAAATGTCATTCTCATGACCTTCAGCCGTTCTTTAAATGACACATTGTGGTTGCTCTGTCCTATAAAACCAAGAGGAGGCACATATGTCTGAATATAAAGTGCCTTATGGTGCTCAGAAGGACGTTTTTCTAAAGGAAAGGAATTATTCATTCAGGTGTGAAAACCAAAAGGGATTTGAAAACGGTCAAGGCCTCTATTTCACAGTCAAAATGTGAGAGGTAAAGAAAAGCCTGCTATTGGCAATTTGTTATTTCATTTATTATGAGAGAAACTGAGTAGGCATGTCTGATCAGATATTGTCATTTCTTGTGCTGATTTGTAATGGTCTTTGTTGGCATAATTAAGATATTTTATCCTAGCCAGTTACAGTTGGAAGATGCAGATATGCTTCAAATGTTATTATGCCTTAGACCAGCATAAACCTAGCCAATAATAATGGGTTTTCAGGCGTGTAGAAACATTATAGGAAAAAAAAACCCAACATAAACTTAGTAACATAGTCTTAGTAACATGTTGGGCCACTACATGCTTTCAGAACATCTTCAGTGTACTTTGAGATTGATTCTTCAACATAGATATACCACTCTATCTACATTTCTAGAGCAAGACTCAAACAGCAATCAAAAGCAAAGTGTGCAAGCAAGATAAACATATTCAGTAAAAATAAATATATAAACATATTCAGTAAAAAAATGATATAAAATACAATATTGGATATAGAGTGAGTATACTGTAGCTTTATACAGTGTGGGAAATACATTTTGGGCTCGTCAACATTCTTTTTCAGTAAATATTTTTTCAGTGAGGCTATTCATGTGAAATTTTCAGCAGACTTTGGTATTAACTCAAGAAATCCACAAATTCACATTTAAAGAAATCCAAACATTAAAGTCCATAAATTAAGTTATGTGTAATAAAGTGGAATGACACAGGAAAAAAGTATTGAACACACTAACTGAAATTTATTTAATACTTAAGAAGCCTTTGTTTTTAATGACAGCTTCAAGATGTTTCCTGCACGAAGAAATTAATCAGTCTCAGTATTCAGGTGTGATTTTGGCCCATTCTTCTAAACATATTGTCTATAAATCTTGTTCAATTGGAATTAAGTCAGGTGATTGCCTGGCCATTCTAACGCCTTGTTTTTTTCTTCTTCTCTGAAACCAATTGAGAGTTTCTTTTGCTGTATGCTTTGGATCGTAGTCCTGCTGGAAGGTCCACCCACGTCTCATCTTCATCGTTCTGGTGGATAAAAGCAGATTCTTCTCAAGAATCTTCTGATAAAGGGCTTCATTCATCATGCCTTCAATTAAATAAAGTCTGCCAGTACGATGCGATGAAAAACAGCCAAACACCATGATGCTTCCACCTCCAAACTTCACTGTTGGTACAGTGTTTTAAGAGTGATGTGCAATGCTTTTTCTTCTCCAAACATGGTGTGTAGTATGACAGCCAAAAAGAAAAATTTTGTTCTCGGCTGACCAGACTACACTCTCCCAATATTTCATAGGCTTGTCCAAATGAGTTGTAGCAAACTTTAAACGAGCTTCGACGTGCCTTTTCTGTAGTAATGGAGTCTTGGGTGGTGAGCGTGAGCAGTGGAGTGCATTGCCTATTGCTGCCTCCAAGTGTTTCTGGAGCTCTTTCTGAGTGTTCCTTGGCTCTTGGGCTACTCTTCTGACTATTCTTCTGACTCCCTGGTCAGAAATCTTGTGAGGAGCTCCCGTGCGTGGCTGGTTAATGACGGAGTGATGTTGCTTCCACTTACGGATAATGTCCCCGGTGGTGCTTACTGGAGGATTCAGGAATTTGGAAATACATCTGTATCTGATTCCATCAATATGTTTTGCAACAATAAGGTTGCGAAGGTCTTGGGAGAGATCTTTGCTTTTACCCATCATGAGATGTTTCTTGTGTGACACCTTGGTAATGAAAGGCCTTTTATAGACCATCAACTAACCCAGCTGATATTAATTTGCACCTTAATTAATTTGCTTTTTCTTAGAGTGTTCAATATTTTTTCCTGTGTCATTTCACTTTATTACACATAACTTTATTTAAGGACTTTAATGTTGTGTATGTTGTCTACCGCTTAATCCTTATCAGGGTCACGGGAACCTGGAGCCTATCAGGAGCATCGGGCACAAGGCGGGGTGCACAAGCTTTAACCCTGTACACCCTGGACAGTGCGCCAGTCCATCGTAGGGCACAATCTTATACACACTCACACACCGATTCATACACTATGGACACTTTAGTCATGCTAATCAGCCTACCATGCATGTTTTTGGACTGCATCCGCAGCATGGGGAGAACATGCAAACTCCACACACATGGCCCCGGCAAATCGAACCCCGGACGTGCTAACCACTAAGCCACCATGCTCCCAACTTAATGTTGGAAATTGGAAATATATTTACTGAAAAAAATTCAATACTTATTTCCCCCACTGTATACACTGTCTTCTAAGTAAATGTGAAACATGTCAGTGCAAATACTGGAGCATTAACGCCTGGGAAGATGAATGATTCATGTAATGTATAGTGCAAATGGTGCAAAAGAACAGGTATGGAATCACAAATGTGACCACAGTTGTTCAGTTGCACAGTGCACTACTCATGTCAACATAATAGTAGTATGAGTAGCATCAGTGCAATAAGTAGAATGCAACCCAGCAAAAAATGTAACGTGTCTAGTGAGATTACTCTAGGAATAATCTCTAATGCACAATAATGTCATGGTACAGGGATGAATTGTTGTATTGTTCCATGCTACAGCAGAGCTGAATGAACCTGTTTGACCAGTAGGGCATGGAGGGAATGTGACACATTGTCTAAGATGGATAATAGTTTGCTCAGTGTCACCCTTTCCAGAACCACTTCAAAACTGTCCAGGGGGCATCCCAGGCAGGAGCCAGTCTTCTTCTTTATTAGTCTGTTGATCATCCTTGCTCCCAACCAACCCCCCAAAAAAAAATTGCAGCAAAGAAGACAACACTTGCAACAACAGACTGGTAGAAGATCGCCAACATCTGGCTGCAAACATTAAAAGCCAGAGCTTCCTCAGAAAATAGCGTCTGTGTATCCCCTTCCTGTAAACAACCGCCATGTTGACTTTTCAGTTCAGCCTTTTGCTGAGGTGGTCACCAAGGTATATGTATGTGTCAAAAAGCTCAATATCCTGCTGCTCAGTAGGTGCTAAAACAGGCAGCTTCCCAGCTGCATGAACTGACTAACTGTCTAACAGATAGTCTGTGACCCTGTAGGTTATCAGATCTTATCAGCACTTAGTAGGAGGGTAAATGGTAAATGGCACACTTATATAGTGCTATAGTGCTGTCTCATTCACCCATTCACACACACCAATGGTAGCAGTCTTGCCCAAGGACACTTTCGGGGTGGGAATCGAACCACCAACCCTATGATTAGTGGACAACCCGCTCTACCACCTGCGCCAACTAACCTGGTGTCACAGCCGCCCCAGGAGGTTGGATGGTGTTTAATGCATTTGAGAAATCAAAATGTGATTCTTTTTTATGGTATTGCTGCAGGCTAAGTGTGAGTGGACTGTCTGCAGTAAATAGATTACTGCGTTGTCCAAGCCTACCTGTGGCTTGTAGGCAAATTGCAGGGGGTCCAGGAATGAGTCTCTGGAACTGTACTGGAGCGATGTGCACTGTTCTTTTAAAATATATTCCCATTATTGATGATTTGATGATGTTGGTGGAGAGTGCTGTCTAACATTTTGCCCCCAAATCTTTCTTACGTGTTCACTTGGGTTGAGCTCTGGTAAATGTAAAGACCATAGTAGATAAGATAAAACATTATTAATCACAGGCAGGAAATTTCATTAAATTTACATGATTTTTATCCTCATCAACCTGTTTAGTGAGCCCTCATGCCTTGTGAATGAAGATTTTGTCATCCTGGAAGTGATGACTGCTATCTGGATAGAAATGTTTCATCACAGCAGAGACACTTCCCACTATGGGGACAAGTGGACACAAATCATGCCAGCAAAATGCATCACAACATAACAGAGCCACCATTTTTGTCACTTGTCTATATGTGTATACAAACTTTTTATCTTAAATGATTTAACATTTAAAATACAATCATAAATAATTCAACATTATTTTTAAAGCTCCATTTATAATAATATTATAATACAATATGATATTAATATGATAATAATATTATTAATAATGATTTTAGATTTCCTGGATGTCTTTCTTGACGCATCTTTCTCAAGCTTCCTCTAGCCTTCTAATGCCATCACATGTAATTTCCCTCCTCAGTTAATTAGAATCCACCCCCTCCCTCCCCCGGTTGAAAAAACCTTCAAAGCCAGTGAACATTTTAAACTGTTCTTTTCATGTCACCCATATCAGATTTGCTTTTAAAATATTCAGACTGCTGAAATGGCAAAAGGATGACATCCAACATGGACTTCATTTGAGTCGCCAAAGATAAACATTATCAGGCCAGCAAAAAAGAAAGCAATTTAGCGATATTAAAATGTAGCCAAATAACTTGCAATATGTGCATGCCTAGTGAGTTCTTAGAAAAATGTTGCTATGAAAAATATTCTTTCTTTTTCCATTAATTGTGTTGCAGTTAATACAACAAAATTGTGCCATGAATTGGTGGAATACGTCTCTGTTGATTTTATGATTTTCTGTTGGTCTTGTGTGACCTATTAAAAATGCCATCGTATATCTTTTCACATTAAATGTTTCAGTGGTTATCAGGTAGTATCAAATGATGTGTCAGGCACAGACAGGATGAAAGTGTAAAGTCTTATTAAGAAACAGCAAAGTAGACATATCCAAAGGGCATATCAGAGTCAAAGTCATGATACAGGTGATCAACAAACAGACTAGCCTAGACAAGGCTAAACTCAATAAACTCGACAGACAAGGTCAAAACCAGATTAGTGTGTACACAATGAAAAAGGCTTGGTAATGTCCCTAGTTCACTCAATGTGAGTGTTTACAAGGTCTATTTGATGGTCTTGGTTTTTGACTCAGCACCTCTCCTCAGGACCATTCTTCTGCCAGTCGATGAAGTACTGCATTCTTCCACTTTAACATCCGGAATCTACAATTTCCTTAATCATATAATCAGGTTGATAGAGAGGAGGTGGATGATAATTTCTAGTTTACTTTATTAATCCCACAAGGGGCAATAGGGCTTAAATATACAACCAACACATTAAAGGACATGTCTAAACATATTAAAACATGCATAAAACTAAATGCAGCATGCTTCAATATAAATTCAGTTACTCATAAATACCTAATGAATAACAAATTAAGAATCACTTGAAAAATCTAAGTTGCATAGACAGATAGCCTCTGGCAAATAGGTTTTGTTGTAGTGGTTGGTCATACACCTGATACTCTGGAGCCACCTGCCTGAAGGCATTATCTCAAAATATATGTGAGGGGATGTGTATCATCACCTATAATATTCCAGGCCTTCTTTATATCTTGCTGCTCATAATACTTAGTTAAACTCCGCAGAGGCACACCAGTCCTTTTTGAACAAGTTCAAACTATGTTTTGCAGATGAAAGTGTAACCCTAACCCTAACCCGAACAGCATTTACAGTATAAATGAAAACACAAGATAATAAATGTACTAGAAAAGGTTTTCAATATAAATCTTTGGACACAAAAGAAGTTTAGTTTTCTCAGAACCTTTGATGAGCCTTTTTTTAATAATGTCCTCCATGTTCTGCTGAAACTTTTATGCAGCATCAAAAATAGTTCCAAGATATTTGTCCTCCTCTACTCTATCAACCCTCATATCATGAATGTACATGGTTTTCAACTTGGGAGCATTTTTTCTAAAAATCAATCACCATCTCCTTTGTTTTAGAAATATTTAGTTGCAACTCTGCTCCATCACACCATGTAATGGGTATAGGGGATTCACAATACAAAGGGCTGGATACCAACGGGTTTAGTAAGGACACACAGAATGATGTTGACAGGTGTTATTGTAAAGGCAAGTCAAACTTATGTTACTTTGTTGACGTGTTCCAGAGTCTTAAAAGGCCAATGTCTTAATGCAGGAGCTTTCTACAACAATGTCACAAACAAGCGTATATAGTGGAAAATCACACCCTGTCCTCTGGTTCAAATATAGATGAAACTTCTCAGTGGTGACTTTTTCTAGGTGTTGATGTGTGCTCTGTATGACTTCCTCACATTGTCATTTTTGAACTGCTGGAGGAGTGGAGTGGAGCTGGTGTAATGTGGAGTGTTCTGGGCATATTCAGCCTGCGGTAAGAAGAGTGACCAATCCTCTTTATTGACAGCACAAACAGTGGTTAAACTATGGGAGTATAATAGTGCCAAAAGTCCTTGAAACTTGAATTACATAACCTGAAAAAAACTTGTCGCAATAACAATACTTGAATTTTTTCTGCCCAACAATTTGACACAAATCGAAAAAAACAAAAAAAAACACAGCAATATCAGTGCTTGAATTAATTTCCTCACAAATTCAGGCTGAAAAAATTCAGGTCTTCACATTCAGGCTGAAAAAATTCAGGTCTAAAAATTTAGGTCTTCACATCCGGGTCTCACAGGAAGAGCAGTAGAATTGCCGATAGTTTTATTACTCGCTGCTCACAACCGACTCAATGCCCTGGTGGTTGTGGTGTGAATTGCACTTCCGTACCGATAGTGAATCAGAAGATGAACCAAGGGCTAAGTTAAACTATTCTTTATTTATCAACAGCACAGTGGGATATTTTACTACACTGTTGAATTACTTTTCATTTATCCTTTCGGAAAAATGGTAGTCATTCATTGTAACGAAGTTATGTTAGCTTTTTGTGAGCTAGCTAGCTAACATTAGTTTTCCCCCACAGCACTTGCTCTTGGACTCCGTTTTAGAGCGATTCCGCTCGCGCCTGAACCATGCTGTTGGACATATTCCTGTAGACATGGATTACATGCACCGGTACATCGGTACAGAAGTGCAATTCACACCACAACCACCAGGGCGTTGAGCCGGTTGTGAGCAGCGAGTAATCAAACTATCAGCAATCTACTGCTCTTCCTGTGAGACCCGGATGTGAAGACCTGAATTTTTAGACCTAAATTTAAGACCTGAACTTTTGCAACCTGAATGTGAAGACCTGAATTTTTTCAGCCTGAATTTGTGAGGAAATTAATTCAAGCACTGATACTGCGGGGGGTTTTTTTTGGGGGGGAGGGGGGTCCGATTTGTGTCAAATTGCTGGGCAGAAAAAATTCAAGTATTGTTATTGCGACAAGTTTTTTTCAGGTTATGTAATTCAAGTTTCAAGGACTTTTGGCACTATTATACTTCCATATTAAACTTCCTGATACATTCTTGATGTAAGTTTGGTCATGCCTTTGCTTTACTGCAGTTGGTTTTCATATCTAAATATTGTAGAAATGCTGCCATGCCACAAAACTGTAAGAACAAAAGGCCTTAACACTGTTTGAGAAGATGGAGAGAGGGCTCTATTAAGTCAAGGAAGGTGAAATCTATCAGAACAGCAAAATTAAGAGTTGTCCCTAGGGTCCTTAAATGTTCTATGTAGATCCATGCAACACACTGTTTATCAAAAAGTTCTCCATATTAGAACCCTTTTAGAAAACTAAAAAACCCTTACCTACACAAAGAAGTCAGTGAAAACCTACAAAAGACAGTAGAAATTAAAATTACAGCAGTAGGATACAGTGGAACAGCAGAAGCAAAGCAGTTCTTTATATAAAGGAGTCAGAGAAGGAGTGCAGACCATGTCAAAAGACTGAAGGTCTTACTCCAAAGAAATGCCTGGCATTTGAATTGGCACAAAGAAACATTCCAGTCACCAACAACTGATAAAGAAGAGCTTCAATGATTTCAGTGGGAAATGGATTATCTGAGGACATCTGCATTTGACAGTATGTCTGGAGGATAAGACATGCAGCAGTAAGGAAGAGACAAAGCATGACCTAAAGGCAAGGCTTAAACCAGGCATTAATATGTAATTCAGTCAATATAGCCAGTGACTCTGTGAACAGCCCACACACACACACACACACACACACACACACACACACACACAATAATATATATATATATATATATATATATATATATATATATATATATATATATATATATATATATATATATATATATATTATTGGTTAAGTCGAATATGGAAAGATTAAGACCTTGTCTATCAATGTGCCTGATAAAATGCATGAAAATATAATTGGGGTAATAACTAGAAATATTCAAGATTTGCATTTATATATTCAGGATTTATAAATATAAATTCAGAATCATAACTTTCTATTCAGGATTTATAAATGTATATTGGGATTCAGATTTTGTCATGAATATTACCTAAAACCTTATCAGATTCTCATACAAGTTCTAAAAGTAGAGAAAGGGAACCCAATTAAACAAATGAGACAAAAATATTATACTTGATCATTTATTTATTGAGGAAAATCCAATATTACTGTACATATCTGTGATTGGCAAAAGTACAGTATGTGAACCTTTGTTTTCAGCTTCTGGTGTGACCCCCTTTTGGCTAGTTGCATTACTGCAACTAAACATCCAGTAACTGTTGATCAGTCCTGTACACCAGCTTGGGGAAATATTAGCCCATGCGGGAAAACTTTAATTTTAAACGATTGTACACAGAGGTTCACAAAAGAGTCGCAAAATAATGTACTTCTTAAGTGGGACACACTTGGAGAAAGGTTAAGAGTTGCTGGCTTAAACTATCTGCCATTTCCCCAGAAGATCCATCCTTTCATCTTCAATGACTACTTTATTGTGGTCAGGGTCGCAACAGGACAAAATACAAAACTCAAGGTACATAAAGTAAACCAAGCTCAGGATCGAACCTTAAACCCTGGAGCTGTCATCCTTTAGAAGTTATAACATACAAGCTATAAAAAGTTAAATAATAACAGTAGCTTTCATTGCTCAAATACTGAATGACTAGTCAAAAGACTTTTCCTCAGGATTTTCATTAGTTATGCAGGTCCGCTTAGCTAGTGACCTAGTTTCTTCAAAATGCAACTTTTTTTTTTCAAGAACACTATTCTGTACTGACAGTACATGATTCAGACTCTTACTGCAGTATCCCACCTGCTGTGTCTGTCTTAGATTTCCATTTTATTGCCTGCTGTTTGACTTTAGAATCAGTGATCTTGGTAATGATGATAATTACAATATACTTGCATGTTTGTTTTTGTTTGCAACGTCTCTTCTGTAATTACAGCGCATACCACAGGAACACTAAAATATAATTCTAAATCTCATTTAGAAAGCTCAAGCGGCTGAATTGTAGTCCTACAATAGTTGTAACATAATGATGCTTTCATAGCATCCACAGTCACAGTGCTTTTTATTCTCAGCAATACTGTCACAAGTTCTTTGCCTATACAAAGTTAGAACTTTTGCTAGGTCTATTGAATGACAAAGTTTAGTTACCAATTAAAGAAAGTAGAGTTCTGAATTCAAGATTGCACCACTCAAGGGTGATGCTTTGTGCATGTCTCTTGTTTATTTTGGGGTTCTATATTGTTAATCTGTGTACATATGAGGTACAACAGAGAGGGGTGAATAAGGAAAACTTATTATATTGTATATGTATATACTGTATAGAGTCTCCACTTTAGAGAGCTGAAGTTAAAAGGTCCAAAATGAAGGACGGAAGTGAAGAAAGATAAGCATTCCCAATCCCTGCTTTCTTGAAATGCTACTGATGCTGAACAGTAAGTTTGATGAGCTATTCCTTTGACATTAATACTAAACAAGACTTGAGACACTTCTGGTACTTTCTTTTCTTTCTTTCTTTCTTTCTTTCTTTCTTTCTTTCTTTTTTTTTAATCTAAGGACCCTTGACTGAATCTGAAAATTTCCTGATGTTGATGTACAGGGTAATGGATTCACACAAGAAAGTGAAGTGTTTCATCATTAAAAACCTTTGCCTAGTATACCACAGATATTTCACATGTACACTGTATGAGGTATAGGCCTATACATCGCAGTAATCAAACATTTTTACTTGTAAAGATTTAATTAAAATATTTAAGTCATCAACAAGACTGACATACGTTGTTTACCTTTTTCCACAGAATTTTACTAAACATATTAAATCATGCATAAAACTAAATGCAGAATTCTTCAATATAAATATTTTTTTTTTTTTTTTAAAAAAATTTTTTTTTTTTTTTTTATATATATTTTGAATGAAAATATTAATATTCATTTTTTTTTTTTTTTTTTTTTTTGTTTTTTTTGTTTTTTTTTTTTATTTTTTTTTTTGTTTTTTTTTTTTTTTTTTTTTTTTTTTGAAAGAAAAAAAAGGTTTTTTTTTTTAAAAATAGTTTTTTTGCATGGAATGATTGACTATTCTGTAAATCAGTGCTGCTTTAACTCATCAAATTTGTAAATTTTTATGATTACAGTTTTTCACAAATACTTGACATTGTGGCTCCTGTGAAAACCCATAGTGGATCATTTGTTCATTCCCTAGGTATACTCCTGAACATTTGGTCCATATGTAATTTATTGGAGAGACTGTGCAAAAGAACTGGTATTGCAGTGCATAAACAGATATACTCTGAGCATCTGGTTTCATATAAGGCTGCACATAATACAGCTAAATTGTCCTTTTATGCAAATATTATTGGCTCTGGACAGGGTAATACAAAGATTTTGTTTAGCACTGTTAACAAACTGTTGAAGCCTCTTAATACTGTTTATTTTTCTCCAAATCAATGTTCTTTTTCAAATCAATCTTTTTCTGAATGTTTTAGATTAAAAATTGACAGTATAGACAACTAATTACTTAACTCTGTTTCAATGTCTAGTGGTTATCAAAATGGAAACAATCAAATCTGTTGGTCCACAAATACTCTGTCTAATTTTGAGCTTCCTTCAGTGGATTATATTACTAGACTGATTATAAAGTCTAAGTCTTCTACTTATCCATTTAATCCTTTAACCAATGTTTTGGTTAAATCTTGTGTTCATTCAATTTCTCTTATTATTACAGCTATAATTAATTCTTCACTATCTACTGCTACGGTTCCTACATAATTAAAACTGACTTCTATCACTCCAATTCTTAAAAATACCTGTGCGGATCCTAATGATTTAAATAATTATTGGCCCATTTCCAATCTTCCTTTAATTTCAGAAATTCTTGAAAGAACAGTAGCAACCCAAATTGAATCACATTTCCAAACTAATGATCTTTACAAACATTTTCAGTTGGGCTATACATCTAAACATAGTACTTAAACAGTTCTGTTAAAATCACAAACTTTGATGTTTGATACCATTAATCATACAGTATTATTAGATCGATTGGCTTGTATTTGGGTAACTGATAATGCACTTGTTTGGTTTTCATCCTATTTAAATGATAGAAAATAGCTTGTACAGATAAAGAATGTTCAGTCTGAGCCGATATCAGTTACTCATGGTGTTCCACAAGGGTCAGTGTTGGGTCCGCTTTTATTTATCATTTATATTTTACCTCTTGGTAAAGTTTTTCGCACTTATGGCATTAATTTCAATGTTTACACATATGATAAACAGCTATACATATTTACAAAACCTAATATTTCCTTTCTCCCCTTTGAACTTACTAAATATTTACAGGATGTTAGAAAGTTCTTTTTATTGGGTCTAGGTCTACCTTATCGAAAACATTGTCTTTTACTCGGTTAATTGACAACTGCCCAGTTAGTATTTCTACCCAAGTGAAAAGCCTTGGTGTTAAATTTGATGGTTTGCTTTATTTTGGCGCTCATATTAATAATATTTCACATATAGCATTTTTTCATTCATGTAATATTGCTAGACTTCATTCTACACTTTCTGAACATAGTATTGAAGTCCTTATTCAAGCTCTATTAACATCCGTGCCTCAGCTGCAAGGATTGTTAGCCATATACGTATTGCTGACCATATTGCACCTATTCTTTTTCAACCACACTGGCTTCCTGTTCATTATTGTGTCCATTGCAAAATGTTGTTGCTTAGGAGCAACAAAGCTAACTACAAAGCTCTTCATAATTGGGCTTCTCTTCATCTATCAGACCCTCTTCAACTATACATTCCTTCATGTTCTTTAATATCATCTCTTGCAGACTTACTGACTGTTCCAAATGATAAATGAAGTTCTTTTGATGCTATGGCTTTTAGTTGTTCTGCGCCAAAATTATGGAATTCTTTACCACTACATATTCACCAGTTGGATTCTATTTCCCAGTTAAAAGCTCAAATTACAACTTATTTGTTTAGAATAGCTTTTATTGATTTGATTAATTGATTATTTTTGTATCGTTGTAAGTTTGTTTTTTTATGTTTGTATGTTTGCTTTATATTTTATTGATTTGCCTCTATGTTGTAAGATGTCCTTGAGTGTCTTGAAAGAGGCCTATAAATAAACATTATTATTATTATTATTATTATTATTATTATTATTATTATTATTATTATTATTATTATTATTAACACAGATACCACAGAAAATATATTATCATGAATGTCTATGACAGTTCACATCCAGTGCTATAATTATGTTGTATTTACCAGTTATTCATGATAAAGTCATGATATCCATCATGTTCAAAACCACAAAACCTACAAATGTTCAAAACCTACAAATGAAAATGTCATCAGCTGTAAATCAATGCTTTCAGTAAGTGTTTAAATGTAACCATGACAGTGAGCATAAACAACGGCTTATGCTTGGCATCTGTTCATGCTTCCTTGTCACATAGCAAAACAAAAATAAGAAAAAAATATCCTTAAAGGGATTATGTGTAACCATAGTAACAATGAGATTAGTGTGTTGTGTGGTTGGGAATAAAGTTTTCATTTATACGAAAGCAAAAGCCCTTTTTGTTTTCTTCCTACTTTTTGTCAAATGTTATTAGAAACTTTTATTAAACATTATACTTATATGAATAGACTCCTGTACTGAAGATGAAGGAAGTTGCAGGAAGAGTAAAAATATCATCTGTATATAGGCTGATTTTATGTTGCATGTTAAATGTCTGGATATCACTTATGTCTAATTGTTGGCATACAGGGGCAGCTAAAGTTTCATTAGCAGGAGGTTGGGGTGCATCCCTGGTATATTTGTGCATTGTGAAACTTTCTGTAAGTAAACAACTGTGGCCTTAAGTGAAGTGTAAATATATTAATCCATTGATTAATCAATGATTCGCTTAAGTCTAATTTAATGAATGTAGGAAATAAGAATTTCCAATTGGCTTTGTCAAAGGCACTCTCTGTATCGAGTGTAACTATGGCTGTTTCTGATTTTTGCTGTGATGTTTGATGCATCAGGTTAAGCATGCTGTGCATGTTAGTAGTTGAATGTCTGCCTTTGATGGTGGAGAATGTCTGCCTATTTGATCATGGTGGATTAGTGATGGAAAATTCACTGTTGCTTTCCCCTGTCAATATCACTTCCTTGCAGATCAATGAGCATACTGCCATTTGCAGGTCCCATATGCTGTTTTTTCCCCGATATTGGGTTGGGGTTGGGGGATGGATAACAAAGAGACACTTAGTGGACCTGTGCTGGGAGATGAACATGTATGTAGAACGTGTGAGCAATGATTAAACCTCACACACACACACACACACGAAGCTCATTCATTTTAATTCTAATTCTAATTAAGAGAGAAATAATCATCTTAAATTATATTCTTAAAGTCATGAATAGGTTGGTTATATTCAGCATTGACAGTTGAATTTTTTTGATGAAGATTAAAATATTACCTAGGTAGAAAAAAAATGAAATAAGTAATGCAAATTATTATTCCAAATAGAAAATATATCAATAAATATAAGAAATATCCTATGACTCAACATGAAGCAAACGTTTATGTTTGAAGAGAGTAAATCTGGGCTCATAAATCACACATTCATTGTCTTAATTGTCTCATCCATTGTTTCTTAATTCTGGTCTGAGAGTAAAATACAGAATGCATGTTTCTCTAGGACCAGGATTGGGAAACACTGGCCAGCACCCTTTAATAGAGCTCACCTTTGCATTTCAAAGCAGTACATGGCCACTGAAGCTAAGAACATGATCAATATTTCATGCTTGGACATGCAAATTGCTCTTTTAAATTACCCTAGCTTTTTTCTATGATGTTTCTGCCTTTCCTTAGGGTGTTTTCTAGATCTACAAGTGGTGCATTGTATAAGGAACAATGGATATAATTTAATATAACATTTTGTGCAGCAAAAATGCTTTGATAAGTCCTTATTCTTGACATTCCAACGAAAAACAATGGTGACCTGCCTTCCAAATAAAAGACTTTCCTATACTCAGCACAGCACTCTTATTCACAATATGCTCACACTAAACTTTCTTTCAACACACTTACTGCACTTACTGCTTGACTTTATAGTCTACAGTTGTGGAAGAATGATGCATTTTGATCCCACTATCCCCTTTTTAATCTGGTTCCTCTCAACATTTCTTCCTTGTGTTGTGTCAGGGAGATTTCCCTCATTATGGTCACAAGTGGCTTACTCATAAAGGACCTAAATCTACATCTTGATTTCTGTAAAGCTTCTCTGTTGCAATATGTATTGTTAAAAGTGATATATAAAAATTTAATTGAAGCAGATAACTGTACTGTTAAAACTTTTTTAAAGATAGAAAATTATGCTTATTGCAAGTGTTTGATTTCCAGAGGTTCAAAATATGATGCTAAGCTTCAGTGGGGTAACATATTAACATAAAAGTCATGGATTGGAATACTTATTCACATATTATTATTACAATTATTATTAAAATTAGTATTTTTACACACAGGAAATTAACATCATTAGACATTAATCATTAACAGCAGTCTCTTCAGAACACAAGGATTAATACTTATCTCACTCCCAAGTCACTTGACTCCTATAGCCTGGCAAATAATCATTTATTTTTGAGCATGGAAACACCAAGCAGAAATCAACTAGTGAAAATCATTGGGAATTGATTAAGAGCAGTCTCTTCCTGATTTACTTCTTGCATCTGTAATGACTGTGCTGTGTTTAAAGGTGACCTGAGGCAGATACACATCTCAGGCCTGAGATTTATTTCAATTATAAACTAAATAAATGGCCTGGTGTAATAGAAAGCTGACATAGACCAGTGTCCAGTGACCTATTGTTTATTGAACAAGAATACAATGTCTGTCATGGTCTCAAAGGCACACAGAAGGAAAACAGCATATGTTATGTGTCCTTATTTAATCTGTCAAAAAAAAAAAGTTCAACATGGAATGTAAAACTGTAAGGAAATAGCAAAAATGAATAATTCTATGAAATAAAATACTGTGTTTTGTAGTGATATAACATTGTTTTGCAACTTAACTAATCGAACTGTGGATATTTTAACTGAAAAGTCAATGTTTATGTTATACTATACATCAGGGGTATTCAACTAAAAGCACATAACATCAATGAATGGTGACAACAGTTACATTTTAATGCTTTACCGTCAGTGATTAATTTACAGCTTGAAATAAGACAGCAATCTAAAGTGTTTTGTTTTGTGCTGGTGTTTCATGCTACTGCTTATGACAAGCACCAGACTCAGAACAGAGAAGGCAACCATTTTGAAATTGGAGAGAAGAATAAATGATGATGTGGAATGTTTAATGTTAAAAACAAAAACGGAGTTGCTGAACTACATAGCTTTTTTATGTGTTGATCAGTTCTGCTTTAGTCGTTTTCAAGTGCTCCTCAACTGATTGCTCACATGCCTAAACACTCCATATAGCTTCATTTCTTGGAACCCTCATTTGCCTCATTGTGAACAAGATTATTAACCGATCCTAAGCTGACAGGGCCAACAACTGTTTCAAAGAAATTACAGAACACTCCTGCTGGTCTCTATTTTGAGGGATATAATGATATTTGATCCGTGAGATTCAGTGAATATGTGCCAGGCAGCCCATTTGTTTGAAAGTATTGGTTTTTCTCCACATTCATTGTATTCTTTAGGTCTGAAAGGGGAAGTTCATTGTTTGTACTATTGATTAATACTTGTGATTTCTAAAAGGTATAGTCATTTCCTGTGAGGCAAACGCAAGCAAGTTTGAATATTGCTGGACTAAATGGACATGCTGCAGCATTTGTGGTGAAATTGTTCCGCATTGACAGGGACCATCTTGACAGAGATATGTTGCCACTGAATTGTTATTTTTGAAGCAACTGGCCCAGCTACAAGAAATGTTGAAAGTGCATATTGATTTACCTTCATGACACAAAAGAGATGAAATAAGAGCATTTTACTGGGAACATGGGCTTAAATAGAACACAAATGTAGCTTATTTTCAAAGTAAAATAAATCACCTTGGTATAATTCACTTTTGTTCACTTATAAAAAATAGAAAACAAAATAATACTAGCAGTAGTATCAAGGTCCTAAATAGTATTTGAGGTGTATTTTTATTTCTTTGGGGAAGCTATAGCACACTGGCAGTTGTGTCCTTGTTTATGTGACCTTATCAACACATTGAATTCAGCATTCTTATACTAAATCATATTTACCATCCAGACCATCACTCTGGAATATGAGATGCCACAAATATTTTTTTTTACTTTGATGAAAAATGGTTAGAGTTTCTCGTACTTACAATTCAGCTAGCAATTTGTTATATAATTTAATTTTTTTAAAATAGTACAACAGAACTATATAACCATCTTCCATGTCTAAATTGTCCGTAGTGTGTGAGTGTGTATGTGATTGTGCCCTGCGATGGACTGGCACCCTGTCCAGGGTGTACCCCGCCTTATGCCCGATGCTTCCTGGGATAGGCTCCAGGTTCCCTGTGACCCTGAAGAAGGAGTAAGCAGTAGAAGATGGATGGATAACAATCTTCATAGAATTGCTCCTAAGCATTTATTAAGAGATCCGAATATCCAAAGAACCATCTGTTGTGTAATTTAACATTTGTACTTTTCTATCGTGCTGGTCCTTATTCCAAGGAGAGAATATTGTCAAATACTTATTTAATGCCAGTGAACATGCAGGGATGAAATGTCCGATACTCTCTCATAGGCAAACACAAGAGGCACCAGGAGCACGGTCATGCAAGAAGATGGCAAAACTACACACACAATATAGACATGCACATTTGCATACATAAGTATGCACAAATATACAGAAATCTCTGTATTTGAGTCGTCCCCGTCCCCCCGCCACAAACACCCAAACACACATCTGGGCGGCCTATAACCATCAGACTGCATGGTAATTACAACAGTGTATACAGCAAACTATAAAATTTATGCAGAATCCACATACTATCCGAATTTGAAGTGTGTTTAAGTGTGTATGCTGCATCACGATTAAATCTGAGAGCATCATCATAGCAGAATAAAAACGACTAAAAAAAGATATGCGCAGAGGGCTTTCCACATCAGTGATATTCTACACAATGTCAAATGCAGTTTTGGTAATTTCATTTAAGGTAATTTTATTATTCATTATATCCAGCTCTCTCTTTTTTTAATGTATGGAATTTGTCTTTTAAAAATTTACTGAAAATGTCTTCACATGACGTTTTAAACTGCTGAATCTCTGAGGGGTAACCAAAAATAGAGGATTACTAGAGGATGTTCACACTCCAGCACAATGAGGTGAATGGTGTAAGGTTATAAAGAAGAGCATGAGGAATGGGGATTGAATTTGATGCCAGGATTAGAATTGAATTTTAGTATTTAAATTGGCATGGCAACACATTTCTTGAATGGAGCAATGTGATGTTTTGGCAAGAATCCTTGTTGCCACTTAGTGAAGGATTGCAATATCATTTGTGTCTAAGTGTACTGTGATGCTCAGTGAATCTCTATAGAAAAATATAACCAGATGTGGTGATAAGCAAATTGGAGCAAACACTTTATAGCCCACTAGAAACATCTTTTCCACAAGACTCTAGAAAGCAGAGTAAAGTACATATAATTCAGTTAGAAACAGACCACAGAGCAAACATACATACCAGACCATTTTTAGAGGGAAAAAAAAGCTATTGTAAATTTATCAAATTATATCACGGCACAATGCACAATCATTGAAAAAAAAGAAAATAAAAAAGATCTGGCCAAAATACAAAAAAGAAGAGTACGCAGTTTAATAAATGTTAAAAAGGAATGGAAAATGCATGTTAATGAACAATTATTAATGGTCCTAATATATGTTGTACTAAAACAGGCTTTGGTGCAGATAAAAAGCAAGTGGAATTTAGAAGCAAATTATTTCTTCCCATCACAATGTATAGACACATAGACAAAAATGCTTCTGAGAATAAAGACTCAGCTTCATATTTTATGCAGAGCTATATTGTATCTATTGTGTAATGGCCTTAAACCTCATGTAGACGATTAAAGCTTTTTGTTGGTTGCACTCTAATTTAGAGCTTATGTACACACAACCACAATCATGTGGAAGAAGTAAATTTTGCATTTCTTTTGGAAATCAAGGTCCCATAGTCTGGAGGAAGAGTGGTGAGGCACAGAATCCAAGTTGCTTGAAGTCCACATTGTGAAGTTTTCACAGTCAGTGATGATTAGGGGTGCCATGTCTTCTGCTGTTGCTGGTCCACTGTGTTTTCTCAAGTTGAGAGTCAATGCAGCGTCTACCAGGAGATTTTAGAGCACTTCATGCTTCGATCTGTTGACAAGCTTTATAGAGATGCTGATTTCCTTTTCCAGCAGGATTTGGCACCTGCCGACAGTGCCAAAACTACAAGTAATTGGTTTGTTTACCATTGTATTACTGTGTTTGATTGGCCACCCAACTCGCCTGACCTGAAGCCCATAGAGAATCTATGAGAGAGACCAGACCCAACAATACAGATGAGCTGAAGGCCACTATCAAAGTAACCTGGACTTCCATAACACCTCAGCAGTGCCACAGACTGATTGCCTCCATGCCACGTTGCATTGATGCAGTAATTCTTGCAAAAAGAGCTCCGACCAAGTATTGAGCACATAAACATACCTTTCAGAAGGTCATACATTTTATAATACATTTCTGTATTATAAATGTAAATAAATGTAAATGTACATTTTTTGTCTAATATTTTGAGATACAAGATTTTTGATTTCCATGCGCTTTAAGCTATAATCATCAAGATTTAAAAAAAAGGGCTTGCAATATTTCATGTTATGTGTAATGAATCTAGAATATATGAAAGTTCCACTTTTTGAATCAAATTACAGAAAAAATTACTTTCCCACGATATTCTCTTTCCTTGATATGCACCTGTATATAAGCCTATATTCTATAAGCTATAAAGAAAACTATAAATTGTGGTTTTCGTGTGAACTTGAATCTTTCAGATCTTTTAGCTGCACAGCAAGATATTTTTACATGCTCAGATTTAGTGGATGTACAGAGTGGATATGCAAAACATTTGGACAATTGCCAACTGAGATATATGTGTCTGGCTTATTTTTAACACACAACCTAATTAAAATCACCAGGGTGGCCAGTTTGGCGTAAACACAGCATTCTCATCTGCAATTCAAAGGAGATACTAGACAGGTATATGCAATAAAATAGTTTTCTAATGGCTTTGGGAAACTCTGAAGCAAAAAGTAAGAATTGCACTATCATGAATATGGACAATATCAGAATTCTGAGGAATTAGCCTTTAGGAGGACAACTTAAATGAATGGTACCTAATGGCTGCCTTGAATAACAAGAATACATACTTTATTCTACCCTCGATAAACATCATCAGATATTTTCCTGGTACAGAACCAGTGAATAATAAAGGAACATTGTCTTTCTAGCACACAAGGTTTTTCATTTTGTCCCTCAGGCAATCTGTCCCTCTCTCACTGCAGCTGGAACCTTTTGTTATTTACACTTGAAATGATAATGGCATCATAATTTGAGTACAGCTGCACCATTTGCATCCGAATATCACACACCGAATTTGTGTCACAAAAACAGATAGGATCCACACAGAAAGTGAGTAGGGACATCTCTGGAAGCTCGGCTCTTTAATATTCAGGATAAGAAGCCTTTGTAGTTTCTTTCAATAGGTGTGTTTCTTCCCCAAATTTTTGTTAATATTTTTCTCTTTATAAATCTCTTTATAAACCTGTTCTATGTATATAAATAGACACAGTACTGCTGTACAGTAGCTATATGTCTTTATACCACATAAAGTGTCACATAAAGCAGGCATACCATCCAGGAGTTCATTTTCTTATACTGTATCTTATCTTCTCATCTTTGTGTTAAAGTTTTACCACCAATAATACCCCGAAATACTATAGTTTCTTAATGACAATAGCATTTTATTTACTTTCTTCAAACATTTAAAATACACACATGTTAAGTTAACATTAAATTAGAGCACAGATCTTAACAGTACATAGATATCAAAATAGTGTATTTTGAATGGAACTTAGCTTAGAAGCAAGACATGTGTACAGTTTTAAATCTGTATTTTATTTAAATTTGTAACATTTGTATTTTTCTACCAGATCACAACAGTGCAAAAGTCAGTGGAAACAGAGAATGCACATTAAAGGTACGTTCACACAAACAGCAATTTTATCACTGCAATTTGCCAGTCTGTACTATGAAGTCGCCAGTAGGTGGTCCTACTACTGGTTGCCATAGTAACATGGGTGGTGCAACTACCATTCCACTTCTGACAACAAACCTTGAACAAGCCTGTCACTTCACCCAAGATAGGAGCTACACTTGGATTTTGCTCACTTGCAACAAAATGTGTCTGTGTTTCATTATTATTTCTTTTATTATGTATTTCTCTTTTTGCTTTAAACCTGCTACAATCCTAAGCAAAGCTAAGCTAATTGGCTACTGCCACAATGGCACTGCTTCTGCTAGTGAGGAGGGGTGGCTACGGATCATGAACCCTCTACTCTCTTCACTCACATTGGTAGTCGCTGCAGCAAGTCGCTGCAAATTTAACTTTAAAAATCTTTAAAACTTTAAACTTTAAAAGTCGCTGGACACGCCCACATCTAGTCGCCAATGGTCACTGTCGCCTATATCGCTGGACATCGCCAGCTCACACTAAAAATTAATGGTCTCCGGTTGCTTTCTCGCTGCGAGGTGCCGTACGTGTGAGTGTACCTTAACAGAGAGTATGACAAAAGCTGTTGAACTACTAGTCTGATAAACAACAGATAAGGGAGATATAACGTGTTGTTGATACTTTATGGAAACGTTCGATCTAAGGCATCATCATGCAAGAGGTCTTCCATACATCCAATATACACGTGTAAAGGTTTAATCTTACTTAATTTGGTTTTGGTATTGGTATTTGGTACTGTAAAGCTCAGTGATTCTGTATAGAAAAATCCAACCAGATGTGGTGATTAGCAAACACTTTATACCCCACTAGAAACATTTTTTCCACAAAAGGCTATAAAGCAGAGTAAAGTACACATAATTCAGTTAGCAACAGACCACAGAGCAAACATACATACCAGACCATTTTTGGAGCGAGAGAGAGTTAAAAATAAAGTTATTTTACAATGGTGTAGAAATGCATCTTTCACAAATCTAGGAAAGCTGATGATATCAATGCACAGTGTGCAATTATAAATAATAATAATAATAATAATAATAATAATAATAATAATTATAATAATATAATAACAATAATAACAATAATAATAATAAACATGTGGCCATGAGTAAACAGTTTCATAAATATTAAAAAGTTTTCATTGATTTCTAACAAGAACAACATTTCAGATGTTTACACTGAAGGAATGCGAAAACGCACATGTTAATGAAAAATTAGTAATTTCCTTAATGAGTAATTAGTATGTTGTGCTAAATCAGATATCAAACACATTACATATTACACGTTACATCATCATATATACATCACTCAATTTCTTTACAGGCATGAGAGCACATGCATAAGGGTGTTACTGGTTAAAATGTCATTGTAAATTGTTTTAGTTCCATTAACTCTGGTGTGCTCTGTAAACAATAACATCATCCCTAGTGTTGAATTAACAACAAGAGTGTTCATTTGTGTCCAGTGGACTTATATAAACAATGTAGGGTGTAAATTCAACACTGGGGATTTTGCTGTGTAGTTTCTGTAAATAATGTCTAGTGGGCAATATGAAATAATCCGACATCTTTAATATCTGATGTCCTGTATTTACTGCATTTTAGTGGTCATAATGTAACTACTACGCTGTAACTTACTAAATCTTTAAAGTGATGTGATGCTACTGTATTCACATGACAATGAATTGGCATCTATAGTGTTGAAGTAACACAGTGATACAGTATAACCTAATACACTGTTGTTTGTACATTTCCACATTAATGATACACATGGAGCTGTACATTTCCAATGTGTCTTAGTCCCGACAGAACACATACTCTGTGTAACTCGTCCAGATTTTATCCTCGCCCGGGTCGTTGCTCGCATAAGCGCACGTCCCTGTGGAGCTGCACGCGACCATGCGGAAGCCAAACTCAGTGAGCCTGTCGAAAGCCTGCTCCAGGAAGTTGTATTTGAGATAATAGCGCGAAGTGTATCTCTCCGGAGACCTGTCCGGGTCTCTGCTCTCGTTCAGAGTGTCCCCGAACACCTCTTTGGCGAGAGACGTCTTCCCGCACACGGTGATGCGCGCCACGCGCCTGAACTTAGCGTCGGTCTGAATGTCCCTCCCGATTGTGTACGAGCCCCTGTAGCCAATGGTGATGTAGCCCGACTTTCTGACTTCCGCTGAGGGCAAGGGCGCCATGCTGAGTGCGGAAAGCGCGCGCGATGCATCCCAACCGGAAACCGCTGCACCGTGCGCCATCACCTCATCCGAATCGCTCTGATAGCAGCTCTCTTCACACACCGAGTCGTCCTTGCTCATTTTAGGACTCAGGCGCTTGCACAGCTCTCGAAGCTGAAAGAACTCGGCCTCCCTTTGCAGACGCTTCTTCTCCGGGAAGTAATCGGGCAAGACCAGGTTCAGGTCCCGCAGGTAATCTAGGATGTAACGGAATAGAAAGCCGTCCCGGTCCAAGAAGAAGCGCCCTTTGCCATCCCGTGCCAAGTCCTTTGGTGTGCTCATGAACATGCCCCATAAGAGAGAGTCCGGTACTGCGATTAAAGTTGCGCGTCTTGTCACGTACACTTGGCCACCAACATTTAGTTCGATAATTTCCGAAAACGCTGAGCCAGCACCGTTAGTTACTCCACGCTGTGGATCCGCCAGAGCCATGTCGTCTTCAGCAAAGATTAGAGCTTCTCGTAAGCGTGAACTGAGTGAGGTTGAGGTTTTCCCGCCCTTCCACAAAGCGGTGGAGCTAAGGGCAGGGGGTTTCACTAAATAGGGTGCGTGGGAGGAGATATACAGACTGCCGAGGAGCTCTGATCGATTAACCCTCTATTGACAAAGGAGGAACCTGCTGGTGCCAGGTGTGTGTCAGTGAAAGCCGTCGCATATTACATTGTAAATGTATTTCACACACACACACACACACACACACACACACACACACACACACACACACACACACACACACACAGAGAGACCGACCGACCTCTGAGGGAACATGGTGATGATGGAACACAGAACATAATTCAGTAACAATATTCAAAATAAATATGATTAAAGGTGTGTTTTTTTGTTTGCTTCTAAGAAAATGTGTACACAAGTGGTTGCTCATTTCCAAAGAATTCATAATAAAACCATAGGTAAGGTTGCCATCTGGTGTTGTGACAAAGAATTTTAACGCCTTGGTTGATTTACAGCAAAGTTCCCCAACTTTAGTCCTGGAGGACCAGGGCCCCAACACACCTTCTAATCATTGTAATTAAATGGTAAGTTGAATTAGGTGGCGTCAAAAACGGAAATAAAACATTGTGTGTCTAATAATGTGAATGGCAAGTGTACACCAGTGGTCACTAGGAACAGGATTTAATGGAGATCTACCTTACTGAAGACTTTAGCTCCAACCATTATGCCCACTTGACCATCTAATCATTGCCTTAAGAAGTTTGTGATCAACTGAAACAGGTGTGTTAGACTTTGGTTGGAGATGAAACCTGCAGGTAGGTAGATCTCAATAAAGAGGGTTGATGACAACTGGTGTAAACTGTTTTTTAAAAACTAGCTCATCTATTTGTGTTAATCATCTGACCACAGGATGCTGTTGGCTGGATAGTTTTTCTTTGATTGGTGAACTGTACTTAACCAAGCTGATACAGTGCCTTGCGAAAGTATTCAACAATCAGTCGTACACTGCACAAATCTGGCCTTTATGGAAGAGTGGCAAGAAGAAAGCCATTTCTCAATGTTTGGTGTGACGTTTGGTGTGTCTCCCAGGTGGCTTGTGGCAAACTTTAGACGAGACTTTTTATGGATATCTTTGAGAAATGGCTTTCTTCTTGCCACTCTTCCATAAAGGCCAGATTTGTGCAGTGTACAACTGATTGTTGTCCTATGGACAGACTCTCCCACCTCAGCTGTAGTTCTCTGCAGTTCATCCAGAGTGATCATGGGCCTCTTGGCTGCATCTCTGATCAGTCTTCTCCTTGTCTGAGCTGAAAGTTTAGAGGGACGGCCAGGTCTTGGTAGATTTGCAGTGGTCTGATGCTCCTTCCATTTCAAAATGATCGCTTGCACAGTGCTCCTTGGGATGTTTAAAGCTTGGGAAATCTTTTTGTATCCAAATCCGGCTTTAAACTTCTCCACAACAGTATTACGGACCTGCCTGGTGTGTTCCTTGGTCTTCATGATGTTCTCTGCGCTTTCAACAGAACCCTGAGACTATCACAGAGCAGGTGCAATTATACAGAGACTTGATTACACACAGGTGGATTCTATTTATCACCATCAGTCATTTAGGACAACATTGGATCATTCGCTGAACTTCTGGAGTGAGTTTGCTGCACTGAACGTAAAGGGGCCGAATAATTTTGCACGCACCACTTTTCAGTTTTTTATTTGCTAAAAAAGTTTAAAATATCCAATAGATTTCGTTCCACTTCACAATTGTGTCCCACTTGTTGGTGATTCTTCACAAAAAATTTAAATTTTATATCTTTATGTTTGAAGCCTGAAATGTGGCAAAAGGTTGAAAAGTTCAAGGTGGCCGAATACTTTCGCAAGGCACTGTATACTGTGGTGTTGAAAAATCCCAAGCAACAGTGCTTTGCATAATACGTTGATACAAAAACCACACATACCACCAGACCATTACCATCTCTTACTGTCACTGCTTTACTGGAAAAGATCAGCAGCAATAATATCTGGTCAGCAGTTTTCCTATGGTAGTCTACTATGATTAACTTACACAGTGTACCAAAAAATCTAAGTTTACTGGGACAATTGATCGTATAGGAACTAGGTTGGTGTAATTAATAAACTGGCATTAGTAAGTAAAGAACACTTAGTATGGTGGAGCAAAACACATGCAAGAAAGGCATATACTGGGAAGCACAGTCAACTGCAGGAGTCCATATATAAACAATAAGAATATGAGTTGGACAACCTCAAAGCCAAATGAGAGGAACCACAGAAAACAGCAAAACTCATATGGACACTCCAGTTACATACAGATAAACAAATAGTAAACCATACATATTGCAAAGCAAACATATGACATTATCCAAATAAGGAAAAGGAGAAGCTGGGGAAGTTCCACAAAAGCTGAAAGTGGAACTAGAAAGATTGTGGAAAGTTAAGAAATATTTTGTTGTACTGATCATAGGAACATGATGCATGAGTGTCTCTGTTATAAATCTTTCTGCATGGTCATCAAAATACTGCAAAAGACTGAAGAGTTCGAAGACAAAGAGCCAGGATACACTCAAAGAGATGCTTTATTGTGTGCATGCAGCCTGGGTACTTTAAAGTCTAAACAAAAGTTGGACTTTTATACCAATGTATGCATGCAAAGGACACACATAGAGACAATATAAATAATCCCCAAGGCTAAGACGAGAAAAACAAAATCATGTACAAGAGCAAAAAACAATGTGACTGGAATGAAGACTTCATCTTATTTTATTATTTAATTCCATGTTTTTCAGTTGGAAAACTATCAAAATATTGATCTTTTTGACTTTGTATTTTTGGTTTAGAGTTTGCATGTTCTCCCCGTGCTGCGGGGTTTCCTCCGGGTACTCCGGTTTCCTCCCCCAGTCCAAAGACATGCATGGTAGGCTGATTGGCATGTCCAAAGTGTCCGTAGTGTATGAATGGGTGTGTGAGTGTGTATGTGATTGTGCCCTGGGATAGATTGGTACCATGTTCAGGGTGTACCCTGCCTTGTGCCCAATGTTTCCTGGGATAGGCTCCAGGTTTCCCTGTGACCCTGAAAAGGATTAAACAGTATAGAAGATGGATGGATGGTTTATTGTGTGCACGCAGCCTGGGTACTCTATAGTCTAAACATAAGTTGGAATTTTATACCAATGTATGCATGCAAAGGACACACAGAGACAATATAAATAATCCCCAAGGCTAAGACAAGAGAAAAACAAAAACATGTACAAGGGCAAAAAACATTGTGACCCAGAAAAACATGATTACTGGAATGAAGATTTCATCTTATTTTATTATTTAATTGCATGTTTTTCAGTTGGAAAACTACTATAAAAATATATTAATCTTTTTGAATTTGTATTTTCGGTTTAGAGTTTGCATGTTCTCTCCATGCTGTGGGGGTTTCCTCCCCCAGTCCAAAGACATGCAAGGTAGGCTGACTGGCATATCCAAAGTGTCCATAGTGTATGAATGGGTGTGTGAGTGTGTATGTGATTGTGCCCTGCGAAGGATTGGCAGGGCCTGTCCAGGTTGTACCCTGCCTTGTGCCCGATGCTTCCTGGGATAGGCTCAAATCACAGATATGACAAAACTATTTTTGTTTAATAACTGAAAATTCTGGCTTCATAAAACATACCTCAAACAAGATAAATTAAATGATTTTAATTGATGGCATATTACAGATCAAGTAGATGAAAAAATGATGGAAATCTAAGTGTGGTGATTCCATAATTTTTGCCAGTATTTCTAATCAGCCGATTGTGTGGCAGAAGTGAAATGAACAAATCATGCAGATACGGGCCAGTAGCTTCAGTTAATGTTCACATCAACCAGAATGGGCAAAAACGTGATCTCGACCGTGGCATGATTGTTGGTGCCAGGCGGGTTGGTGCCATAACTGTACATCTGCTGAGATTTTCATACAGAACAGTATCTAGAGTTTACTCAAAATGGGGAAATAAAGAAAAAATGTTGAATGAGCAGCGGTTCAGCTGATGGAAACAACTTGTTGATGAGAGAGGTCGATGGAGAATGGCCAGACTGGTTTGAGCTGACAGAAAATCTACAGTAACTCAGATAATCACTTTGTACAATTGTGGTGACCAGAAAAGCATCTCACAATAAACAAACCTTGAAGCAGATATGCTATAACAGAAGTCTGTCAGCTGAGTACAGAAGGCTGAGGCTGAAGTGGGAACAGGTTCACCAAAACTGACCGGTTGAAGACTGTGAAAAACATGACTGGTGTGATGAATCTCAAATAATGCTGAGGCACACAGCTGTTAGGGTCAGAATTCAGCACCAACGGCATGAATCCATAAGACAACATGTCTTGTGTCAACAGTCCAAGCTGGTGGAGGTGGTGTAATAGTGTGGGGAATGTTTTCTTGGCACACTCTGGGCCCGTTAATAGTGATCAAACATTGCTTGAATATCACAGCCTATTTGAATATTGTTGCTGACCATGTGCAACCCTTCATGGCCACAATTTACCATCTACTAATGGCTACTTCCAGCATGATAATGCACCATGTCAGAAAGCAAAAGTTGTCTCAATTTCAGATTCTGTGTGTTTTCTAGTTTTTGGCATGTGCATTGTGGCAAGTTTGGGAAGAAGAAGAAGAGCATATTTTCTTTTAGTTTTATTTATTAGTAACTATGAGTATAATGAATAATATAAGACTTTACAGGAGTTTGAGAGGTATAATAAACCACCTGTCCCCAACAAGTGAGTGTGTATAGTACATGGCAATGATTTAAATCAGAGTTGAAGTTGTAAAGTCTGCATTTTAAGGAATTTGTCAAATAAATAAATATGCATGCCTTTCAATTAAATGTAACCAGTAAAGCTTTCATAGCATTGTTCACTTTTAACCTTGAACATATTCAGCAAAAATAAAGGATTCTGGGGAAAAACATTCTCTTTTTCTTTCTTTCTTTATTTTTTTTAAACAATTCAATTCAATGTTATTTGTATAGCGCTTTTTACAATAGACATTGTCTCAAACTGAGAAAGCCACAGAGTGGCGACGGTGGAAAGGAAAAACTCCCTAAGATGTTTAAAGAGGAAGAAACCTTGAGAGGAACCCGACTCAGAAGGGAACCCATCCTCATGTGGGTAACAACAGATACTGTGAAAAAGTTAATTATGGATGTACATGAAGTATAACAAAATGAGAAATAATGAATTAATGTATGATGTAATAGTAATTATGCCAGGTTACAATTACAAAAATCTGCTAATGTTCACTTCTTTATTTCCAAATCTCATCAGATGCTTACAAAATATCAGACTATACACACATGTAAGTGATATGTGACTGATTAGAGCATGACCTTAAGCATGAGTTGTGAAACCGTGTACTTCTCTAAAGTTTTTTTTCTCTCTCTAGTAGTTGATTAATTCAGGAAAGTTGGTGAGCCAATTCTGATAGTATGCAAACTAGAATATAAAGGGATCGAGTTCATTCTCATAACTCAGATCTCCTTGCAAGATGATTCGAAAGGTACTGGCTCTTATTTTTTGGCATATATTTAACAATTTCAGTTTAACCTCTTGTATATACACAGGCATTTTGTAATAACTGTGAAATGCTAAAAACAAATGCTTACTTCTTCATTCATTTTTCAGAGTGTCACAGAGAGCTTTGGCACAGCCATATCATATTTGAGTACAGCACATCTTACTGATGAGGTTATCAGAAGAAGCAAGAGAATGATGCTGGATACACTGGGGGTTGGATTGCTTGGAACCAGCACCCCAGTCTTTAATGTGATTTTCCAGTACAGCAAGGTAAATATTATACTAGGTTTAACACTATATATTTCAGTATAAAAGGTAATATTAAATAACAAATTAAGACAAAGTTACATTTATTCATGTCATTTTTATGTTCTACTTTTTATTTACTTCTTCTTCTTCTTCTTCTTCCTTTCCTCTTATTATTATTATTCAGAGATACCAAGCAAAACAGAACAGCAGTGTATGGGGGAGACCAGGATCATTCCTTCCACCTCATTATGCTGCATTTGTCAATGGGGTTGCGGTAGGTTACCAATAATTCTCAAATTATAAAGATTTTACTGTTATATTACTGGCATTTCTTGATGAAAAGGTTATCATTTCATACATCCATACAATTATTTAATGCAGGGTTGCACCCATACCTCTTTTATAAGGAACACTAAAAATGGTTTGACCATGTTTGATTAGATATTTTTAAAGATTTTTTTAAAATATATTTTTAATCATTCAGTGTTCAGCAAGGTAGATTTTGTGTGTGTGTGTGTGTGTGAGAGAGAGAGAGAGAGAGAGAGAGAGCTTTCAGTTGTCTAAGTTGGTTAAAATGTACAGCAATAAAATTTTATTTAGTGAAAACGTATACGTGGAAATGAACAGAGCAAAGATTTAGTTGTTGCTTCTCATGTCTTCACAAAAATGAAGATGAAAATAGTAGTTATAATCCAGCTAGGTTTATAATACATTCTTAATACATTCCCAAGTAATATATTTTTCCTGAAAACATAGCTTAGGTGCACTACACTGTACTACACTCTACATCATGTTGATCTCTTATTTAGGTGCACTCTATGGACTTTGATGACACCTGGCATCCTGCCACTCACCCCTCCGGAGCCGTACTGCCTGCTCTGCTAGCTCTAGCAGAGTCTCTGCCTTCCAAACCTTCAGGCTTGGATCTGCTTCTGGCCTTCAATGTGGGACTTGAAGTTCAGGGAAGACTGATGAGGTTTTCAAAAGAGGCTTATAACATCCCCAAAAGGTACAACAACATCCTGCTTACTGACTTGTCACGATAGCTTAGTAGTAAGCAGGTTTGCCTTGGACTTCTGGGACTGGGACTATGAATCCTGCCTCCGCCCTGCATGTGCAGAGTTTGCATGGTCTCCCTGTGCTTCGGGGGTTTCCTCCTCCAGGCCCAGGCATGCATTGTAGGCTGATTGGCATTTCAAAATTGTCCGTAGTGTGTTAATGTGTGTGCCTGTGCCCTGTGATTGGTTGTGATATGTCTCCTTCCTTGCACCCTGAGTTCTCTGGGATAGGACAGGCTCCTTGTGTAGGATAAGTGGGATGGATGGATGATCTATTCCTATAGAATAGATTAGAATATATAATTCCTATTCCTATAGATCTATCTAGCCCTTGTCATTCTAAGTTAAAAATATCAAAGTGAATATATAAAAAAGATTAGAAATTGTCAAAACAACATATTTATGATAAGGCATGTTAATGAACCAATCCACAATCACTAAGTAATTAACTATAAATAAATGCACGCTCTAGGTATTCCTCAGGAAGTGTTTGGTACAAACTCTGAAGTACACATTAATTATTTTGTGAAGAAAATTGTTACTAAACTAATTTGAACTACATTTGGCCAAATTACCCAGTTACAGTGCCCTCCACTAATATTGGCAACCCACTGTTATGAATGACAGGGAATTTGGCTTATGTGTTACCTCATATTTATACCCCTGTGAAACGGGAAGTCATGGTTGATCAATTTCCTGTTCCTAGTCACCTAGATACACTAAAAAATGTCAAATATCAATGGGAATATACTTCAAATATATTTTTCTCATATGATTTTTTTTATAAACCTGTGTTGTGTTTGCAATTGTTTGATATCCATGAGAGAAGAGTATTTTTGTGATTTTTTTCTACACAAGTTTTTCACAGCCTTCTTTGCTCATATTTACCAAGAATTCTATTAGTGGAAGGCACTGTATGTCCTAGTATTTAGAGGAATGTAAAATAAACTGTTGTAGTGAATCACTGCAAATCATGAAAGTATATTTAAGAAGAAAATTGCCCCTGAATTATGAACAGGCCAAGGACATATTCAATCTGCCTTCAAAATCCCTTTTAGAATTTATGCTGCATACAGTATATTTATCTAGAACACTGTTCTAAAGTTTAGCGGCAATGTAAGAAGAGGCTAACATGATTTATTCAGTTAGAATCATCTTTTACTCCCAACTTTATCCCAGAGGATTGTAACTTGTTAAAATCCATGCTGTTGTCATTTATCCTTGAGCAACTGTTTACACATCAAACCTTTTGTTTTCCTTTCTCAGGTTCCATCCTCCTACAGTTGTTGGAGTTATGGGCAGTGCAGCTGCTACGGCTAAACTCCTGGGTCTGTCCCCATCCCAAACCATGGCAGCTCTTGCTATTGCATGTTCATCTGCCGGTGCTCCATTGGCAAATGCTGCTACTCAGACAAAGCCACTGCACTTGGGAAACGCTGCTAGAAGGGGCCTGGAAGCATCTCAGCTTGCTCTTCTTGGTCTAGAGGGCAACAAACACATTCTGGACCTTGAGTCAGGCTTTAGCATCTTCTACCAGGATTATTTTCCACGTCATTTGGCTGAGGTTTCCCCAACTAGCCAGTATAGGTGGGTGTTGGAAGAACAGGATATTGCATTTAAGCGATTTCCTGCCCATCTCGGCATGCACTGGGTAGCTGATGCAGCAGTAAATGTGAGGAATAAAATTCAAATCAGAGAGCCAAATGCTGATCTCAGTCAAATTAAGAGGATTATACTGAGAGTCCCTTCATCCAGATACATAGATTGTCCACTCCCAGTGACGGAGCACGAGGCTAGGCACTCGTACCAGTTCAATTGCTGCAGTGCATTGCTCGATGGCGAGGTCACCGTGGACTCCTTCAGCAGTAAAATGATGGAAAGGAAAGCACTGAAGGAGCTGCTCATCAAAGTTCATCTGGAAAATCCGAAAGACAATCAGGCTAGTTTCGAAAAGATGTACTCTGAAGTTGTGGTGGAGCTGCCCAACAGAGAAACACACACTGCACGTTGCAACACATTTTATGGTCACTGGAGAAAGCCTCTCAGTCAGGAGCATTTGGTAAGGAAATTTAAGAACAATGCATCGACTGTGCTGAGCACAGATGCTGTAGATAGTATTATACAACTTATTGATAGCCTGGAGACATTCACTGACTGTTCTGTGCTTGGGTCATGCTTGCAATTTCATAAGCACATAAACCAAAGCAATGACTCCTATTATTCAGTATCTGCTTGAATGTTACTGCCATGATAACTCATACCTTAAACTGTTTTAAATGACACTTAAAATGTGTCAATTAAACCTGATAAACTACATACTAGACTGCTTTTATTAACTGCCAAAACACAAGATATGTGACATGAATATTGGCACTCATATTTAGTAATATAGCTATCATACAACTTAATGGATAATGGATGATGGTCTATTTATTTAACTATTTTAAGGCTTAAGATTTATGATCAAGGTATGAAATGTGAAATATCAAAAAGGAACATAGTAGTGATGTGGAGTGTAACCATCCATCGATATTGGTTCAATGTATCGATCAAATAACCAATGATCCGCTGCATCGATGCAACGCGTAAACATTGATGTGTGTATAATATTTAAGATGGACCTTTATTTAGGGCACTAATTCCAGCCATGTTCCAGAAACGCCGTCCATATGCATTTTTTTCTTGCATCATTTTCAAGTTTTAAAAACATTAGCCGATGCCACAACATAACATGAGTGCTCAAGAAATTAAGGTTTTCTATTTAATTAGAAACAAATCTTGGGTGTGGGAAAGTACGTGGTCACTGCAGCGCTAAACATTTATGTGAAATTCTACACAGAAATCCTACCAAGTTGTAGGAATTATCTTTTTTCCCAGCTTTGTTTTGTTAAGTATGAAAATGTTAAAGCTTAAAAAAAAAAAAGTCAAATTTAAGTTAATCACAAGTTAATCACAAATTTAAGTTAATTTGCACTGAAATATGTAGCATTTCATATGGAAATAAAGTTAAAGAATTTTTTTTTATATATTTTGGCTACATTTCAGAATTGTGTGAAATACACATTGTTTAATATCGATCACAGGACCCTGAATCAATCAAATCGAAATTGCATCATGTCGGTCATTGAAGTTTCGGCAAATATCAAATCGTCGGCTAAGATAATTGATATTAGATGGTACCGGAAACTTGCAAGTTACATCCCTACACAGCAATATTACTTATTCTTTCTGTATGCAAGTTTCCGATTAGTAATAATTGAAGCTAAATGTTAAAACGTTGTGTTATTTTATGTATTTATATAATACATAAATAAAGTGTTAGAAGACCATAAAACATGTTTTTTTTTTTTGGAAACACCAGAGGATTTTCCACAAAACACAGCATTTCATCACTATATTATGACATAGGACATATGTAGGTGTCTAAAGTGTCCGTAGTGTATGAATGTGTGAGTGTGTATGTGATTGTGCCCTGCGATGGACTGGCACCCTGTCCAGGGTGTACCCTGCCTTGTGCCCGATGCTTCCGGATAGCTCCAGGTTCCCCGTGACCCTGAAGCAGGAATAAGCGGTTGAAGATGGATGGATGTAAATAGTGTTATTCCGAGGTAAGTGAGTGTGTATGTGATTGTGCCCTGCAAGGACTGGACCCTTCCAGGTGTGCCGGCCCGATGCTCCCTATAATAGGCTCCAGGTTCCCCGTGACCCTGAAAAGGAGTAAGCGGTAGAAGATGGATGGATGGATGGACAGACAGACATATGTGGTAGTATCCTTACCACACAGAAATTAAGAGAGAAAGGAAGTTTAACAGCACTGACTCACTGAAAATGACATAAACGAATGACGGCTATGGAGTATTTCAATTCAGTCTCATGCTGTTTATTACTTCGCAGTTAACATGTGCATTATAGTAGTAAGGCAAAGGTCATCCTTTGATATGCTTTGTAGATCTAAAAAAGGTGTTTACACTTGTGGGATTGTGGTGCTAGTGTGCATTCAGGCAAGTTTGAGAACATCTTGAATCATCACACCAATGCCATCAAATATCTCATGGAGAGGTGCTTTGCACATAAAGGCACAGGTGGTGACAATATTATTTTTTTCATCCACATGGGCTTCATTGACATTCTTGCAGATGTGTTTACAGCCCAGCTGGGTGATGGCTTCTGCAGTCCCTGGTACATCAGGAGATCTGAAAAATCAAATAAATCACAGAGCTCGCTCATTATCTGCCTGATGTTTTTGTCTCCTTTCTTAAACATAATGAATGATGGAATCAGTAAAGAAATACCAATCTATTAGGAAAATAAAATAACTAACTGCACAGAGAACTAAATTACTAGAAAATGTGAGGATTTTGTAATGTACTGAATTAAAATGCACGATGTAAAGAAAGTGGTGTCTACAGTATGCCACTGTCAGATAGTACACACACTGAAAAACAATAAAAACCTAGAAATATAATAGCCCTATTAAATACTGTACATATAATAACCCCATTATAAAAATGAAAACATCTCATTTAGATATTTTCTTGCTATTTTCAGTTAGGATGGTATTTGCCATGCTTACTTCAGAAACATATGACTATGAAAAATCTTCAACTTCAGATATTACATGTCTGAAGTAGGGGCTGGATAAACTAGTTGACCAGTTAACTAATACATTCACTAGGCACTGTTGTAGGGAGCTGTTGACTAGTTGGGGCAGTGGAAAAAACAATGTGGTAGAGAGTAAGAAGGTGCAGGCATTTTAATTTTTTATTATATATATATTTTTTTTTTTTTGCTTTAAAGGACAATTAACACTTTGATATCACTTTGCATAAAGTGGAAGGGTATGTGAGACAGAATCCTGCCAAATCCTGAAGGCAGGGTTGCTGAGGTTTTAACACCTTTAACAAATTTATAAAAAAAAAAAAAAAAAAAAATTATGAAAACAACCAGATAAATCCAAATGCAAACTGGCCAAATGAAAATGAACTCCAGTCAAATAGATTCAAATATAAGGCCATCTTCCAAATGACATAAATGTAAATGTAAATGTGTGAAAGCCTGTGAAAACCTTTACTTTATATAGTCCATTTTATAAAGTTCTGAAATATACACATTTCCTGAACTGAAATATGTTTCTCTTTTTCACATATCAACACAACATTTTAAGTTCCGTAAAAAGTGAAAATACACAATTAAAGATTTATTTACAATTCTGCTGAAAGATGCCCAACCTAATACTATATTTATAACCTAATCTACTAATGCTTAAACTCCAAAACACTGAATATGGCTTTGATTAAATGTCCTTTGTGGCATTTGAAAAACCGTAGCCTTGTCGTCACTTCACTAAACTGATCTCTGTTCAGTCGAACATCAGTGTAAATAATCACTGATTATAGCAGTCAGTTCTGCTGGCTAAATTTCTTGTTATTAATGTCTTCTCTGTTTTGATGGTGATATGATGAAGCAGCAGCACATATTACATGCATAATCATTCCTTTCATTCACGGTTTGCAAGAATATCAGGGAAAAATGGCCTTAGAACATATGACCCTGCTTAATGGCAGTCTTACATGTATATAGCTTTATTGTTTGTGTTAATTTTATTGTTTATCCTCTTCCAACAAGTGTGGGGGAAAACAACACAGAAGGTTACGTGACCCAGTGCCAGACAAGTAAGTGCCTTTTAGTCAACATTAAATTAATAAATATGCTTATTATCCATCTGTCCTTTTTCTGTTCCGTTTATCCAACACAGGGTTGTGGGGGAACCTGGAGCCTGTCCCAGGGAACTCAGGGCACAAAGCAGAGGACACCCTGGACAGGGTGCCAACCCACCACATGGTACAATCACACACATTCACACACTACGAACAATTTGGAAATGCCAATCATCCTACAATGCATGTTTTTGGCCTGGTAGAGGAAACTGGAGTGCCTGAAGGAAACCCCAGAAGCACGGGGTGAACATGCACACTCTGCACATACTGTACAGGGCAGAGGCGGGATTCAAACCCCCAATCCAGGAAGTGTGATATATTTTGTGAAATTTTATTTGTAGCCTGTGTATGGCTGTTAACTAAAGACACATTCTTTGCTTCCTAAAAATAGTGAGGATCTGAAACTGGAGGATCTGATGTGTTTTTTTTATGGCAAACGGAAAAGACTACCAGACAATTACTTCTAGGAATTATTGGTCAACTAGTAAAAGGAGACGTGCAACCTTTAATCTGAAGCTGTACAGCTGTCTTCACTTTTGTGTGTGAAAATGGTGTGAAATCTGTTGTGAATTGTAATAGGTGGTCCAGGTTCTTACACCTCTACATTTTTTTCTTTCCTTTTTAACACCATGCCAGCTCCTATGGCTATATTCATGCCAAGTGCCAGTTTTTACACCTCTAGAATATTCAGAATTCAGTACCTTTCATCTTTGTCATTGCCAACTGTGACTTCACAGCCAGGGAAGACCTTAGCTGCCAGTACTGGAGAGATACAGCACAAGCCAATGGGTTTCTTCTCAGCATGGAAAGCCTGCAGTACTGCTTTAACCTGCTCATTCACACAGCAGTCTTTGCCTTGTACAGCCCAGCTACACAGATTCTTTGCAACTCCAAAGCCACCTGCCAAACAAAATATTAAACAGTAAACTACATATTACATTTCATGGTAGGCCTGGAATTATAATTCTTCAGAAATAAATATTTCATATTGAGTTTTTGAATTAGTAATCTGAAGATTACAAGTACACATCCAGCAGCAGCCAGACAAACACTGTTGGGCCCTTGAGCGAAATCTGAATACAAATAGAATAGAATACAAAATAAGCAAACAACTAAGCTTTTGAGAATTAAGCCTCTGGCTTATGGGCACAAACTGTGGTTTTACTGCAGTGGAATTCAATTTAGACATCTTCACCATGCCACATTAGGATGAGATACACATGACACGGAAGAGATTTTACAGTGTAGATGGGTCATTATCCCAGATCAGTGCCTGTTCTGCGAAAAACTTCTAATAAATTTCCATTTAAAAAAAGAAAAGAAAAAGAAAATCCTCTAGAGTTAAAATGTCTGTTATATAAATTACAATGCATCTCCTGTAATAAAGTAAGTTTTTTTTAATAAGCCAAGAATATATTGTATATGTATAAAATAGATTTCTAGCAAGCAATTTTCATTATTGTTATCAATGATAAACTTTATTGGAAATGAAAGTATTGGAAATGTTGCTTGTGAAAAAGTACACATAATTAAGTAGTTACTGAAGTTAATTATTCATACTGTAATTGTGTGAATGGCAGTAATAGGATTGACGCATTATATAGGATGTACATGCCTGAATTGGGCCAGATGTTTGTTTATTTTTCCATCTCTTCTTTCAAATAAAAAGTTTAAAAAGAAGTCCAGAAATACAACCTACAGGTCAAAATGCAACCTTTTGGGATAATGACCCTGACGCTAATAAATGGAAAGAAAAACATGTCAATTAATGTATAAAGAAAACTTCAAAAAAAAAAAAAAGAAATGAGCGGTGGTCAGCCCTCTAACCTGGGAAAATAATGGCATCAAAATCCTTTACACGGAGTTCAGACAGATCTTGAATGTCGCCTCGGGCAAGTCTAGCACTTTCCACAAGCACGTTGCGCTTCTCCTCGGTGGGGGCACCTTTCACATGATCTACAACATGCATCTGATCAATGCAGGGTGCGAATATTTTAACCTAGGATAGTGACAACAATAATAATTATTACGTTCGCATAACATGCTGCAAAATAATTAATTCTGCTGTTTTTTTAAATGCACATACACAAAATGACATACAGAAAAAAGTGACATGATGAAACATCATATGTCAAAGATAGTACACTAAACCAGGGATGTGAAGAAAAGAATTTTACTGTGCATATGTATATATGATAAATAAAGTCTCATTATTTATAGATTGGCATCTATAAATTGTCTGTAGTGTGTGAATATGTGCGATTGCACCCTGATATGGGTTGGCACCTTTTCAGTGAAGATATAAAACGCAAGTAAGGTAATTTTATTGACATCAGTAAATAATCAAATTACATAAGTTTTAAACGTAATGCGTTACATTACAGAACATTTGATTAGAAAATAACTCTTTACACCCAACTCTGTTGATTAGATGCTAAACTGAGCATATAGTTTCAACTGATATATAATAATCTAAGGATTTTTTTCCCTTGTATAAGTAAGTGCAAGTACAAGAGTTCAATTTAAATAAAATTTAAGTACAGTATACTGTTTATACACCAAAACAACACGTGGCTGTGCTCCACAAAGCCACTTTAAGCACCACTGCACTAGACAGATGTAATTTGTACTGCAGCATACTAATATTAATTTTAAAGAGAGATTAAGAACATAATGTTTGATGTAAAGAAGTATTATTGATGGTTAGTTTAAATTGAGCTTTCAGTGTGAGAAAAGTAGATTGTGGAGAGCTCTTCAAATGTTATTCCAGACATTGAGTCACAGCGCCCTCTAGCGGCTTCATCTAACTTTTATAAATATCTCCTGATGAAATATGTATTGACGACCTAAGCGGCCATGTATTTTTTTTTTTTTTTTTTTTTTTCTCGTGATCTCGACATAACAAAAAGTTATTTTCTTACTACATAATTTTATCCAGAGAAACTCTCGTGCCTTGTGAATGGGACTGGTGTTACATGCACGTTGGCATCTTTGCCATCAAATGTAATAACTGCCCTCTGTAGAGATGGACTTTGTCTCTATATTAAGAGACAGGTGTGTGTGTGTGTGTGTGTGTGTGTGTGTGTGCCCTTCTCAAGTATCGGACACTAATGTGGAAGTCGTCAATCCTGCAGGGATGACGTATTTTTGTAGGCCAACCCGGAAGTTAACATCACCCTGGTTCCCTCGACAAAAAGCCAATAGGATTTTTACATTGGCTTTTGGATTATTGCAGAAAATAAACTGTGACCAACAAAAGTTTATGGATTCTTCCATGTTTCATTCATTGAAAATCTTCACAAATGGACAAAAAAAATATGAATTCTGAATCGTAAATATAATTGCCAGAAGTAAAAAGCTAACGTTAGGCTATAAACAAACTGCACCACGGTCACATAACTAAGCTTCCGACAACTCTTTGAAGAAAAAAAAAATTTATATATATATATATATATATATATATATATATATATATATATAAAAACTAAATACAATTGGAAAATACTATAAATTGATAGATCTACAAGTTGGATTGCCATAGCGCGAGTATAAACACAACGAGGCTGTAGTAGAGATTTCCTGTTCAGCGTGAAGACGTTTAATGTCCTCGACAACCTCTGTAGTCCCATTTGGCCATCTTTTTTGTTTTTAGCAACCGTCTGTTTCAAGACACGTAAATGCTTTTGAAAAAATCCTGAGTGGGGTATTACCGATGTACTTTATTTCGTAGTATATTTCGTGAACATATCTCGAGTTTTGTTAACCACAGACCTTAGTTCAGGCATTTAACCAAAACCCATTGACTTCGGGATGATGGATGAAAAATTAACTCAAGATCACAAGATTATATCTTTGTCATTTTAACTTTGACATGTCGAAATCACGAGAAAACAACCGGACATTCTTTTATATGATTCATGGCCGCTTAAGGTGGTCGGTCGGTCGATAGGTAGGTGGGTAGGGAACAAACAAAATGCGCCAGATGAAACAGTTCGTTTCTTTGTGTCCGTCAACGCAACTATTATAAACGGAGTAAACTTGGAAATGTTAACTTTTTCTTAAAGGTCTACATGTGAAATAGGAAATAACTGCATAATATTCTACCTATTGCATGTTTGTAATTAATCTATCCGCTTTATATGTATCATGCGTTATTTTCATTTATTTATTTATTATTTGCTTTCTATCTTTCCTGCATTATTCTATCTAGTAGCATTTGGAGCAATCGGTCTTTGGCTTTGTTTGTGTATATGTGTGTGTGCGCACTTGAAACAAGAGGAACTCACACTTGCTCCGTTTCGGCTTAAATGCACCAGCACTGCAGAAGCTTCGTGGATTTCACTGCCGTCGAAAACGCCACAGCCTGCTAGTACTACAGCTACACGCTTAGCCATGCTGTAAAGCGATGAGAGAATTCACACACTTCAATAAAAGTGATATCTACAATAGTTACAAAAGTGCTGAAGAAAGGACATTCGCATATCTTTGACGACCCTTAATCGCCGACAGTTGGTGAGGTAGAGAATGGAAGGACTCTTATTATGAAAAGTGCGCGGCGAGCAGCCGGCGGGAGCACTGGAGAGCATCCGTTTTTTAACGAGGTACGCAGGTTTTTCTGGACTACAAATTATTACAGTAGCCACACAACCACTGCGTTACCGGAACGCATCTACAACGTCTTTTAACATTAGACCAACCGTGTCGTGGGTCTAGTTCAATTTTCATATTCATACCCTAAATAACCCCGTCCCCCCTTCCCTTCGCATGGTTAATCAAAATAATGACGCTTGTACTCATCAAAATGTACAAAATATTGTTTGTCGAATTTCGCTGCACTGAGTGCACCATCGATAACCCCTAAGCGGCAGTGCTAGGGGAAAGTGAACAAGGGAGCATCAGAAAGGAATTCATATGTAATGAGCCCACTGTTGTCGTCACTGTAGTAAAGTGACTTCAGCAGGATAAAAAAAAAAAAGTATAACAGTGCTGCACATCATCCCGTAGCAATAGCGCAGTATTACAGTGTTATATTTAAGATGAGAAACGCGATTAGCAAAACTGTTATTGTAGTATAGTGTCAGGACAGCAGAAGCACAGATACTGTTACCTGCTGCCTTAAGCATTGTGTTTCAGCTGGACAGCCATCTGTCACTGACTTCCGGTATAATGGGGAACTTGCATTCACAGCATCTGCTGGTTTGACAGGTAGGTACTGAGCTGACATTAGTTGTGACTCTGATCCGGACTGAAAATGGATGGGTGGATGGATGAAGGAAGGAAGGAAGGACCGGTCTGCTCGTATCACGTGATCAGGGGGCATTATGCAGTACTCCAGAAGTCAGAATAAAAACCAGGATGGTCACAACAGAGTTTAACATGCTGCTTCCTATAACATATCTGATTGGGCTGAGTTTGGTGTTTAAGAGAGATCTGAAATTAGCACTCCTGATTTGGACAGTCATGCAAAATGTTTATGCGTTAACTTGTTTCAGACACACCAGCCACTCATAAACCAACTCCCAAAGCCTATGTGTAAACCGTAAATAAATAAATTAAATTAAAAAGTTACTCTGTGATAAATATTTTTTTTAGAATGGGTATATTTCTATACCAGCAGCTCAGACAGTAGTTTAGACTGTCAGGATTATATGTGTTCTATTATTATAATGTGCTTTTGCTTCTATAGTAACAGCTAATTTACAGGCACTTGTACAGTACACCATGTACCTAAAGGAGCTCAAATGTGTGTGATATGGTGCATTTATTTATTTATTTTATTATATATATATATATATATATATATATATATATATATATATATATATATATATATATATATATATATATATATTTTTTTTTGTTTTGTTTTTTTTGAGGAGACTCAGAATTTGAGTCTCTGGTGTCCGTACTTTATAACGGTGAAAGGGAGAGCTGTAAGTCTTCAGGGCAGAGGACTTTGAGCTTTGTGGTTTCTTGGAAACATGAAAGGCTGCGTTTTTTCACCTTAATAAAATCTAGAGAAAATAAAGCAAGAGGTTGGTTTGGTGATGGAACAACTGTTTATGGCTGTTAGAAGTGATAAAACTTGTTTCACAAACATTTCACAATATTATACATAACTATAATCCAATAAAGAGTACGAAACATCACTCACTAATTAATAAAAATTGCAATCATCATTCTGTGGTATAAAAGGAATCAAACACTTTGGGATGTGCTGGTATTTCCTATAACACCATATCCTGTCATATTTTATTCTTTATTTTAAAGTAGGTATATAGTTACCAGACTGGTTAATTAGCTGCTTTATGGAGCAAATAAATCGTTTCAAGTATATCATGTTGAACCTGAAGACTGAATCTGCATCATTTATTTAATTATTAATAAATAGAGTCAATATCTGGTCTGGTCCTAAAAAAATATATTCTATATCCAGCCATGAAGATGTTTCAAAATCTTATTATTTTTTTAATTGCTTCTATATAACCAGGTAAAAGTCTTGTTGAGATTTAAAATCTTTTTCAAGACGGACCTGACCAAGAGGGGAGCATACAGGGTTTCAACAAGAAAACAGACAAAGTAGACATACAGTACAAATAATTGTATTATGGATGTTCTCTCCACAGGTGTATTGATGGCGGTGTTTGAGAACCATATAGCAGGAAGGGTTACTGTGTACTCGGTGCCAGGATGCCCGCAGTGTTTACAGGCCAAGGCTGCTTTACAGGCACTGAATCTGCCAGTGTGTGAAGTGGACGTGAGTCATGATGCCGTTCTAAGGGCTTGGCTGGATAAGATGACTGGTAGCAGCACTCTGCCGCAGATATTCTTTAACAACGTCCACATAGGAGGAAATGAGATTCTTCAAAAATTGGTGGGTGAGCAACAGTGTAACACTAACCCTAACTAAAGACAAAAAAAAAAGCCAAGTACTGGATATAATAATAATAATAATAATAATAATAATATTAATAAGACACTGTTGTATAACTTGTAGTGAATCTTTAGCTTTTAATGCGTGTGAAAAATAAAAAGCATTATTTTAATTTGTTGCCTTTCTAACACTCATATTCTGTCACCAGTAACTTTATTAGGAACATCTGTACACCCACACAGTTATGTAGTTATCTAATCAGCCAATTATGTGGCAGCAGCACAATGCATAAAATCATGCCGATACAGGTCACATCAAACATCAGAATGGGGGAAAAGTGTGATCTCTGTGACTTTAATCGTGGCATGGTTGTTGGTGCTGGATGGGCTTGTTTGAGTATTTCAGAAACTGCTGAATTGCTGGGATTTTCACACACAACAGTCCCTAGAGTTTACACCGAATGGTGTGAAGAAAAAAAAAACATCCCGCGAGCAGAGGGCCTGCAAGCTGAAACACCTTGGTGATGAGAGAAATCAGAAAAGAATGGACATACTGGTCCGAGCTAACAGGAAATCTAAAGTAACTCAAATCAGCACTCTTTACAACCGTGGTAAGCAGAAAACCCTTTCAGAATGCACAGCACATCAAACCTTGAGGTGGATGAGCTACAACAACAGAAGACCATATCAGGTTCCACTCCCTTCAGCCAAGAACTACAGGGTGTCCCAAAAGTGTCTACACATAGGGGACTATATGCCAGCACCATGTCGGTAGAGCCTTCATGAGTAGATGTTAATGGGTGTCCACTTCTCAGTTAGTCAGCAACACTTCCAGTCAAGTAAGTGTTATTTAAGGTCTGATATACAGCTACAGGAAACGCCTGGTTGAGGTTATTGCTGCCAAAGGGGGTCAACCAGTTATTAATTCTAAGGGTTCACTTACTTTTTCTAATTAGTTTTGTCTTATTCTTTTAGGCACATTATATTTGTCAATACCCCTGACTTAGATGAAGATCAGATCAAATTTTATTTTATAAATAAAGAATAAGACAAATTTATTCAGAAAACCATGAAATTCCAAAGGGTTCACATACTTTTTCTTGCCACTGTATGTGTGTATGTATGTGTGTGTATGTATATATATATATATATATATATATATATATATATATATATATATATATATATATATATATATATATATATATATAATGTATGTATGTTGTGTAACAGCTTTTGCATCAACATATGCTGCCTATAACAAAGTAAACAGGTATAAACAAAACCACCCATTTAGATTACAGATGTAATTTATTTTCTATTTTTGGCAAGTTCTTTGAGAAGTTTTTCAGAGTATTCATTTAAAAGATGTCTCTACTTCTTATCAAATACACTAATAACTAATATTTAACTAATAACTAATATTTTTTTTCAGCCAAAAAATTTTTTCAGCTTAATTAAAGCTAAGTGTATACTGGTGTAACTTTTTTTTTTTTTTTTTAATGGCATAGCTTTACCAATGTCTTTTCTCTAGGCCCCTGAGGAACTTGAGCCTCTGGTACGTATGGTGAAGGAGAAGCCTGTGTCCCCAGATGCCCTACCATTATCTGCAGGAAATAGCTCTGAGTCTGAGGAGAGGGCTAGAGGAGGTTAGTGTGCACAAACTGCATGTGGACTGTTACCTACGAGGTTCTAGACACGCCTGTGTGTTTGCTTCCTTTCACGTTAAACCTGAATGAGTAAATGCATTGTTCATAACAAACCTATTTTTTTTTTAAATAATAATAAAACTGGACAAGAATTTTCTCTCTGTAATGTCTCCCAGCTGCATGTCCAGTTATAACTTATATCTACTCTCAGAACACTCTCTGTGGTTATCTCTGTTGTTAGCTAGTTGCTTGACTACAAATTCACATCAGTTATTTCAGGCTGTGTTTACAGACTCTGAGAGGGAATCTTCTGGACACAGTGTGGATGAATTTTATGACGTGGATTGATTGACAAACACAGGAGTGGGTTGATGGTGTACCGAAACAGATTTACAAGCACAGAGGTGATGAATTGGCTGTGCAGTGAGAAAAGGAGGTTACCAGAGCTGGCTCTGCAAGAGACAGGGAAGATGAAAAATGAGTAGACGGTATAATAAATAAAAGAATTATGGCTCACCATACTGTATATTCTTTCCTATAATGTCAGTTTGTAGGCTATTCTTAGTAAAAGGGTTTCTCAAGGGTTCTTTAAGTTAAGCTTATTAAATGGGTATTATCTAGAGCCCTCATGGAAAATTTTCTGTGTTAGCCATCTAGATATATAGCCAGCTATAGCACATTCGTCAAAAATATTTTCTTTATTAAGGGGACCCCGAGGGTCCTTTATATGGTTAATGGTTCCAGTCTTTTAAATTGGCTTTACATAAAACCCTTTTGTTTATAGGAAACTCTGTATCATAGGTTTCTACAAACCACATACTCTTTAGGGAACCTTTTTATTAGTTGTCTCTTGCAGAGTGTAGAATAAAAGTTGGTGTGATCGATAAGATCATAGTAATCAGGCTCTAATTATTGTATTTTACTCCCTTGATTGGCAAAAGCAATCAGATTCAAGGTATAATGCACTACTCTGTAAGTCTACTCTGTAGAAATGGCAGCATATGCTGCAATGGCAGCCCTAATAAATTGTACATTGAATTTGCACTGTTAATTTTCTTGTTGGAGGTAGAGGCTTGTGGTCACTGGTGTATTTAAAAATGTATCCATCCTTTACTATGATACTTTTTGACATTTTTGTTTTTAGTGCTTGTGTACATAAATGTCGTATTTTTCATTAAAATCCCCTTTTTCTGTATTGACACACCAAACCCACTCCATTTAAGTGCATATTCGCCTCTAGACCTGCATGTGTTTATTATCTGCACGCATCTAGACTCCCTTTAAAGCTTGGGGCTTTACTGTTCTATACATGCTCATGCGTTATTTCCCTTCAGTTTTAGTAAATGAAGAATAAAGAATATTTATTGACATTATTTCAGCTATTACAGCTTCTGAATTATCTGAGGCCCTGAGGAATCTGATCATGAAACTGTACTCTGATCACCTCTCTGCTGATGGCAAGGTACTAACTACCCTGTACTAACATGCAGTATTTCAACAAGTTTAATGTAAACGGGTAACAATACTTTATTTACTTAGCATTACTTTAACTGCTGAAATGGAGTGAGTTTGGTGTAGAATTAATCTACTCTATGTTATGTCGCGTAATTGTCTTTCTTTTTCTTACTTTTTCTTCTGCAGTCAGTAGACTATAAGGCCATGTCCAAAAGCACATGTTATGAACAATATTGTGAGCTGGCTGTGTACCTGCAGCGTGTGCAGCTACTGTCTTTGAGTCATGAGGAGAGGCTGGCCTTCTTCATCAATGTCTACAATGCCCTGGTTATCCACGGCTACCTGCGCCTTGGCTTCCCCAAAAACATGTGGCAGAGGTACCGGGTAAGAAGATGGTTTGTTTTAGTCTTGGAAGCTCATTTGAAATGTCCTATTTTGTGTGGCTTTGAAATAACAGATTGTAAATGAAAAACAATTATATCATTGTGCAGTTCTTTAACTATGTGAGCTACCTGATTGGAGGAGAGGTGTTCACACTGCAGGATATTGAGAATGGTGTGCTGCGGGGAAACAGGAAAGGAATAGCACAACTTCTGAAGCCCTTCTCAAAGAATGACCCTCGACTACAGGTAACTTGTGTCTGCCTCACACAACTTTTAACACTTTTTACTAAATTTGTTAGTGGGGGCTGTAGTGCTTATAATCGCAGCATTCAATAGGACCATTATTTAAGTTGTTGTCTAAATTAATCAGTCAATAAATTATTCCCTGCATCTAAGAAGCAACAATATTCATCCTCATCCGTATTTCATTATACTGTTGTCCTCAATAGGATAATTAATAACTAGTTGTTCCTGAGTAATGTCTTTTTGACTATTTGTTGCTCAGAGCACTGCCTTATCTATTCTATCAGCAACACCATCAAATGTACACAGTTTACTTGATGATACTTATTATTATAAAATTTTTACTATCAGAGGAATATATGGTAATTAGCTGATGCAGTTGATGCAAATCTGTTATGGTTTTAATCTAATATATTGCTGTTAATTTAATGTAATTTTTTTTTCTAAGTTGAGTTATTCAAATAGAAGGAGTACATTTGCTGACTGTATAAAGTAACACAATAAATACACTTTATATAGTACACTGTATTAGTAGCTGTGCCATTTAAAATTCAGTGGGTTTCATTTAGCTCAATCCTGTGTTTTGTGATACCTCATTAGGTTGCACTTCCTGAAGCAGAGCCTCTAATACATTTTGCACTGAACTGTGGCGTGAAAGGCTGCCCGCCCATTAGGACCTACACCCCAAAGGTGAACTGTATGCTTATTTCTGAGTTAGTTAGCTTGTTGTTCATTTACAAAAAAAGATTATTATTATTATTATTATTATTATTTGAGTCTGAATGTTTCTCACCAGGACATTGGCAGGCAGCTGCAGACTGCTGCTGAGGCATTTCTGGAGGCTGATGATGGCTGCATTGTGGATTCTATGAAAAGAGAGGTGAAGCTTAGCCAGATCTTCAAATGGTACAAGGCAGATTTTGGAGACACTGATGAAAAGGTATCCTGATTCCAAAGCTTGAGCCAGTTTTAGAGTCAAAGTTCTTCTCTTTGACCCTGAAACATTACAAAACATTTCAAGATACACACAGCATGTACAAGGTCTCATTGTGTAAGTTGTGTTCTCCTATGCAGTTGCTGAAATGGGTTTTAAACCACATGAGGGCGTCTCAGAAGAAGAAAAGTCTGAACACTCTTCTATCTACAGGGAATGTTAAAGTAAGCTACATGCATTATGACTGGTCCACTAACAGCACACACTGATTAAAACTCTATTACTAAGAGTTTAGGGCTTTGAGCTGACCTTCCTCACTCTGATAGGCTTATATTTTCTTTAGCAAATGCATGAGAGCACAGACATTTTTACTCTGGCTGTATCCAGCTTCTCTATCAACTCTAGGATAAAAAAATTAAAAGCTGGCCTTGCTTTTAAGGGGTAACTATGCATCTAGATTCTTAACAATAATTCCTTTACACTCCAAAGAGCAAGTTTTCCTACCAGCAGTTATCCAATGAATTATACTGGATTTTACACTCCCTTAATGATTCTTTACTTTGTGTTAACCAACTTTATTTCTCTTAAACCAATTTACACTGTATAGTAATTATGATATAAAATTTTTCTTTACAATTTTGTTAATTTAGCTTGTATGATACACTATTGCTATGAAAACAAATGAATATTTGTAGTAGATATAAGCACTTAGGCATTATGCCCTACTGGGACCGTTTAGCATGGGCTATATCAGCAACTGGACCTAAAAGCATAAAAATGCATGCCATTGTACCATTATTTTATTCACTTGGCTCACAGTGAGCATAAACTTTAGATAAGTCCATAACTTGATTTGCCATTAGAATGTCAATATCAAAGCTTACATAACATCATATTAACTGATTTCTCTGTGCAACTTCTTCTTGCCATGTCAAAAATACTGATGGGAGTTGAGTGTGTTGTGAAATCGACTGCATGTTGTAATGGTAAAGGCTGGAATTTTAGAATCATATTCTTGGTAATGTATGAAGTCTTCTGCATCTAGTACCTTTTCACCTGAGTATATAACACTTATATTCCAAGTTCACCTCATACTTAGTTCAGGAATTTCTGTTCTATATTTTATTAAATGAAAGACCTATATATTGCATATATGCAATATATGAAGGAAAATGAAACAGCAGTGTAATGATTTTATATATATATAAAAAAAGGAACAGATTCATTATTTTACTTATCAGGAATTAAATCAGTGCAAAGCTGCCTAGCTAATATTGTATTCATTCTGTTGCATGAACCTGGATTATATCATGCAATATTATGCACTGATGAATAAATGATGATAACGCAAGCTTTAATAATAAAGCATTTGTATCCTCTGGTTTCTGAGAGGTGTAAATAAATGAAAGGTGTTTTTTTCCCCCCCACAATGTTCCCCTTTGTTATCTGAAGCTTGTGAATTGAATCATGTGGATAATTGTGGGACTATAAATTGCTTGCACTTCCTGCCATATGCAGCTGGAGTCACTGTTAACATGTGTTTTCATGCATCTTTACATGGTGTCACTCAATTGGTATATTTATACTTTTAACGACATGCATTATGTTTAGCAATATATGTTTTTTGGAAGGAACACTGGAAACACTTTTGTTGGGCATATTTCATGGAGCACTTTGAAATCTGTATGGTTTTTTTCATCTTCATGTTCCACTGCACTGAGACAATGTGCATGATAATGTGCACTGAGATAATGTGCATGAAATTGAAAATGCACTGAATTTTGGCCTAATAAATGAACTGTCATTACTTATCAGCAATAATTACTTACACAGGTTTGCATTCATATTCAAGAAATGTTTATAAAAAAAATAAAAAATTATGAATTATTATATGACCAATAAAATTCTGTACTGCATGAATGGTAGCATGTTGATTATTAATGAGCTCTATATATTGCAGCATGTGTAATAACAAATGTATATGGCATGTTTATTTTCTTAACATCCTTTAATGTCTTTAAATATAATGCTTTAAATAACATTAAATAACCTTTACATAACAATCACTTTAAATAACATTAAGAATTATACCATAAAATACAGGCATATTTGTTATTTAACTTTTATGATTATTATAATCCTGTAAGATGACTTCTTTTCATACACCACCTTACATGTATGTTGTTTGTAACATCTAAAAAATAACTCAGCTTGTAAAATATTTCAGTTTTTGGGGACAACTACCTTTTGTGTGTGTGTCAGTTTGTGTGTGTGTGTGTGTGTGTGTGTGTGTGTGTGTGTGTGTGTGTGTGTGTGTGTGTGTGTAAGGAAAATATCACATATAAATACACTACATGGCCAAACGTTTGTAGACACCTGACCATAACACTCATATGTGCTTTTTGAACAGCTTATTCCATATTAATCCTCCATTCCTATATTAATAACCTTCACTATTCTGGGAAGGCTTTCCATTATATTTTGGAGTGTGGTTGTGCGGATTTGCCCATTCAGTCACAAGAGCATTAGTGAGGTCAGGTATTGTTGTTGGGCAAGTAGGACTGGGGTGCTGTCTGCATTCCAATTCATCCCAAAGGTCTTCAGTAGGGTTGAGGTCAGGGCTCTGTGAAGGCCACCCGAGTTCTTCCACTTCAGCCTTGCCAGACCATTCTTCATGAAGCTCGCTGTGCACAGGGGCGTTATCATGCTGGAACAGGTTTGGGCCTCTTAGTTTGAGTGAAGGGAAATTGTAGTGCTACAGTATAGAAAGACATTCTGTACTTCCAATTTTGTGGCAACAGTTTGGGGAAGTTGCACATATGGATGTGATGTTCAGGTATCAACAAACATTTGGCCATATAAAAGTTACCATTTATTTATCCATGTAAGTGCATGGATAAATAAAAGGCAATTCTTGTATCTGTTAATTTACAAATCTCTCAGCATTAAAAATTTGTCACACTTCATATAAATTATGGACAAAATTTATGCAGGTGTTTTTTAGAGAGTTTGTACCGGAATGCAGTCCATCACAGTGGACACCTCTGTCTCGCATACCTTTCAAACGGACTCATCCCAAAACAAGTTGGGTGAAGGTTGATTGACTTCCAAACAGCACTGCCTCTACAAATTTCTCCTGCACAGTTTTAGTTTGTTTGGGATCATTTAAGTTCAAAACTCACTTGCATTACAGAATTCTTCATGTTCTCTCAAATTTTCAAAATGTCACATCAATATTTAATGTTTTCTGTGAAAGCAATGATATTCCATTTTTTGTATCAGAGCTCATTCCGACACTTGATCAATTTATGAAAGGCTTTCTTGAAGTCCTCATTGAAGATGGTATAAATGAGTGGGTTGATTAGGGAGTTAAGGTATCCTAGCCAGGTCAGAAATGTAGCTATTTCATTGGAGGGGATGCAGCTGATGCAAATGTTAACAATCACTTCCTGAATGAAGAATGGCAGCCAACAGATGACAAATGCCCCAAGAATAAGGCCAAGGGTCATGGCTGCCTTTCTTTCACGTGCCCCTGAAATCCGTTGTCTTTTGATGGACCTCTCACTGTGGGGCTGAAAATTTGGGCTTGCTGCAGAGAAGCGTCTCCTGTCCCCCTCAGTAGAGGGTTCTGACATTGACTTCTCTGGTAAGGTGAGTGCATCAAAGCTCTGTTGTTCTCTGTCCGGACACATAGGGATCTTGTGTCCATTTATCTCAAGCTTGTTCATGGGGCTGGGTCTTCTTTTGTGATAAATAATTTTAGCTGCTTTGTATATTTTGTAGTAAAGTATAAGGATGAGTATAAGTGGGATGTAGAAGGCCCCAAATGTGGAATAAAGGGTGAAAGCAATGTTTTCATGCTTTATGAGGCATTCGTTCTCCTGCTCTTTTTCTTTTTTGTGGTGTCCCCAGAGCATTGGTGGTAGGGAAATGAGAATGGACAGAAGCCAGACAACACTAATCGTGACAGAAGCCCTTAGAGATGTCCTCTTCCTGGAGTATTCCACAGCATCCGTGATGGCACGATAACGATCCACAGCAATAGCCGCCAAGTGCAAAATGGAGCATGTGCAGCAGGTAATGTCAACGCTGAGCCAGATGGTGCACATCACCTCACCCATGACCCATGTCTCCTTCACAATGTAGACGATGCTGAAGGGCATGACCAGGATAGCCACCAGCAGGTCCGTCACAGCCAGAGAGCAGATAAGGTAGTTGGCGGGGTGGTGAAGTTTTCGAGTGACAATGATGGCAGTGATGACTAAGGAGTTGATTGCTGTGGTTAGTATAGCCAGCACAGACAGAGTGAGAGAGAGAAGGATCATGCCTGCAGGACTTCTACCTAGTCCGTCTGCAGACTTAGCCCCATCTGTGCCGTTTGGATCCATGCCTGGGATCAAATACGGAGAAAGCAGAAAACTTTTGTCATTGAGGCCAAATATTGAACTGGAGGTCATAGTGATCCTGTATTTAAAAAAAAAAACAGCAACAAGAATATATAGTATGTTTGTGATATACCACATAATATATCACACTGATTTTGCTGGTCATACAGTATGTCATTATGTCAACACTTTCAGATTGACTGTACTTACCCTCATGGTAAGCATTAAATATGATTAAATATGTTATACTTGCAAAAATTAGTAGACCAGTATTTTTAGCATCACAAAATTTAATGATAGAATGAGCAAAAGGAATGAGCTTGGTGATTTTGAACGCGTTATTATAGTTGGTAGTATTCCTGGGTGGTTGACTGGCAACCATTCCATGAATGGTAAAACATAAACAAACAATCAAATAAAAAAAAGTTGTTGTCAATCCTGTGAACAAAACACCTTATGGATCACAGTGGTCAGAGTAGAATGTTGAGAATTGCACTAAAACCAGGCCACAATGCGACAAAATAAATTTAATTCAACATTAGAATATAACCTTAAAACTTATTTAAGCTGATCTATTACTGAGAAATTGGCTTAATAAAATAAAAAAATTATAAAAATTAATTTAGTATTTAATTCAGTAAGTGCCTTTTCTATTCCAAAGATACCTAAACCATCACTATGACAACTATGCCCATAAAACCAGTAGAGGTACATAAATGTGTGTTACGGGTTTCTGAGCTTAGTTTTTCTTCTGACACTTCCACCTTTACCCTCTTGCCATTTAGCTCTATCTCTCTAAAAGCAGCACTCCCATTGATATTGCGGATGTTCCAGCTCAAGTACACAAGACTATGAATGCTATTCTAAAAAAGTTTCTTTCTGTACACTAAGTTGCCAGTTTATTATGTACACCTGTCTAATAGCATATGGCGCCTTCTTTGGTCTTCAACAGCATGACACTATATAGTATTAGTACTGACCACACCACTTTCCCACTCAGTAATGGTTCAGTTTTAATGCTTCTTTGCCCAGTGGAAACACATTTCTTTGTTCTTCACTCACAACATCAGCACCTTACCAGGTCTTGAGCTGTTTTAGCCCATTCAAGCCAAAAGCTAAGTGTTAAGTGGTGTACATAATAAACTGTCAACTTAGTGTACAGAAGGAAACTTTTTCAGAATAGCATTCATAGTATTACGTACTTGAGCTGGAACATCCGAAATATTAATGTGAGTGCTGCTTTAAGAGAGATTGAGCTAAATGTCAAGAGGGTAAAGCAAAAACTAAGCTCAGAAACCCATAACACACATTTCTGTACATTACTGGTTTTATGGGCATAGTTGTCATAGTGATGGGTTTATCTTTGGAATGGAAAAGGTACTTACTGAATGAAATATATATATATTTTTTATTTCAAGCCAATTTCCCAGTAATAGATCAGCTTAAATAAGTTCATTCACCACATATGCTTCAATTAAAAATAGCACTTAGTCAAAAGAAATGAATTAGGTTTTGCTGAATACATAACCTTCAGTATAATGTTCTTTTCATATGAACTCTGGACAAGAGATTATAAAGGCATTCTCTTGTAAGTGAAGTACACTTTGAGATATTAAATTGATTTTGCAAATTTAGTTGATGAACTGGAAATATTCATGCAGAGAAATCCCTGAAAGCTATCTTTAAGACACTCACTGTTCTAAAATAAGTCAGACAATTACAACAAAAAATGCCACAATAGCTTATGCTTCAATTAGGATTATATTAACACCAAGGAAAAATACCAAGATCTACCCATTAATTTCTGGTGAGGTTAATTAAAGCAACTTCTTTTCAGGTCACATTAATATATATTAAGAAGTAATTCTTATCATGTTACAGGTATTTATGAATAACATTGAGAAGGCATGGTTTAAGGAATAGCCTTATGGTGAAGCTCATTTTAATTGAAACTGAGTCATAATATTGTGTTTATATTTGGGGGTGGTGTGGGTGGGGCTAAAAAGCTAATAACCTTTTTATTGGCTGATTCACAACCATGATACCTTGCTATGAACTTTAAGCATGTAGTGTTTGATTGAATTAGTAAAATATAATTAAATGATAATGTAAAGCGTCCCAGTTTAAATACTGGTTAATAATGAATGTTAAATAATTAATATCACGTTATTTTCATTAAGCATTCTTCATGCACTTATAGCTATATTTGTTAAATTAAACTCTAAAATGCTTATGAAAATAAAAAAGATTTACTCTCATGCTGATGTGTTTACACCTAAAAAATATATTGAAACAAACCTAGTGGCAGAGTAATGATAAGAGGTCATGTTCAACAGTATATACTCTTTTTAACTCTTATTCCTATCATGACCAGAAAGACAACAGCAGTATATACACTACCATGCACAATATTCACATTAGTGCATATCCAGTGCTCCACCTCCCCTGAGTACTGCCATCAATGACTCATTTCCATGACTTATGAAAAACTGTTTAAATGCACACTAAAAGCATTTTCATTTGTGAAAAGGTCACTTCCATCCAGAAACATGCTATTTCCATCCTATGTCATGTAAACTTGTTTTATCCATATGTGCATGCCTCTGAGGTGGGAGTCAGGATTGTACTGAGTTGATAGTACAGAGAACCTGTTAAACTACACTCAGTTACAAACTGACCGTGTCTTAAGAAAACTGCAACGTAGGACACCGTGAGCCCCTTGGCATGAAGCTAGACCTGGATGTTCGAGACACTAGCTGAAGGTGGCTCTTCACTATTTTGACTAATCCCATGGGCTCACCCTGAAGCCCAGAAACTCTTCTCGCCTTGCTTTTGGTGTCCCAATTTAATCACTGCTGTGCAGACTTATGTCAGCTTCTGGACAGTATATGCCCAAGGCAAGTCATCTTTGCAGCTCCCTGCAGGAAACCGGACACCCCCTCCTATAGCACAATCCTTTTTAGAGATGATGGAATGGCCTTGGTCCATTTTCTTGGTTGGCTTTATCACCACTCACTAAAAATAATACTTACAGTGGTAGGTCTCTCTGAAGCCTATTGTCTCATCCCTTTCCCAGGTCAGGAGGTGCTCAAGCATATCAGGCATTACATTAGATGAGGGAACTACCTCAGCATCAAGAGCCTAACAGTACAATGAACAGACAAGTTTATCTCAGCGGCAAGCAGCAATGGCTACTGCACAACAACAGGTAGCAGCTAGCAAAACACTAACACGATCACATGCATTCCAGCCTCAGTGGTGATGAACTATGAATGATTGAAGGGCACTACTTTCTTAGGTTAATGACAGCAGGCATACTGGATGAGTTTATGAAAGCAAAACCACTTCACAGAGCCAGCACTATACACACCGTCCCCAGAGGGTTAAGAGTTTTGAAAATAGAAGAATGGAATAAAGAATAAATTACTGGAAACTCATGCCTAACTAAAAAACAAAGGGAAATACTGTTTGGCTATGTCATATTGTCTGACATATTCTGATAACATTTTACACAAGACATTAAAAGGGAAACCCATATAGGAGGGTTGTTATAATCACACTGTGCACATATCATCTGCCAGTCAATTAGGATAAGCAATGTTTATAGTACACATTTGGTTCACTCTCTCATATTGATGACAATCTTGATGGTGAATTCCATTAATAAAAAAAAATGTCCAGTGTTCTAATTGCCTAACTGCTTTTAGGAGGATTTGGGATTCAATATGATTGAATAGTGCTATTATAGTGCAAATAATGGCTGAGGTTAATGTCTGAGGTGGAAGAAAAACAGGCACCAGATTTAGACAGTTAAAGAGGAAAACAGATTTACTTTTTAAAGTCAGTTATCTTTTTGCTTTCCGATGATATTAAAGCAGTTTACTTGCCAGAATATATTATTACTTCTGACAACAAATGCCAGTATTCTTGCAGTTTTGCATTGTCAGTATCTTTCTGAGGTAATATGCATTCCACGTAAAACACATTCTGCAAGAATAATGTTACAATGATCTTACAATAAAAATGAAATGGACTCCTGTTTTTTGCAAAGTGATGCAATACAGGTAGGAGGTATTGTCTTTCCCTCCTGTTGATATCAAAACTCACTCTACCTACCACTGTTATCATCCTGTCACTATAAGACATGATATTGCCATTAAGGTGTTTCATTAATTTAATGCTTACAATCAATTGGACTAATGCGCATATGCATGTACTCATGTTATCCATGCCTTATGATGTTTTGTTTTTATCACATTAGTAATTTGGTCATTTCTTAGGGTTACAAACGATACTTTAAGTTATTTAACATCACTGTCTATCACTGAACAGTACATGACCTATCTTATTTTTGCATGATGCACTGAAGTAGACCTCATCTGCAGTCATACACTTATGTGGATAATAACATCTACATTAATTGTTTATCCTCACACATACTACTATTTACACAAATAGTATAATATACAGTAGTTAACTTACAATACTGCACACTTAAACCTCAGATATAAAGTAGCATGGTCATAAGATTATACAATACTTACCTGATATGAAGGATAAAATAGTAAAATAGAGTAAAATCCAGTCATCAAACTAAAAAAACGTTCTAGAATAGTTATCTTAGTTGTCTTATGCTATAGCACACACGCTACTTGCTGTCTGACATACAATTCTTATATGAATGCAGGTGTAATGCAATACATGGAAATGACAGAGGCAAAACATGTTTGAATTGATGAAGAGATAAGCTGTTATTAATAATACAATAATAATGTAGTTGGAAAACAATTTGCATACAGATAGAAAGATAGAAGATTAACGTATATAAACAACAAGTATTTACAAACTATCACATTATAGACATGTACATTCTAATAATGATATAACTGCAAATTATTATAGCTATATAATCGTTTAGATGTAATAACCCCCATGAAAGACTATATTGGGGGAGGGGGCTCTGTTCAGTTTGCCCAACTGTAATAATCTTTGATTTGTTCCATCAGAATGGATCTTATTTATTATTGAGATGTGTTTAATTACGTTGACATGATTAACATATTTAATTTGGTTTTCATATTTTTTATAACTCAAGTGCAAACATGTGAGAAACAAACCCTAATTAAGCTTTTCATGGCTGTAGCATTTTATTTTGTTTAATTTTGTGTATTATCTGAGATATGTAAAAACCAAAACATTTACATTTATTCATTTAGCAGACGCTTTTATCCAAAGCGACTTACAAATGAGAAAAATACAAGCAGAATGAGAATGCTAAGGGCTGAAAAAAAAAAGACATTTGTAATCTAAAGCATTGCTCTGTGTGTGATTCCATGTAATGCTTGTATTTATTATAGACCAACACACTCCTGTAACCATCACACACACAACACACACACACACACACCTGTGCACTTCTATAAACATCACACATCAACATCAGGTGATCAGAAAAATTTGAATAAGATTCAGTGAAATGGAAAAGAGGTGGAACATGAAACATTTGTTATGGCTAGCAGTTACGGTAATTTTGCTCCAGGTTGACGTCATCTAGTTGAACCTGGGAATTTGAGTATTTTGCATTTATCTACATCAAAAGACATATCACTGGTGTTCTTTAAGTATGTTGGCTATCACAATTTTCTTTTTAAAATATACTGAGAATTTTGTGTTCCTGTATAAGTTGTTGTTTGTTGTTTTCCATTCATACCTACATGCTCCTCCAGTATAACCATCATACACCAACTAACTCCTTTACCCATCACACAACACCAACGCACTCCTATAGCCATAACACACACCAACAAGCTCCTACATATCCATCACACACCATCAAGCTCCTATATAACAATCACACACACACACACCAACAAGCTCCTATATAACCATCACACACCATCATGCTCCCATATAACCATCACACACACACCAACAAACTCCTATATAACCATCACACACCATCATGCTGCCATATAACCATCACACACCATCATGCTCCCATATTACCATCACACACCATCAAGCTACTATATAACCATCACACACACACACACACACACACACACACACACACACACACAAAAGCTCCTACACAACCATCACACACACACACACACACACCAACAAGCTCCTACATAACCATCACACACACACAACACACACCTAGAAGCTCCTATATAACCATCACACACACACACACACCAACAAGCTCCTATATACCCATCACACACCCACAAATTCCTATATAACCATCTCACACACACACACCAACAAATTCCTATATAACCATCATGCACATCAACAGGCTCCTATATAACAGTCAGTCACACCAATACCATCACACACCCCAACAAGCTCCTACAATATATAACCATCACACACCTTCCTATATCACGCACACCAACACAATCCAACACACACATACAGCTACACACACACACACACACACACACACACACATACACACACAAATATGCTCCTTTAACTGCTGCACACCAACTCCAATAGCCATCACACACCTAAAGCCATCACATACCAGCACACATACCAGGTTAGGTGCTTGTTGATGTTCATCAGTCAGTTAAGCTTAGGAATGTGTTGGTGTATTATGGTTATGAGTGTGTCCTTTATACACTAACATACCCCTGTGCTTCTTCATCCCTCTATCAACATGCACTCAAAGGTCCATCCATCAGTGCGCCTGGATAACCACAAGAAATTCCCTGACAACAATTCTTGTTTATTTTAAAAACTGGCAACTCGGTGAATAAACAGCACACAATCCGATACACTCATTACAGTTCAAAACGTTCCCAATCACCTGTTAAGCCGTTAGATACGTATAGGACTTCATAACTGTTATTATTTAATAATATATATGATATCAATTGCAAAATATCACAACATATATAATACATTATATACATTAAACGTTTTTGTGCACTAAACATAAAAACACGCTGCATTTCTAAATAAATAAAAAGTGAAAACCAAATTGCGTGTAAAACTGCAGGCGGTAGAAATAGAAGTAGCCTATTTCAACTCCTAAAGCTTTTTTGTTCCTGTTTACGCTCTGTCAACTCGACAACCCGGAGCCTAAATTTATTCATATTTGAAACCGCTGTCATCAGATAAGCGACTCACAGGAATACTCACATGTTCGTGTAGTCCTTTAGAGCAGGAGATGTTCAGTGAAGCGTCTTTTCAGGCACCGACTGTGAGCGCGCAAAGCAAAGACGGAGACGCGCACGAGTCCCCCTGATGTGCACTCGGTTCGGGTACACGCATATGGATGTGGGACTGGACAAGCGGATGTAATTTCATATCGACCAGTACGCGAGAAATATGGCTTTACTTAGCCTGATATACAGTGCCCTCCACATATTGGCACTCTTGGTAAATATGAGAAAAGAAGGCTGTGCAAAATTGCTTTTATTGTTTAACCTTTTGATATTTTGTTCAAAGAATTCACAAAAATACTCTGCTCTCATGGATAGCGAACATTTGCAAACACAACAGAGTTTTATCAAAAAAGAATCTTTGTTATATAACTATAGGTGTGCAACAATTATTTGCACTCCTATTAAGTCATATGAGAAAAATCTGTTTGAAGTATATTCCCATTGTTATTTTAAATTGTTTAGTACACCTGGGTGACTAGGTTTCACAGAGGTATAAATATTAGGTAACAGATAGTCCAAATTCCCTCAGACATTCATAACAATAGGTAAGACCAAGGAATATAGCTGTGATGTGTGGCAAAAGGTTGCTGAGCTTCACAAAATTGTAAGTGGCTATAAGAAAATAGCACAAGCATTGAAAATCAGGGCAATAATTAAGAAGTTCCAGTCAACTGGAAATGTTACGAATCAACCTGGAATCGGACGTGTGTGTATATTGTCTCAACGCACTGTGAAGAGGATGGTTCGAGTGGCCAAAAAAATCTCCAAGGATCACAGCTGGAGAACTGCAGAAGTTAGTTGCGTCTTGGGGACAGAAAGTCTCCAAAAGTATTATCTAAAGTCACCTACATCACCACATGTTATTTGGAAGGGTTTCAAGAAAAAAACCTCTACTCATCCAAAAACAAACTCAAGCATCTTCAGTTTGCCAGACACTATTAGAACTTCAAATGGGATTGGGTTCTATGGTCAGATGAAACCAAAATAGAGCTTTTTGGCAGTAAACACCAGAGGTGGTTTTGGTGCACACAGAAGTAGCCATATGGAAAAGCATCTCATGCCCATGGTTAAATATGGTGGTGGCTCTATAATGTTTTGGGGCTGTTTTTCTGCCAGAGGACCTGGACATTTTGTTAGGATACATGGCATCATGGACTATTTAATATCAATAGATATTAAATAATAACCTGACTGCATCTGCCAGAAATCTTAAAGAAAATCTATTAATCAAAATTCACTTTTACATGATGTTTGAACATAAATGTGTCTTGGCAGTGGTACAATGGGGAAAATCCACATAAATCCCCATAAATCATAAACATTGTCTCAAAATTAGTTGTTTTTGTTTTCTCTTCAATGTGACCTCACATTGGAACAGGCCACGCCCACGACTGGTGACTGACTCTGCACTATTAGTGTAGCTGAGTGAGCTGCACACAATCCTCCATGTTCTCCAAGCTGGAGTAGCTATAGTGATCAGAAGAATGTCTCAGCTTCGTAAGCTTTTTAAGTGTTCTGTTGTTGGCTGTAAAAATGAACATAAGAGTCTTCATGTACTGCCGGCAACAGAGGCACAGAAGATGCAGTGAAGAAGTTTTATTTTTGAAGGAAATGTGCCCTAAAAAGTAGCTAAATTATGTGTATTTTTGTGTGAATCATTTTACACAAGACTGCTTTGTGAATAAGGGTCAATATAAAATAAGATTTGCTAAAAATTTTATTCTCAAACATGGATCAGTACCAGCTGTTCATGATCCAGCTTTATATGCAGAATACATAAGTAACACACTTTATATTTTGTGAATATTTGCAAATCATCTTTCTGAATGTACTTGTTAGCAGATTCCATGGCTAAAGCAGCTAAAGTTACCAGTAGTGTTTCTGATTGGATTCATGGACACTAGAGCTATGTTGTCATTTTTATTTTTAACCCGAAAATGCTTATTGTCTGTATAATTCATAAATGTACCTTTATTATGCACAATACAGTAAGGCGGTTGTCTTTTTGAAAACTGTGTATGTTTTGTGCCAATCATTTTACACCATTCTGCTTTGAGAATAAGCTTGTTGGCAGACTCCAAGGCTAATGTTGTTGCCTTAGTATCCAAAGAATGAGCCGTTCTCTTCAGGAAAGGGGGCGGGTAACCGCAGCTCATTTGCATTTAAAGAGACACAAACAAAAAGATCATATTTACTTCCACCCAAAAAAGGGCTTTTAGAGCATGGTATAATAAATGGTCTGTGTGGTATTCTGAGGTGAAATTTCACAGACACTTTCTGAGACTTACATATATTACATCTTGGGAAAAGGGTCAAAATAGGTCTCCTTTAAAATGGGCCATAGTTGGAGCTTCCAGCAGGACAATAATCCAAAACACACAATAATCAAAATCAACACAAAAATGGTTCACTCACCATAATATCAAGGTCCTGCTATGGTCATCTCAGGCCCCTGACTTGAAACCCATAGAAAACCTGTGGGGTAAACTGAAGAGGAGAGTCCACCAGAGTGGACCTCAAAATTTGAAGGATCTGGAGAGATTCTGTATGGAGGAATGGTTTCAGATCCCCTGTCCTGTATCCTCCAACCTTTATAGGAGAAGACATTATAGGAGGCATTGTTGGAGAATGCTCAGAGCTCTTATCTTGGCAAAGGGAGGTAACTTTGACAATAATTCCAATAATTGTTCCACACCTATATTTATCAAATATATATATATATATATATATATATATATATATATATATATATATATATATATATATATATATATATATATATTATTATTATTATTATTTTTTATATATATAAACCTGTGTTGTGTTTAGAATTGTTTGATATCAATAATATCAATACCAATAAAAATACTGATATCAATCAGTATTTTTGTGATTTTTTTTTAAATCAAAAGATTTATAAGTAAGGACAATTTTTCACAGCCTTCTTTGCTCATATTTACCAAGGGTGCCAATATTAGTGGAGGGCAATGTAGACTGTCAGCCTCTCTCTCCCCCATTATTTTCCCCTCCCCCTCCCAATCCAAGCATACACCTACACCCTAATTTAACCTTAACCTGAATAACTAAAAGGAGGAATGCACATCATACAGTACATGTTATACAGATAGAGAGACAGAGAAAATCAAAGTTATGGTATAGATTATGTGTAAAAAAACAAAAAAAAAAAAAACTTGATCAAACTGAATTCAGCAGCTGAGTGGGTGTTGGCTCTTTTACAAATAAGTCTTCCATGGAGAGATCGGAAGATCAATGCATTTATGATTCAATGCATCATGCAGAGGATGACTTCTTTTCAGTCGCACAGAAAATACAACATATATCAATGATAAAAGAAGCTCAGCCCTGTCACATTTAGTATAAACTACATATAAGGGATGCTTTGTATTTCCACGTTTTATCACGTGAACTAAGTTATAATTTGAACAAATCTCTGCATGTATTTTTTTTTAAATAGAGATGATATAATATTTAGCGTCTATTTGTATGACTAGTAAATGTAATAAAACAGTTTATCGTGTAATAGTAACAGGGAGTGCTGCTCAAAGAATATATATATATATATATATATATATATATATATATATATATATATATATATATATATATATATATATATATATATATATATAAACTAAACTCCAAGCAGCTAACAAAGAGAAACACAGAAAAACTGAAAAAAAGATGCTGAAAAGGTCAAATTGTCAACGCCAGTGCCCTTTCACTTTCTTTCATCACGTAATGCTAACATCCACTCAGCCTCTGATTACTGTGCTTGTGGAAAAACTGGAGAATGCAAGCTTCAATTAAAGAAATAGCTCCTAATTTCACACACAGTGCTGCACTCAGTGTCTCCCTGGGTTACCACATTCATTAATTTATTTGCTGTAATTTACTGTATATCGCTTAATATATAATTATTTCAATTTAACACTAAATATTAAATGCTTCAGTTGCATTTCTGTTACAGGATTGGCCCCTGGTATTAACATGAACTCAGAGAAAAGGGAAATGACAGTGTTGCTCTATTTTAATTTCCTTGGAAGGATAATGTAGAGAAACAATAATTAAAGCTATAGGCTAGTAATTAAACTAAATTGAATTAAATCTGTTTACATCCATTGTGACTTTTCAGCATCTAAAGTTCAGACTTGCCAAAAGCATAAACAAAATATTTTCTTAAATTACTAGCTAGAGAAAATAAACGAGTATAAATAGAGTGAACCGAGGAACAGGTGAAGATGATGCTCTAATTGCTTGCTAATTGCAACTGACACGCCTCTTCTTCTTGGAGAATTATGGTGATGGTAAAATGGATTACTTAGATTTTTTCAAATATCCAATCAAAATTGTTGAAATGCTACCAAAAGGCACAACAGTGTTCCTTCTGATGGCCACTCAGACTCTAAAGGGAACTGAAAAACACACACTAAAACCATTCAAGATCAAGATGGTTTTTATCTGGCATATAGTGCCTGCTGCAGAGTCACTGCAAAATGTCAATAAAGATGTTGGGTTTTGCTCTTTTTTGTTTTTTTTTTCCTTTACTGACTTTTTCAGCTATCGAGGGGATATGCTTTTTGATATCCAGAGTAAGGGGAATGGTTCCCTCTCTGATTCAAGTCTTTTATCTCTGGTGAACCCCCATTTTCATGATAAGAACATTAATCATCACATGTTTTTTGCATTGCTCTGTCTAGAGGTGTACAATGTGCCTCTGATCAGAACATTGGACAAAAAAAAATCTCCTATCTTATCACATTGCAGTGAGGAAAAAGTTGTTGATTTTTGGACAATATGCTAATTTTTCATCTTGTGAAAGATAAAAAGCCTTAAGAGGACAGAAAGAGAGGAAGAGTGAGAGAGATAGAGAGACACAGACACACATGAAGAGAGACCATATCTGGTAGGGGAACACAGAGATTGAAGTAGGTTGGGTGTACACTACATCCTCATCTACCCCCCCAAACACATACATACATACATACATACATGCCACACATTATTATTATTATTATTATTATTATTATTATTATTATCATTTTATTATTATTATTGTTGTTCTTCTTCTTCTTCTAACAAAGCAACTTGAACTTTACTTGCTGTGACACAGACTTGCAATGAATCCTGTAGTCTTTTTCAACGTTCTTCCAATGTATTTCTAAGACAAATGCAAATCCAAAGGATACCAATACTGTGTATATCTCTAGCACAGTTACAGCTCTAAATTTAATCGTATGGAAGTATTTAAGTGGCCATAAATAGTTACAAGCTGGGCCAGGTTGATCCTGAGCTTGGGTTATTATTTATTTGGACTTTTGCATGTTTTCCCCATGTTCAAGTGGGTTCTCTCCCAGTACTCTGGCTTCCTCCTACTATCCAAAAACATGCTGATAGCATGATTTTCTACATTAAATTGCCCATATGTGTGAGTGAGTGTCGGGAAATGTATGTGTATTGTACCTAGTGATGTACTGGTGTCCCATCTGCCTCATACCCAGGGTTCCAGGGATAGGCTCTTGATATACCCCAACTCCGACTAAGATAAGGCAGTTACTTAAGATTAATTCATTAATTATGTTCAACAGAGGCACACTAGGTCTAGATGAAGGGCATCACGTCAGCGTAATGGAGCCATAAAGCTCCAGGTCTGCGGTCAAAATGGAAGCTAAGGTGGACATGTTTTATAATTAATATGCTCACCATTATCTTTGAGGGACTTCTGAATGCTTTTTTGGAGCTAATTTCTTTTCATGAACCATTACAGTTTATTGGTTCCGTCTGGCTGTCCTATTTGAGCTAGGCTTATGCGGAAAAACAGACAAAGTAACCATAATCTCGACAGATTGGTCATGTTCATAGAGAAGAAAAAAGATTTTTTGGCATTTTGTGAAAATATCACAAGGTGGGAAGCAGGATTCAATCATCGAGGGGAGCTAGAAATAGAAAGATTAACAACATACCTCTAAACCAACTGTAAAGGGCTTACTGTCGAATTGCTATCCAGATGAATGGAAATGTCACTGCATGTGATTTTTATAAGCTTATTATTGAAGTAAGTAGATGTGTTCTCACAGGTGGAGCTGAACAAGAGTCATCAGTGAAACTAAGCCTTAAGTCATTAGTGCTAGTTTACATTAGCCATATAACACCTATCATGACATTGACAGTTATTTATTACTGTATTAATACTAAAGTAATGTAATGTATGTAACATTGAGCATGATGGATCTGGTCTCCTCTTTGAGGTGACGCAATGTTGACACTGTTTTAGGTTTAAATTTGGTTAGGATTTTTTGATTCATCCAACAGCATGCTACTTTGAAAGGCTCTTAGTAATCTCCTCCTGAAACGTGCTAATTGAATCATTTTACATTATGTTCAAATTGCATTTTACGAAATGCATTTTTAATTTTACAAAACATTTTACAAAATGTTACAAAAACAATGTAACACAAAGGAATGAATTTTATAACTAGTTAGGTATATTCAAATTATGCCACCTAAGCATTAACCTAGACAGCATAATCAGCTCTTATCCAAGGAGATGGATCTATTTATTTATTTATTTATTTTAAGCCGTCTTTGTTTATGTCTTTTTTGTCAAAAAATAATGATCTCTAAGCAGAAGGAACCTGTAGGCCAAAAAAAACACAATATCCATTACTATAAAATACTACAACAGCAATTTTTTGCTGAATTGTGTGATGTTTCTAGTGTTTCAGTGCTGCAGACCTGCTTATATAGACCTTGTTGACTTAATATTCGAATAAACACAAATGACTTTTTCTGGTTAATCTGCTTGTCTTTGTGGAGCTCTGAGCTGATATAGTATATCACAGTAGATTCAAATAATCATTTACAGCATCCTTTATTTCTCTATTCCCAAATAATCTACAACAGAAACATTTCTGGGTTCTTCCTGAAATCATACAAAATGGCATCAATAAATTTTTTCTAAGTTTTTAAAACGCACTCAGCTATATTGTCACAAGAGCATAATTAGGATGATGATGAAAATACGGCTTCATCTGCTTTCCATACAGCTTCATTAATTGAGCTTGCAGTGCCTAACAGTGATTTAACCTACTACTGAGTAATTTGCGATGCTCATTACAGCTTTGGGAGAATACTTATATGTACATGTCATAGGCAAAACATTTGCAAAATTGTGAATTTGCAGGAAGTGTGTTGTAATTCACAGCTATAATGATTCTTTTTTCAATCTACATATGTTCATTCTTACAGTGTCTATGATATGATAATTACAGCTGTGCATATTTAAGGGTTGAAAAAAACTTAAGACAGACCGGTTTGAGTGTTTCCGAAACTTCTAAGATTTTCACATACAACAGAGAATGGTGCAAAAATAACTAAATAAATAAATAAATTTGTTGACGAGAGAAGTCAGAGGAGAATGGCCAGATTGGTTCGAGCTGACAGGAAGGCTAAAGTAACTCAAATAAAACTCTCAGGCTACACACTGTAAAAAAAAAAGTAAATTTGACTTAAAATTTCAAGGCAACTTGCTGCACAGCTTTTTTTTGCTTTTTTTTTAGTTTACTCAACTCAAGGTTAAGAATTGAGTGAAGTAAAGTGAAATTGAGTAAACTCAAAAACACTGTCCAGCAAGTTGCAATTTTTAATTAAGTAAACTTTTCTTTTTTTGCAGTGCAGTTGGCTAAAAAACTGGGTTGAAGACGAAAAATGACCAGGCAATGTTTTTTCTAGTATTCAACTGCCAAATTTCCTATTTCAAGAACAAACAAACAAAAAAAACTTCTGTTCATATAGCAGCAGTGCTGAAACTACTATTAGCCTATGTTGCAAATTGCCCTAATAGCAATGGCTAATAGCAAGGTAAACATCTACTTTGAGGTACAGATAGAGAGAATAACAGATGGACAGAAAGCAAATCTGCCCAGGGAAAAGGCTTTCAGCTGTCCGATTTTCCATCATCATTCTAATTTTCTCTCTTCTCTCTCTATCTCTCTCCTTCCTTGCTGTTATGGTCATGTCTTCATGTCATCACATTGTTTCATATGAGGTCATGACCCAATGATTTTGATTCCTTTTCTTTTCTCTTTCTGTGTAAGAAAAACATGAAACAACACAGCTGCTCAGTGCTCAGTTGTCTATGTCAATCATTTCCCCATTATCAGCAACTTGTTTTTGAGACTCAGTAACATCTCTCTCCTCCATCTGAAAACTGTGTGCTTTTTAACCCTTAACTGTTTTCGCTGTCTGTTGAGCTTGTGTTTCAAAAATATCGGATGTATTTTTAACAGTCATGCCTGCCGTATGTAATATTCCTAAGCTACATATGACAGTAAAATTGTCACATTTGCTAGTATAGTTGGTCACTATTTGGTAACAATAACTTGGCATTTGAAAGATTTCCAAATGCCAGGAGTTTGTGATTGATTTTTTTTAATTATTGAGGAGGCGCTGATCTGATACTAAGCATTGACATTAAGGCTCATACTGGACTGACATTGGAACAGATTTGACATTTTGAAATACCAACTATAGGGATCAACACTCACAGGCCACATTAGTAGGAACATCTGTACACTGGCTCATTCATACAATTATTAAATCTGTGTATGCAAACTGTGTATGTAATGCTTAATATCATGCAGCTACAGCAAAAAAGCTTCAGTTAATGTTCACATCAAACATCAGAAAAACATCACCTGATCTTCAGCAGTCCAGTTTCAGTGAGTCTGTGACTAATAAATCCTCAGACTCTTGATCTTGGCTGGCAGGATTGGAACCCCATGTGGTCTTCTGCTCTTGTAAATCTTGTCTCAAAGTTCAACATGTGAATTTTGAGATGCTTTTCTGCACAACATGGCTGTACAGATTGATTATTTGAGTTACCATAGCTTTACTGTCTGCTTGAACAATTCTGGCCCTTCTCCTCTAACCTTTCTCATCAACAAGGCATTTCCAGCTGCAGAGCTGCTGCTCATTGGATGTTTTTTTTTTTTTTTTTTTTACCAATCTGTGCAAACACTAGAGACTGTTGTGTCTGGAAACATCCCAAAAATAAGAGATCACATATTTTCCGCATTTTAATGTGCACAGTAGCTGATGATGATGATTGGTTGATTAGGTAATTGGATTAATGAGTAAGTGTACCTATTAAATAGGTTTTCCTATTAAAGTGAGTGTATGTTAAAGAAGTAAAATTTTCTGTTGCCTTTTTCAGATTTCAGAGGGAAAACACAATAGCCAGAATACCTCGAACTAATATGCCATAATTGCTTACAGGAAGTAAATATTAAACTTTTAAAAAAGAGTCAGTCATTGGTTTGGACCTTTACTTTACTGTTGCATTGCTTAGATAGCAATCTAACTTGATAGCTCTGTGGACAGAATCACTCCCAGATAAAGGATTATAGAAGAAAATTAGGATGTGAGGCAAAATGTCAGTCTTCAGAAATATGAAATTGCCAGTACAACTACTTGCATTTGACCCTTAAAGAGATCAGTTGTTCCTGTTGTTCAGCTACTTCACATTACTTACTGCTTTGATATCATTTTATGTAATGCAACATTCATAAAGTGGCCTGCCACCTGGACTATTAGAGTGAACTGGTCTGATAATCTTGTAATTAATCTTGAATCTGGGTGCAGTGGCGTTGCACTAGGACACTTTCATCCTTGGTCCATGCAGTGCCCTGTTTGATGTTAGCCTTCAGGCTGTTTTTAAGGACTACAAGGGACAGCAGCGGCCCTGTCATTAGCCCCAGCACTTTTATCTGCTTCAAAGCTACTGACTATTCAATGCCATAAATCATAATGAAAATAAATGCCAGCTACTTCCCATTTTATGTAGTTTACTTGAAAGTTTCTACCAATATCTGCAGAAAAGCAATATTCTACATGTCTAGCTTTAGGAATTTTTTGCAGCGTCATATTTGCCTGGCCTATGATCTTATTATATTTCTCCAAAATGATGTTTGTGCACTCTTTCTAATAACAGTCTGAGATTTTATTAAAGAAAATAAGACAAGTAAGGAAAATACAACTTCACTTGCATACATTACTGGTATTAATTCAGATGTGGCTGTCATTGTAAATGTAGAGTCAATTTGTTTGCAGCTGTTAAGAAATTTGTCTCAGAAACAAAGGACTACGAGTACCAAGTGGTATGTCATGCCTACGAGAGGATGAGGAAAGAATTCACACTTTTATCAAAATATAACTGTGCATGTTTATGGGTGAGATGTATTTTTAATAATTACAGACAAATGTATATTTCTATTTTAAAGAAAAGACCATTCTTATGAAGCCCTATCAATGGTAGGGATTACAGTAATACCTTGATTGGCTGCTATGAGGATTTTAAGTATCAGGTCTCCATATGATCTTAAAGTGCTCTAAACCCTCCTGCTGGACATAAGAGTGTATTACTAAATATCTGTACATTTTCTTTTTTGCAAAAAGATTTTTCTCATATATACATAGCTGATAGAAGAAGACCAGCTGAATGTCCTTCCCAATTTCATCCTTACCTTCTTGTCATCTATGTTACTCTTTTATGATGAATTGTATTAATTTTATGTGATACAATAAGGCACATCAGTATATTAAAAATTATTAATAGAAAAAACTTGTATGCACAGTATATATCCAATTCAGTAACTTTTTGCACTGCAGCATCAAGATGAATTAGATATTGATTATACTTGATAGTCTGAGGGAATCCAGTCAGCCTGCCATCACAGCAACAGACAAATTTTTACTGAGCTTTTTGCTTAGTTACTATTACCATATGTTTTTATTTTCAGTCAGGAGCTACCTTAGAAGGATCATAGGATTATCCATTACATTACAGGGCAATTCTTTGAAAGAAAAAGAAAAAACTTTTATGACCTGCCATTCTCTTAGGGTTCTTTGATAAAGAGTTCCTAGTTTCCCAAAAAGGTTCTACTTGTAATCTCTTACTAATATGAATGTTCATACAGGTTCCCTTAGAGAGACTGAAAAACCCTTCTGGACATATACCCATTACATACCTGTGCCGAAAATGGTGTCTTTTGTCAGTACAGTATGTACTTTACAGTATATTTAGCAGTAACTGTAATTTTGTGTAGGAACATAAATCTATTTATTATTTATTCATAGAATACCATTTCATACAATCACTGAAGATAATTTTATATCCACTTGTTTATTTACTCCTCATGAGGTCTCCAGAGTTTGACAGCTAACTTTGACTTTTTGTTGTTCGATTATTGGCCTGTACTGTGATTTAACTTATATTGTGCTATATATTCATTTGGAAAGTTTTCTTTTCGTTGTCTATTATGTTACATTCATGGTTCATCATGGCCTCTTCACCGGGAGTGCAGTATGCTCACAAGTCCCTTTCTTGGCCAAATTTCAGCTGTTATAGGCTTTTTGCATTTTTATTACAACCATATTTTACTGCTTTATGTATTACATATATTTATATTCATTACCTGACTTGTGCAGGTCAACCAACATCTCTTTTGTATTGAAGGCTCTTTGGGTGATTTTTTTTTATGGTTAAACAAATATGAGGGCAAATATGAGGACAAAGTTTTAAAAAAAAAAGTTATCAGAGTAAACGAAAAAACAAATACGTTGCAAATTCCACATTAAGGTAAACATTTTTGCTACATTCTTTTTTATATATAAATGTATACGGAAGGAAGGAAAACGACTGAACACCTGGGTACAGTGTACAGTAAACACAGTTAGACTATTTGTTATTTTTCAATGGAATAAAACATCCTAGCTCACTTACACCGGATTTGTAAATTCAATGTCTATGTTAATTCGCTGCAGTGTGTAAAGAGAATATGATGAAAATGGAACAAGGAATGAATAAGACATTTCTCTTGCTGCATAAATAACACCAACTAATGATTACTAAACAGAAAGCTTTAAGAATTCAGTACTTCCATAAAATGATCAGCTGGGAGAAATAATACAACAGATTTGACCGATGTTGTATATATTTTATATTAGAGTATATTAAAGTGATCACATGACATTAAAGACATTAAAGACTTCAAGGATTGAACATCCCATAGTGGGTATGCTTTAGAACCAATATTAAATATATTAATACTTAAAACACCCTTGCTTGTGTTTACATAAACATATAATACCATTAACAGTAAAAACAGAAACATTTGGTAATAATAAATAAATCCTGCCAATGGATGAGGACCCATGAAACTAGAGCTGTCTTGCTTGGCCTCCAGCCTAACTTTTCAGTGAGATATTGAATATGATGATGAAATTATCTTCATTGCCACTGTTTTTCCTGTTTATTCATTGAAATCCGAGTCACTGATCCCTCCAGGCAGATGTTTTAGGAATTAAATGTACGGTTGTCTTGATATTCATCAGTACACTGAGCTCCACAGCAGTTCATGTTTGCATAATTAAGAAATTAAAGCTGGGAGCTGTGGCCTGTTTTTCAGATGACATTTATCACAGCCACTTGATTAATTTTCAGGCAATCAAGAGTAGCAGCCAACAGCTGTTTAAAGTAAAGATGTTAAAGATGTTTTTTTTCTGTACAGTATCAAGAATTTTTCTTTTTATAAATATCTGGCAATTGCAATTTCACTTGGATTTTATGTTGCATATTAATGAATTACTGTTTGGATTTAATATTTTTTTGTAACATATGGACACTGGCTTGAGATTTTTTAAATTCTCTACTACTTGTTAGTAATGAAAAAAAAGATACTGTATATTTGCCGACACATGCATGCAAGATATACATATATATATATATATATATATATATATATATATATATATATATATATATATATATATATATATATATATATATATATATATATATATATATAATCCAACACAATTAGCCTGATTTGTATACTGCATAAATGTGTATTAAATAGCTAAGCTGTGATACCTGTGAGAAGGTGTGTGTAGCTGCTGTTCCCACTGGTTGAGGGTTGAGGTGTCACCATGTCTGGCCATGAGAGACATCGGGCTGGAACAGGTGCAAGAGGATGACACCAGGCCTTCGTACACTCTCCCCACGCTAATTAAGACCAGCGGCTTTGTGCAGCACTGCCTGGTTAGTCTGGAAGGCTGTGAGGGCTCAGTGTGCAAGGATTTAACATAAGCGACCTAATAAACATTGCCCTACTCTCTCAAATCACTGTCCTTTTGTCCATTTTCATGGGAAATGGGCATGTTTAAGGTTACTGCCTCCTGCCTGTCTCTGTTCTCTGTCCAGAAAAAGCACACTCATGTGGTCCTTTTTTCAATGTGTGCCATTTATGAAAGCAGCCCTGTAAAAAGCCAATCACCAGTTCATAGCCTCTGGCATCAGTACATCATTAAGTGGAGTTAAACACCTTCAAAAGGGACAAGGCACCACAGCACACCATGCCATGAATGCAGAAATCGTCATTCAATTAAATTTAAATCAATTCAATTTATTTATCAAGCACATTTAATTCCAACACATGTTGTTCCAAAGTGCTGCATAGATTCAACAAATAAAAAAAACAATCAATGCTAAATTTCAGGAAACCAGCCACTCTTAAATGCTAAAAAAATAAAAATAAAAAATAGAAGTTTGATTTTTATAGCTGATTAAAAACTAGATAAGAATGGAGCCGATCTAATATGTAACGTGACACTGTTCCACAGGGAAAGGCCATAACTGCAAAAGCTCGATCTCCCGTAGGTTTACGTTTATAGCAGGGAGCAGCTAACAGAAGAAGATTAGAAAATCTAAACTGCGTCGGTCGTGAGTACGCACACAAGGTTGCAGATATATTTGGGAGCAAGCGTAGCCAAAGCCTTTCAGACAAACAGCAGAATCTTAAAATCTATACAAAACTTCACCAGCAGGCGGTGAAGAGAGGCAAGAACTGGTGTGATGTGCTCCTTCTTTTTCATCTCTGTTAAAAACCAGCAGTAACTGGCCAAGAGATGATGGCTGCAGACCAACATAAAGTGCTTTGCAATAGTCAAGCCTTGATGCGATAAGGGCGTTAATCACAATCTCCAAGCCCTTCCTTTACAAGAAGGACTTCAATTTAGTGATAGCTCTGAGATGGAAAAAGCTGCCCCTAAGAATAGCACTGATTTGCTTTTCAAATAATAAAGAGTTTAACTTCCTCAAAGCAGTCCAACAAAAAAGGTAACAGACCCATTACTATCTGAGTTTATGAGACTATAAAATTGGCATAGTAATGATACGAAATATTACATTTTTGAAAATTTGAACTCAAAGGAAGCATATCGAGAGCAAACAGCAGAGGAGAGAGAACAGACCCATGAGGAGCCCCATAGTGTAAAGAAGCTGAAGAAGAGGAAAAGTTCCTAAATGTATCACAAATCTCATGTCACTCAAACAGGAGGCAAACCATTGCAAAGCCACACCCTGTGCTTAGGTCTAATAACACCAAAACGGCACAAGGTCCAGCATCAAGAGAGAGGAGAATGTCATTTGTCACCATCAGAAAGGCATATTCAGTACTATGTTTTTGCCTAAAGCCAGACTGATAACTGTCTAGAACGTTAAATGAATTATATAAGTGTGCGGTTGATGATAAACAATTTTCTCTAACAGTTTAGATTTAAAAAAAAAAAAAAGGCAACTGTGAGACTGGTCTGTATTTGGCATACGGGGCAGGGTCCAAATCGGATTTTTTAAGTAATGGCTTAACAATTGCATGTTTAAAATACTGGGACTACCTCATTTGTCAGTGAACTATTCACAATTGCTGTCACGTCCGAAGCCACTGCACCAAACACCTCTTTACAGAAGTGAGCAGGAAAGGCATACGATTTACGACTTGAACATTTCATCTTAGCGACAATTTCCTCAAATGGGACACAGGATGAAAACTGTCAAAGCACCCAGATGCCTTGCCACAAAATATAGTGGACGAATTTGAAGACCAAATAGATGCCTTAATGTTATGTATTTTGTAGGTGAAAAATTTAAGGAACTTTAACAAATTCAATGTTAAAAATTGTACTTAGTCACACACTAATGTTTGCTTTTGCAAATAATTGTGTGAATTGTGTACAATATCATAAACTGTAAGGCTAAATATTAACATGTAATAATGTTTTAAAAATTCTGCTCTTAAGTCTGATTCCCTGAGTCTTGAAACTCACAACATATGCATGCTACATGAACTAATATATACAGTATATACACTGTCTATACTGTATCTATATATTACAAGAAAGCATTAATTATTATTTATTTATGCTTTTACTTTGCCCTCCTCCTGTTTTGCACAAAGGGATTAGAACAAATTTTTAGAGTACTATTTTTTTCCATACATACTTAATTTAACTAATTAAAAATGGGTGGCTAATCTTTAAGTTTTCAGTATTCCTTTTTGTCAATTTTGGCAGCAACATAATATCATAATCTTTTAGTGACAAAGATGCAGTATATGATATAGCAAAGCCTTTTAACTACCAAAATAAACACATTTTGCCTTCATGATTAACTGTATTGTCCTGACAGAATACATTTTACAGTTTTAAAAAAAAGGTTTATCTATTAATTAGTGAGATTTTTTTTTTAATCTGACAATTCTGCAAACAGCTTTTGAGGACTTTGGATGGTATCAATGCTTTATCTAGCCATAGAGATATGGGGGGAAAATAACACATTTTAGAGGTGCAGCTAAGTTTAAGTGCAGGTGTAATGTAAAAAAAACCTGTACATCATTTCATTTTCACTAAGTGCAAAAATCCTAAAGTGCATAAAGATGAGCATTTACCAATATGATTACATGCTGACAATATACGCCACTGTCAAACACAAAGACTCTGAATTGCTGTGCATCAACTGTTTATCAGTTGTGGGTGGCCGTAAATCTTGAAGGACCATTCACCTGCTCACTTAAGCACGGACAGTAAAATGATCACAAGTAGAACAAGTCAAGACATCAGGATGAGGCCTAATCAGGGCAGCTCAAACGTGCTTTTAACAATTACACAAATGGACTATCTCAATTGCAGTCATCTCAAGGGTAATCCTCACTTACCAGCTGGCATGGTATACACATAAAAAGCCTAGATAAACCATGTTTCAGAATTTTACCGCAGAAAGATTCCCTGTAGCTGTGTTTCTAAAAGTGACAGATGTAAAGCATAAAATATAAACAGATTTTCACTGACTGAAAACTGAAGGTGATTCCTAAAACAATATGTCTCGTATAAAGTTTTGTGTGCTAATTAATTGCACACTGCTTGTAAAATATATATTTATATACTACCTAAGACAATGCAAGTTATTATTATTAATTTTTATATTATATTATTATATTAATATAATTTGCTTAGACTTAGATTTTGAAATATTGTAAATCATTTATGACACACTTACATACTTATTTTAATTTCTATTCAGGTATTTTCTCTCCTTATATATATATATATATATATATATATATATATATATATATATATATATATATATATATATATATATATATATATATATATATATATATATGTATGTATGTATGTATGATTAAAAAAAAACAACAACATCTAATCCTTTGTGCAGCATTTTATAATTGGTTGCCCTTCGTACATCTTTAGCCTATAAACAATGACAGTGGATTTGTGTAAGCAGTGGCAGGCATTAACTGAAACCCTCCTGGACAGTGGAAATAGGGGGGGTGGTATCAAGTTACACCTTTTTGCCCTAATTAGTGTGCTTTTGCTCTGGGAGGCTGCAGAGGCCTGGTGTAGCCCTGGGAAGGGAAGCATTAACATGGATGAGCAAACCTGGTAGGAGAACCTGGTATAAATACCTGTACACGCCATGCATGTGTCACACAGTTGACCTGATACTTGCAGTGTAGGTAACCACAGAGACATCAGGACAGAGATAGACAGAGAGACATGAGCTGCCAAGCCTTCAGCAGTACTGACTCTTTCAGCGCTTTGAGTGGCGATTCAGCTGCGCTTCCTCTGCTTATGCACCATGCTGGAGCTGCTGACTGCCTTCCTGTCACCAGCCACACCACCAACATTGTGCCTCCAGGTAACTGCACCTCCATTTAGCAGACACACCTCATTTATCTTAGACTGAAATAGAGGAGTGTACAGTGATGAGAGTCCTGACATCTGTCAGCACAATCTACAGTCAATTACAAAACTACTGAGGTGACTGAGGTGTTTTATTGCCAGTTGATGCATTTCTGGTATACTGTTGGCAGTGCTGCTGACACTGTGATTTAATTAATTCATTTAACTGATAGCTTTTTTGCAAAGTAGCATTCACACAGCAGTCATCCTTGCTGATTGACCAGTAATTTGTCTTGTAATACTCATAAGTAGTGAAGATGAAGAGTCTTGTTATAAATAGATCTCAGAGCAGACAGAGATTCTGTATGAAGACAGCTGTCTGAGAGTGAGAGAGAGAGATAGAGACAGAGAAGTGATTAGGGCTTGGTATGTGAGGTCAGTGTTTTTCTATAGCACAGGCATTCTCCAGTATTACTGTTTACACATCTTTCGATCACTCTCTGTCTTGCACTTACATTGAAGTCATGACCTTTCCAGCAACACCACAAACTCTATTCTACTTTACTCATTCTCTTTGTCCCCCCCCTTAGTTTAGTTCTCTGGTGGTCCAGTGTCTAAGGATCCCATATACTCATCGCCGCAACCTGGATATGATTCCCGGGCAGGAAACCCCAGCCACAGGGGGTTGTACTCAGTGCCTTTCCCAAGCCAGGATAAAATGGGAGGGTTGCATCAGGAAAGGCATCTGGTGTAAAACCTGTGCCAAATCAAATATGCGGACCAATGATCCACTGAAGCGGCCCCTTACATAGTGCGGGAATAATTTTACACAGCTAGGGAGTTCTGGGCCCCCTGAAAAAATATTCATGTGGACCCCACCGACCTCCACCCATATCATATAGTTTAAAAGTGTAATATCATATCACTTTCTAATTACTTATAACAGAACATGGTAATGTTGTTGTAAACACTTTTATTTCAAAAGTTAAATGTGTATATAAATATTGTATCAAATTAATGTCATTAAGATTATAAGTTTTTATTTAAACATTGTTTAAAGTGCTTAATCAATTATTTAAAACAACCTAATAAAATAATAAAATTATTTATTACATTAATCAAATAAAACAACTAAAAATTTTTTAAAAAGTACAAGCAGTATAATAAAAAGTCTTTCCAATCAGTCTGGTGTCTAACAGCTGAAGTAAACATTCAGAAATTGTAAAGAATGCAGTCAAACAACCATATAAATTAGTCATTGTCTTGATTTTTTTTATTAAGATAATATGCTAATGCATAATATATTATCTAAAAAAGCTAATAAATGTATCCATCCAAGAGAAATGAGTTACATTCTCATTTTCTTGACAGTATTGTTATCTTAAAAAATATCACATCAGCAGCCGGCAGGTCTGTAATCCTTGTTACACACATAACCATTCTTCTGCGTGTTATACAAAACAAATCTATTTACATAATAGCACAAAAAGACAGGGACTTTGACTGCATAATCGTTCGGTCAGTGCATGCCAGTACAGTACTGAGAAAATGTGACGATAACGGCAGGGGCCCGCGGGCGGGCATCAAAATGATCAGGGCACGGCATCCCATCACATTGACTACAGTGCACTAGCCTGTATTGTTAAAAGTCTTGATAGACTGTGATCCAACAGTTCTCCTGGCCTCCCTCTCTTACTTTTCAGTACATTTCTGGTACGCAGATTCATGTTTTTTTTTATCACTTAGTCTCCAGTTCTTCCATTTTACTGTTCTCAGAACAGCCTCAACTCTGCTGTTTGTCACTGACTGATCTTAAATAATTAATAACCATCAGAAGAATTAATAACCATTTTTAGGGAGGGGAAAGGACATATTTGGTAAACTTCTTTCATGAAATTTCACAAAATGTTTTTTGTGGTTTTCATTAAACTCTCAAGCTGAACACAAGCTAAGCTGTAATATATATACTATAATTAATCATATAGTTGGGGCCTATAAAATGTAACTACTGGATTTAGTGGGCCCCCTGGGTAGTGGGGGCCCCTATAATTGTCACCACCTTTTACCCCACTAGCGACAGCTCTGATGCTAGGAAGAAGATTGAGAGAATATTGCTTCTTTTAAGTGTGTTCATTCACTCAAGTGCTTTTCCATTTACCCACTCTAACTAGTTTGGCTCCAATATTCCACATTGAAAAACCTAATATTTGCTTTTCTTTGACAAGACAACAGCTGTACAGTGATGTCTAAAGAAAATGGGCCGTGTTGTGTTTTTGCGTGTGTGTAACTTAGCATGTGGAGAATTTGTTTCAATTGATTTAAATAAGTAAAAATAACAAGCTCAGTTTGCACAACTGCTGTTTTCACATAGCAATTACAGAACCAGACATATAGTTGCACTGACATGTTGATATTAGCATTTGTTTTTTGCATCAGTGACTTACATGTGAGACAGCTTTAATTAAAAGTCCCTAAGAAGCTCACTGAACTGTGATGTTTTTCTCCCACTCATTGCTACACACAATAAATCCTAGCACTCAAGCACAATTGCTTTAACAGTATAATGCACCACTTATGTTATTTCACCCAGCACACAATTATTCCCTTGCCTCAGTCTGAATTCAGGTAGGCGCCCCTGAACATTTTGAAGAGGACTGATTATCTAATAATGTATTGACAACTGTCATGCTAGTATATCATTTGGTGTCTCGTCATGCGCAGATAAAAAGAATAGATAGATCTCTTTATATAATTACAGTATGGATGGGAGGTTTAATTCAACAAAGTTTCGTTTCAAAGTCTGCAGATGAGGTAAAGAAAACTTCAGAGAAAACTCACTGAACAGAAGTGGGAATAAGTAAAGCAAGAATAAAGCAAGAATCTCTGCTGGAGCACTTTGGTACTAAAAAATTTTAGTTTTTCTCTGAGGTCATTTCATTATAGCGCAACTTCTGATACAAAAGCATCAGTGACAAATAACAAATGGTAACAATGTGAAATAATGACTGTGAAACTCAAACATGTAATATATATTATATGCATGGCCTTTTTTCTTTTTTTATTTTATTATATTTTTTATGGTTCTAAGGATGTGGAATCAATTTGATGGCCTTATCTAATCCCAAGAATCCCTGGGGCACATCTGTCATTCTTCTTATAATTTGTTTGTTGGATATAGCTGATTAGATTACATGTTTGTCCTCTGCTCCTCTTCACAGTTCCCTCTGGCCTGCCCCTGGTCCAGTCGTCCAAGCGCTCTCACATGCATCTGTCCACTTCTGCCCTGAGCAATGCCTCAGCCGGCCTGCACTACTCCATGCCCCCATGTCACTATAGCAACCAGCAGACCACCTACGGCATGATGGCAGGTGTGTTGGGTCGCCTTGCTGTTCACCTTCGTCAGGGCGCTCTTCAGAAGCCTTCATTCAAAGCATGATTCAGTGCTTTGAGTGATAGCAATCATTGCTATTCTTCAAGTGTGAGTGTGACTGTTTGATGATGACAGCATAGGTTTTCTGTCCCCAGCACAGGAAATGCTCTCAGCCAGCATCTCTCAAACACGCATCCTGCAGACCTGTAGCGTCCCACACAATATGGTCAATGGAGCCAACTCACTTCAAGGTACAGTCTTCAGGACAGAACATATATCAAGTCTTTTTTTCTGCTTTTGTTTGAGTTGTATAATATGGTGCTATCAGCTAAGGTCACTGTAGATCAATATAGATCCAAAAAAGATCTCTGAGATGTACCAAATTAAGAAATTCAGTATAATGTGTCTACAGGGAGGACTAATATTATGGTAAATACATGAATAATATGATTGATATATACAGTATAGTGCAGTCCTTCTGAAAGTGTTGTCTGAGGTTTGTGAAGTAGAGGGAGCAGTGGAAATCATAACCTTCCATTATCAAAGCTCTTATATTTATCTTTGACTTCTAATAGTCTGTAGCATATTTGACTGGCCCCTTAAATTGAGTGAGTTTAATCCCAACCTCACTAACTCAAAAACAACCAAATAAGCTTACAAATAATAATAATAATAATAATAATAATAATAATAATAATAATAATGTTGTTCACGAATAAAACGTTCTGTGGCTCCAATAAATAGCCATAATAGTATTGCAGATCGTCAAATATTCAGTCTTATATTGAGAGTTGGATTATGTTGTTAAAATAAATCTGGATTATTATATAGCTGTGGAATTTATTTTACAGTTTGTAGTCCCTGTCTACAAAGGTTTGAGAACACCTGACTTAAGGAAGGCAATATTTCACACCAAAAGTCTTCGTCAAACCTACCCCCCCGCCGCCCCGCCCCAACCACCAAAAAAAAAAATAAAATTTTAAATTATACATGAAGCAGTTTCTACTGTTAAAATTTAAATGTGACGATGCATGCTACAAATCTATCCACAAGGGGGAAGCACAGTCCTTTTTTTGTGTGTGTGTGGCAACTTATAAACATTTGTATTAGGTTTCATGTGACTTTGGCTACAATATGGTGTAATACACATGCGTATAACCTTTTCTTTACCGGTTGTAAATATACAAATACACCATTGTACCATTGCTAATGTCTCTGACTTCATCTAACCCTAAGGTGCCCTGGCTCCATGTCTGTATAAGTTCCCTGAGCACAGTCTGGCGGGAGGTTCGTGTACTCTGTCCCACAGTTTCTCCACACTGCCCCAGGCCCTGTTCACAGATGAGCCCACCCTGGGAGACATCAAACAGGAGCTGAGGAGGAAGAATCGAGCCCCAGAGGAACCACCAGACATGGACTCACCCCAGATTCGTGAGCTCGAGAAATTTGCCAATGACTTCAAACTACGCAGAATCAAACTTGGTTTGTCCCAGTCATTATGTTGTTTTTAACAGCTGGTGATAATAGTATAGACTTCAGTTAGATTAAGTTATAATAGAAAAGTGAATCTGTGCTTTCAGGTTTGTTTGTTTTTTTGCTTGCTTGTTTATTCTGCAGTTGTAGACCTAAAAAGTCACATAGTCACAAAGTCATAATAGATCTGGTATTTAGACACACACTTGTCACATGTAGTGGACTTTTCACATGTAGGTCATGTGTTTTAATTTTTACACACAAATGGATTATTTTCACCATAGCTTTTAAAATGTAGGATAATTCATGTGTTAATATTCTCATGTGTGAGCTTACAGACAATTTATGTTCACATTAGATCACATATTCGTGTGTTTACTTGAATTCACAATGTAAGGTCAGCACATAACATGGTGAAATGCACCGTCATATATTTTTCACTTATAAAAAAATTTATTTGCATAATAAACATCATACAAATTGTGACTGCTAAAGTATTTAATTTTGATGCAACCAGAAAAATTTGGAGATTCAAGCAAGGTGAACAATTTGAGAAAGTTGACATTAATACAAGAAAATATCGCAGAAGTAAATCTAATGTTGGATATGTTATAAACCTCACAGGTTACACTCAGACTAATGTTGGAGAGGCTCTAGCAGCTGTACACGGCTCTGAGTTCAGTCAGACCACCATCTGTCGCTTTGAGAATCTACAGCTCAGTTTCAAAAATGCTTGCAAGCTGAAGTCCATACTTGCCAAATGGTTGGAGGAGGCTGAGCAGGCTGGTGGTGAGTGATCAACAAGAGCAGCTTACACTGAAACGTGTAATATAATATATTACAGTATGCCAGTATTGTATCCTAACTTCTTAAAAGTTTATACTATACTGTGAGTATATACGAGTGAAATATCCAGGGCCCAACTATTATCAAAAATCATTTGACAAAATTCAGGACTCATGCTCAGGTGTGTATTCACACTTCATTTCTCTCCACAGCATTATTTAACGACAAAATGGGACTTCAAGAACGCAAACGGAAGCGAAGAACTACCATCAGGTACTATACAAGTGCAAGTGAATCTCCGAGATCTTGCACTATTTTAAAATACAGTTCACCAGAAATGTATTTTTAATTCACTTCCTCAGTCTAGGGGCAAAGGAGGCATTGGAGAGGAATTTTGTGGAGAAGAATAAGCCATCCTCACAGGAGATTGTGCGCATGGCAGAAGGACTCCATTTGGAGAAGGAGGTGGTGCGTGTTTGGTTCTGCAACCGCAGACAGAGGGAGAAAAGAGTCAAGACAAGTCTACATCACAGCTCTTTCATGACCAAAGACACTGTAGGTAGACATGATAGATGATGATGATGTGTTAAAAAGCTACTCTGCTCAGGCCATTTACCTCTTAACTCTTCAGACAATCAAAGTAACTTTGTGTCATAGAGAATGGAGAAATATTGTCTTGTTCAGAGTACTATACATAATGCATACTGACATTGTATGGGGAGAAAAAAGTTCCTGGTTTGTGAACAGGAGTGAATGTAATGCTCTGCCTGTACAGAAGTGACCCATTTAAGGGATCATATGCAGAGGAAATGCTGTAAATCATTAGCATACCATTGGATTGCCATAATATTTTCACATCACGTTGACTCATGGTGAGGTTTATTTTTTATTTATTTATTTATTTTATTTGGATGAACAAATGATTTATCCAAGTTTGTGATAAAGCTTTTTGATGTAGTAAGTTATTTAAATTAATATATTCAGGTCTGTCTTTTGCAGTAATTCAAATGTAATATATTGAATTGATCTACAAATAAGGCAGTGAAATACTGATTTCCTATTGTTAAATCACTGTAACATCATAAAAAGTAAATGACAATGAAAACACATAAGATGACTTCATTGTGAGTATAATGATCCTGTGAGTTTTTAAAGACTCTCATTCTAATCACACTGGTCTTAATACCTTAAAAAATTAAAAACCTTGTATAATTAACAAAGGGATCAATTAACAGCAGTAAAAAACTAAGTGTAGTACTCAATTCACAACAGTCATCCTAGCAGATAAGAAAGCTTATGAACGCACAGATGGGGGATGTATATGTCCCAAGTGTGGAGGAAGACATTAATTTACTTCGCCAGGTGTGTAGAACAGTAGCATTAGCTATTCTATCTCCCCACTGGTTTTATTGTGGAATATTTATTGTAATGTTCTACAATCCTGAGTGTATGAACACATTCAGAAGGACTTTCTCACCCCTATTCATGAAATATCATGATCTATACCAACATCAGCATCCTGTCACGGCTTGCAATAAACAAAACATTGCTTATCTGAGTTATAGAGCTGAATTTACACTTTAGAATGGTGCATTGTTTCTGAGAAAATTAAGGTATACAGTATATACAGAATAATAAAAAAAACTCTTTTTTAAATAAATTGCAGTGGTGGATTTTCTCCACAAATCTATTCATCTTAAAACTATTATTAAGCCATTATTTCACACACTGTTAAATTATTTTGAAACTAATGAGTTCCACAGAAATTCAATTAAGCAAGGTTGTGCTGCAAAAACTCATTAAGACCTTATGTAAAAATTATATTTGCTTATCATTATGAACAATTAGGCATAATTTAACGCAATTAAGAATGGTCTAAAAGGACAACTTGGCACTTCTACAGTTATGCATTGCAATTTCGTAAACACAAACAACACACAAACTCCTCCATTTTCTGATGCATTTGTAACTTTGTAGAAAACACAGAAAACAAGTGTTTTTCTTTTTTATTCATTACAAAACCAAATGAATCCATAAAATTTTATTCACCTACTCTTAAACACGTTATATTTAAAAAAAAAAAAATAATAATAATAATAATAATAAACAAACAAAACGTACTGTTAATCATAATGTTTAAAAGAAAAAGAAAGGTGGATAGATGTATTGCTTTTCCAACTGGCACTAAAACTACACCAGAGTTTAATGACTTTTGCATACTTGTACAATTCAGTGGACACAGTGTGATTTAAATGGAAATGTCCTTCAGCTAATGATGTACTCACTCATTAACATGAGAACTATAGCAGTAACACTGATGTCCTTCCTGGCAATTTTCACAGCTTCTTTCTCTTATCTATAAACATGGCTCTAATTTGACCATGACAGGGGAATTCTCAGGTCAGTAACAGGCCTTTAGCATAATTAACCTGCACATGTGGACTGTGATAATGAAGTAGTATTCTTCAGCAAATACTAGACCACATAATTAACTGCAGCTGACGCTACAGTTTTGTTTTTCTTCAACACCTGTGTGTCTGCGTCTAATTAAATACCTCTTAGTGGAGCTAATATTAAGCTAATTGCATTATTGCTGACAGGATCACTTGTATGTCCTAGTGCAGTCATATCTAAATTACAGTATGTATTATGTTAATTACGACTATGCATCAACTAGCCTACCAAATTAATTCAGTAATGAAGACCAATTCATCATAATGGCATTCAACAAATCTTAATGCAAGATTTTTCAACGAACAAGACAAATGCTTAGCAAATCCTTACCAACTGCATATTAAAGCCACTCATTTCATTGTGAGAAAGCTTTAACTTGAACTTATTTTCAATATTCATGGTCGAGAACCTACAGAGAAAAACTGGAAAATGAGCATTTCATATCTGCAAAAGTACAAAAAAAGTACAGCACAGGTATAAAAAAAGTACAGCACAGGTATAAATACTTTACCAGAAAGTTAATATTATGTACACTAAAACCATAACACCATACTTTTAGGAGTGCAAATCTTGCCCTCAGCTAAATAACATGAAGATGGATTGCAGAACTGTCAACAATTGAGAACTCCTTGAACTTGGGCTGACGTCTTGGGTGACACCAAGGCCCCCAACTTGGATAGGAGATGTTGAATACTAGGGAATTAGGAAATGCTGAAACTCTGTCACTAGTGCAGAAATGGGGATATGTAGGGATTTATAGGATGTTAGCTAGTAAGAAGATGGAGATTTACGTGTTTCTCCCAAAGACTACACTTAAAGTTATGTCATAACTCCATTTTGTAGTATATTATGATTATGCAATGCTACTAGATTATTGGATTTAAAGCCTTAAATTTTAGGGCTGCAAATGATTTCGAGAAGGCTGGTCTTTCGATATGTTAAAAGGCAAATGACTTTTTTGTCTAAAGGAATGATTTTGTGAAGGAAGTCTCAGAATGAGACCTTATTGTTCCATTGTATTTTGTTACTCACCCAAACAACACTTGTGCTCTTTTGATATATACAGCAAATCCTACAAACTTCATCATTATTACATTTTTACATAATTGATTTAGTAGCTAGCCCTTTGGCCCTCTGGATCCACAGTCAGTAAAGTCGTGTGTGTTTGTGTGCTTTATATAAGCCCTTTGCTTTGGCTCTGAGAGCACAGGTGTAGAGTGCAAAGAGGTTCAATTCATTCCCAGGGCCTTCAGCTGCCTCTCAATGTCCTCATCAGAAATGGTAGCGGCTTTGGCCTTTGATGCACTGGGGAGACTCTTTCCAGCTGAGGGGGCGCTCACCATCTGCACAACACCATTCAGCAAAATCACATCAGCTTAACAACCAACAACCACACAGCTGCTTGTCTGTGTCAGTCCTTCAGATTAATGTCTGACATTAGATAGACTCTTCAAGACTAAATAATCAAATAATTTTTGAAAGAACTAACAAAGAGAAAGCTGAAAGAAAGGAGGTAATATATAGATTACGTTTGAGCCCAAGGGAGCACATCATACATCTGTCGAAGAATTGGGTGAGCAAACAAACCAAAGGCAAAGCCAGAAGCCACAAATCTGCCTAAATTACCTAAAATCCATGTTTAACACCAAAAGATCCATATGAGACAGGTGGAAAACTACTCAGAAATTTAGATAAAGTGTAAATGAGTCTCTTACTTTTCCAGAAATTTCAATTCCAATTTCATCCAGCACCTGGTTCACAATGTCCTGAGATTCCTCTTCATCTCCTGACTCACTAAAGATTTCATCCAGTGTGTCATTGACTGAGGATTAAAAAAAAAAAAAAAAAAAAAAAAACATTATTAGTAATTTATAGTTCACTAAATAAGAGTATGCCATTGGTATATAATTAAATCACTAATAAATAACTACAAACATAATTCAAAAGAAAAAGCTAAAAATGTACATATTTATTTATGCATTCACTTTAATATGGTGTTGTGTTTCAGTATTTATTTGTCTGTTCTTTTATGCATTTGTTTTCTTTTTTTATTTATTTATGCATTTCAACTATATGATAATTACAGAGTGGGTTTTTCCACATTCAAGCACAGACATCAGATGAGATGAGACGTTCTTAAAAAGATTCATGTGTGCTGCTGGTAGAAAATACATTTATGCCACAAAAACCATAATTTTAGGTCATTAAGTTCATAAATGAATTAAATAATGAATTCTCACTCATATCTTCAGTCATCCCCATTTTCAGATTTTCTTTCTGGAAGTCCTGCATCGTCTGTAAAGTCTTCTTTGGATCCATTTTTTTATTAACAGTCTGCATAGTCTGAAAGATATGCTATGAATCAGATTCAGAGAAAAATAGCATGGTATCATTTGATACACAGGGATAAAACATTATAATCACAGGAAGGCTGCAGCATGGATGAATACATTTTGAATGTAGCTCAACATAAATCCTGTTGTAAGTACAGTACGCATAAAACAAGTTGAGCTGAGAGCAGACTTTTTTAAAGGCCCTATGGGGATCCAGCAGAATGACACTGCAGGCAAAACAGGAAAAACCCTATGATTATATAGAATTATTTACACAAATCATCTTTGTCATATCCTCATTACAGACCCTGTCTTTGACAGCAGCTATTCCACAAAGCCTTCATTATGACACTACAAATCCCAGGCCACATCAACAGTCAGGGAAGTAAATATTAATAGCTTCCTTCCTGACACAGAAGATACAATGTGTGCATATGTGTGGCCTAGTTTAACTGTTAACTAGAAGAGAAAAACATCTACTAAATTCAATTAATATCACATTTTGAAAGCCTCGCAATTACAGACTTTATTCAGAACTAAGGGCTTTTATAAACTATAAAATATTATATATTTTATTATTGATCCTGCCTTAGGTTTCATCATTAAGCATGATCATTTTACCATTCATATATAATAAGACTGATAATAAGCCCAACCTTACATTTTATCAATACTATACTTATTTCAATACTGCAGTTTCCCTTGTGAATACTGACTAAATAATTTGTGAAAAATTATAACAGTAATTTACAAAAGTGTCCAAAATTCCCAGGAGGTCTGACTTCAAATTTAATTTCAGATATTATATTAGACATCAAAATAAGATACACTAGTCTTGCATGAGTCTGAGAATTTCATCTTAGAGTCTGATATCACTAGCTCAGAGTATTGTCCTGCTTTCTTTTTTTTTTTTTTTTTTAACAATTAGTATTATTTATTTATTTATTAAGTAAATGCTTAAGGGCTCACACTAGTCATGCTGTCCAAGGCATCCAGGGGGCAGTGTCTCACCTCACTGTGGCCTGCAATCACACTTCTGAGACCCAACTACAAGCTTTTTCAATGCAGAAATTTAATAGACACTATTATAACTTGAATTACCGCAGCTGCTGGCACCGACTTGCCCACAGTGGATTTAGAATATGCATGTTTTTTGTCTGTTACTAGCGCTGTATCAGGAATAGTTCATTTGCATGCCTGCTGCCTCATCTCCTCCAGAGACTATTGCTAATTACACTTGCTTATGAATCCTTTTGTAGCTCAGTATCTGCTGTGTATGGGCTTCTGCAGCCTTCCTAAAGTTTTCCCACCAACAATGATCCCTAAGTTTAGGAATGATCCTGTTAATTTTGTGAAGTGTAGTGGCACCAACAGTAACAACCTTACCTTGGCTGTGGTAGACATAGCTCCAGCCATTTTCATTTGAGAGTTCATGACCTTTGTTTGTGTGGACATAGAGGTCACTTTAGAGCTCACAGCATAAGTTCGGTTCTTCTGCTTCCTCAGCTGGACCAGCTGCTTAGCCAGGATCTTGCAGGCATCTCGGTTTCCAGCTTTAGCCATTTTCTTTATTTCCAGTTCCTGTTGAGGGCAAATAGATGTATAATTGAAATTAAATATAACTTCCTACCAGATATGACTACCTGAAATGCCTCTTTAAAGAAATACCAGGTATGGTTTCTATAACAAGAGTTATGCTCGATGGTAAACTGTGGAAGCTGATGCACCAAGCTGATGGCTGAGTTTAGCTTCTCAAGTAAGCATCTGTTAGTAATAGAATAAAAGCAGCATATTAGGGCTCCGGGGACTTTAGACATTAGACAAATGCTCTACTGCAGAATGAAGGTATACACAAAGCTCTATCCTGCAACAACAGCTCAGTCTCAGTTTACTGGAAAGCTGCACATTAGCAGCTTTAACTAGAATACAACATGGCTTCCTTAATAAATTAGCAAAATTGGTCATAAAACAAAAAGTGTAGGACAGATCGCCAACAAAGTGAATTGCACAACAGTGCTGCTAATGTTGGGGTTTTAAAAAATAGCAATGAGAAAATTAAGAGAACTTGTTTCTATTCAGTTTTAAGTATATGGTACATGACATGTGTTCTATTAAAACAGTTGAATATAAAGTAAATGTGCAAAAGTCCAATATAATCATTTTAAAAGTTTATAATAATTTCATAAAAAATATAATATAAAGAGCAGTAAACAGTAGTAAACTAAACAATGTCAATATTTGGTATTGTATTGAAACCCTTTATGTTTTTATTATTATTAGTCTCAGGTATACTATGTGTCGTTTTATAAGTTAATTATCTGGGACGTTTAACTGAGCATCTTGGAGCATCTGCCAAAGTTCTTGTGAAGTCTTTGACGGTCACCCTTGCTTCATTTTTTTGTATGCAGCCTTCATTATGTTTGTTTTTTTGTCTGAAAAGTGATCTGTTGCGTAATTTTTTGCTTTCTCTACTGACATACAAACATAAAATATTTTGAGAAAAATACAAAAAAAATAGAAGACTTTTGCACAGCACTGTGGATTTATTCATAGTCATTAAACCCTAGTCTTTCTTTCTGCATTACTTGGTTTGAGGAATGTTCTGGTCATTATAATTGACCAACATAATTAGACAAATGTTTTTTCATTATTTTGCAGACTTAAAGAAAACAAAACACTACATACACACATTAGGTGTGTATTATGGAAGTGTTATTATAAAAATAATTCACTAATACCAAATAAATTTTTTTATACTAAGATGTTGTTTTGTAGTATAGGATATAATATATCATTTTTGGCTACTGTTTGTCAAAAATTCAAGATATACAGTCATGTGAAAAAATTGGAAATTGGAATTTTTTTGAAAAAAAATTCTAATAAATTTATAAAGTTCAAAATACTTGAACAAAACCACAAGGAAAAATATCTGTTTCAATCAATTATTCTATAGAAATAAAAATAGATGTGAAATTCTCCTGTGGAAAAAGTAAGTACACCCTTGGCCTCAGAAGCTAGTACTGCCATTTTTGGCAGAAATAACTTCTTGTAGTTGTTTTGCATAATCGTTCACCAGTCTCTGACATTGGCTTGCTGGAATTTCTGACCACTCGTCCATTCAATATTCTTTCATCTGTTGCAAGACATGTACTGCCTGTTTCAAATCCCCCCACACCATTTCAATGGGATTGAAATCCGGGTTTTAACTAGGCCATTCCATAACCCTCCATTTCTTCTTTTTGAGCCATTCTTCAGTGGATTTTCTAGTGTTCTTAGGATCATTATCCTGTTGAAAGATCCACTTTCAGTTCCAATTAAACTTTCAGACAGATGGCCTCACATTATCTTCAAGCACTCTTTGATATGATGCAGAATTCATAGTTGAATCAATGAATGCAAGCTGTCCAGTCTCTGGGGGAGCGAAGCAACCCCAAACCATAACATTTCCACCACTGTGCTTCACAGTTGGTATGAGGTGCTTCTCCTGAAAAGCTGTCTTTGGTCAGCACCAAACATGTCTGCTGTTACTGTTATCAAACAACTCTATCTTTGACTTGTCTGTCCAGAGTACATTATTCCAAAAGGCCTGGTCTTTGCCTATATGCTCATTGGCAAACTAGTCGTGCTCTAATGTTCGTTTTATACAGCAAAAGCTTATACCTGGCACACCTCCCATGCAGGTCAAATTTTGCAATCTCTTTCCGATCGTAAGATACATGCACTTTGACACCAACAGTTACAAGACTTACTAGCAGATCCTGTGATTAAATTTTAGGGTTCTTGGAGAATTCTTTTTGCATCAGACGGTCCGCTCTTGGACTGAATTTGCTGGGAAGGCCAGTCCTGGACAAATTGGCAGTGATTTGAAATATGTGCAATTTGTAAATTATTTCCCTTACAGTAGAATGATGTTATTTCAAATAATCAAATGTATTTCAAATAGGAAATCTTTTTTAATCCCTTGCCAGACTCAAAGGCATCCACAACCTTTTTTCTGAAGACCTTTAGAAAACCCTTTAGACCTTGGCATGATGACACCACACACCACAATAACAAAGTAAGCACCAGACTCTAGATATAAATAAGACAGATTCCACCTGCACTCCCTAAGCAGACTGTAATCACTGGACCCCAATCTTGAATTCTAATCTTATGGATTTTAAGGTGTGATAAATGTAGCGGCGTACTTACTTTTTCCATGTGATTTTCGAAGTGATTTTGTTTTTTAAATTACTGAAAAATGTCAATTGTATGTGTTCTTTGATAGAGTGTATCACTTTTATTAATAGGCACTGTTTCAAAGAGGATCAGATGTTTGCTTGTCCAAATATGTAAAAAAAAAATAATAATAAAAATAATAATAATAATTATTATTATTATTATTATTATTATTATTATTATTATTATTATTATTCCATGGAATGTACTTATTTCTTTTTTTCACATGACTAATGTTTCTGAAGTGCTGAAACTCACACTTGCTTTGTGTACACTGAAACAGGTGCTTGCCATCTATCACTCTCTCTCACAAAATAACAGCCTGAATGCAGCATTGATAAACTCATACAATGCTCTACAATCTTCCTACTAGCATAAAAAAATGTGCCCTTTGTATACATGACAGATGATTCACTAGTATGGTGTCACTCTTCCTGGTTGAAAAGGGGGAATTGTACTATAGAAACTTACTGTTTATGAGAATCTGATCTTGTCATGGTGATTATTAATGTTGTTTGGTGGAGTGAAATTGGAGCAGTGGAATACAATTTATTAGGGATGTTTTATTGCTGTGTCAGCCACTAGGCCGTGCTTAGAGTCTAAGAGAGTCTACAGACTGATGTCTAAAGCAGTATAGCCTCCTGTCTACAGTCTGATAGTAGATACACTATCATAAGATATGGTAAAGTAAGCTGCACTGCAAACTTTGCATCAATCTGCCAAATGATAATGTGTTATTATTTAATAGTTTGTCAGGGTCTACAGATAAATTGATGCCTTACCAGAAAGCCTTTGCAGAGACAGAAAAAATGCTTCCTGTGTTACACTTCTGCAAAAATGCTCACTTTAGACATCTTTCTAAGTCTTCCAACAGAGAACTTTCTTAATTAGAATAAAAAGGAATTTAGGATATTAAAAGGATATTATATGAACTTCCTGGGAGGCAACTATATTCAGATTTCTATGTTTACTAAAAAGCCAGATCAGTTTCTTAATTTAATGATTAAAATATGGTAAAATTGAGGGGAAATACATTATTCAGAGGTTATAATGCAGACTAGCACTCTCTTTTTCCACCCTCAGGTGTTTTAGCAAGAACATTCCTCCGATTAGTGCCATTTAAACTTTCTAATTTACTTGTTTCAGCAATAAGTTACAAGCATAACAGAACACTTTACTGAAATTACTGCAAGTGCTCTGTACAGTTCAAGTGAAAACATGAATTTAGGAAATAATTTTTGCATGCATACATGCCTTTTTCTTTTCCACTTACCATTTGCTTCTCTTGTTTCTCCAAAGCAGCACGGTCTCTGGTGATTTGTCTCTGTGTGCCTCTCAGCTCTTTAGTCTGCTCTTTGATTATATCTGTGGCAGAAGAGGATGAGGAGGGACATACAGTAAATATGCCTTGAAAATCCAGTTATAGTTCATTGAGCTGAAACTTGGATCCTTTGTCTTTGAGGTCTAATGCATGTGAGGACCACTATGTAGGCCACCAAGACAATTCCAACCACAGTGCAATGCTAACAGCAGATTCGTGCTCAGAAAGCATTGTACTAAATCTGATTTTAAGTTGTTCAAAAAGGAGCATGGCAAAGGTGTTACTTTGTGCCAACAAAATGTGTGGAATTAATGTGTTTTATGGAATCAAACTGCACCTCTTAAAGATTCAGTTCTTTGATTCTCCATTCATTCATCAGATTAAAATACATCTTATTGTGGGCCATACCACAAGAACACACTGAAATTAATTCAGTTTTTTCCTTGTTTACATTTTGCCTACAGAGAAATTGGGACTGGAACTAGACATGAAGGTTGGCCCCCTATTGCATGCTCAAAAGATTGTTGTACACAACTGTTCAATGATTCAACCTGATGTAAAATGAGTTAATTAGTTGTGATCACATGGGAAAGCAGCGTTATTACTGTCTTGCTTCAGTCCCATTGAGGCATGGTCTTTGTTATTGGATCTACATTTTTATAGGGACTTCAGACCATGACACCCCAGCTTTGGTTCAGGTTTCCTTTTTATTGAGTACCAACTTTCTTATCAGAGATTATTGGCTGTTTCAAACAATCACAAAGCTATTTTCAAAAGGTGAACTTTGTCTTTACTTGGCTAAATAAACATACATGATTCAACGCATGGCAAAAGATACAATAATTCCAAAGTCTTCTGAAGCATGTAACATTAGGTCTGTTTTATTCAATTGGAGTTAAAGCCATATAAATCAGCATACGTTTTTCTTTAACACTATAATTGGCCATCTCCAAAATCAGGGCATTCTCCCAAAATAAATTTCAACATTTTATCCTAAAAATTTTACCACTAAAACACATCTTTAACTGGAAGATCTTCTCACTCTTAAAACACCGGGATTGCTAATTTGAATGGTGACCACAATTCATACTGGTGAGCCAAATCCACAGGGTTATAAGTGCAGAAACACTCCAGTATCACAGTCTCCAGAATGAGTTTGATATATTTGATATTATTAAAATAAAATAAAATCTTGAAGTAAATTACCATATAAAATGACTGTAAACTAACTGCACTAACAACACTTGGGTACATAAAAAAATCCTGCATGATTTGCTTTAAAAAGAAGCCCATTTAGCCCATAAGACAGACTACATAAACAAAAGAAGTGATTACTAAATCAGAATATTGCCATGGGTAAAACATTTGAACATTTATATGCGACAGGGGGAAAGGGAGACATGAACCAAAGCTGTGGTGAGTTTGTCTGGAGGCAAAACAGACATTTTTATTTCATACATTTTTATGGTATAAAAGTTAACCTCCATCCACCATTTAACAGACTTCCACACTCACACACTTCAGGTATCAGAAAAGGGAGCCTACTCCCCATAGGGATATTACAGTCCAACACACACTTCTCATGAATGACAATGATATTATGATAAAAGTTCCTCTACTAAGCAGATGTAAAAAAAAATAAATAAAAAATAAAAATAAAAAATAAAAAATGCAGGAAAAGAAAATAAAATAAAAATTAGACGCATCAAACAAACAAATATATAATGATAATAATAATAATAATAATTATTATTATTATTATTATTATAACAAACTGCAGAATAAATAAATAAATAAATAACAAAATTAATGGGAAAACATTATATCAAACAAATACAATAAAATAAAAAAAACTACAATGAAAATATTCTTATTTTAAATGGATAAATAAAATTACACAATAACTTTTATAAATGTTTCTTACCGATTTGTCACCCAAAACTGGCAAAGTAACTGTTAATGACTTTAATACACTACGTAAAAGGTGACGTATATTGAAACGTATTAGAGGGTGGGATGTCGTCCAGTCAAGAAGACAAACCAACTGTGCCATCTCAAAGTAAGGTAGAGGACAGTTTGGCACACTGGCGCTGCACAAACACTGTTTAATACTGTGTTAAAATGGCACTAATGCCAATTAAAACTAGGACTTGAACCTGAGAAATATATCATGGATCAGCAATGACAGAGGAATACATCTGACATGTAAGTATCAATAATTATTTCTTGTGTTTATGTATTTTAATTCATGCATATTTTTTTACTTACAACAGTGATCTGTTAAACCTGTCAAAAGACTATGCACAAAATATTCTATTAAAGGTTTTTATTACATGAAATATTGTGAAGTGTAGATAGGGCCTCGTATCTGGTATGATTTAGCACACGTACCACAAACGTTAAGGAAATGTGCAGTAAATGGCAAAACTGTAAAGCATGGAAGATTGTATTTTATAATATTTTATAGTAATATTATTATATATATAATATATATATATATATATATATATATATATATATATATATATATATATATATATATATATATATATATATTTTTTTTTTTCCCTCCACACACTTTTGGACACACTTTAAAAACAGGAATCAATTATTAATGATTAGATGAAAGCTATTTGAATGGGAGTTAGGACAAGGTTTCTATAACACATTTTTGACAAATTGGATATCTGCATTATAAAGAAAATTAAACATATAAATACAGTCAACTTCAGTGGTCTAGTGCCATACACCGATATGAAGTTGATTTAACATACTGGAAGGAAAAGAAAAGTATAGGCTATAAAAGCCTTGAATAATGTAGCCATGAAATAAGCACAGGATCTCTGCAACTAAACTGTTTACTGATGTACCTCATTAAATGAAGTCAATATGTTAAATGGCTTATAGGTACCTTGAATTATAGTCAAATACTCTACACTTTACCTCAGTCAAGTGTAGTATGTTACATTATGTACACAGACGGTGTGAGATGTTAGTGCTCAGGTGAGTTATTCAATTACAATATTTCTGTTATGATTTAGCACAGATACAAGGAAATGTTCAATAAATGGGGAGAGCCTGTAAAGCCTGTGAGATTTGTATGTATACAAATGTATGTGTATGTGTGTAGATATCTGCAATATACAAGAAAATAGACCATATGAATACAGCCAACTGCAGTCTAATGCCATGAACTGAAAGGAAGTTGATATAACATCACTGTGAGGAAAAGAAAGGTATAGGCTATAAAATCCATGAATAAAGCCATGAACTAAGCACTTATTCTGTCTCCAACCAGGATTAAGAGTAGTATCCCTCAGACTGAACCAGGTACCCTGAATTACACTCGAGTACTGTAAGCTTTACCTCACTCAACTGCAGCATGGTATATAGCGTACACAGACTGAGTGAGCCGTGACTGGCCAGGTGAGTTATTCAAATTTTGTACCACTGCTAAAACTACTAATTAACATTACTCAGAATATATTTCTAAAAAAGTTCTTAGTTTAAAAAAAAATCAGTAATTATCAATTATCATTATTATTATCATTATTATTATTATTATTATTATTATTATTATTATTATTATTATTGGTTAACATGGATCTCTTAAATAAATCACCCTTAGGAACTAATTTCAGATAGACTGGACTAAGGGCTCTTTCCACACACATCAAGTAGATTATAATTAAGTAAAATTATTCATTTATAAAACACATTTTTTATAATTTTAATTGTTTATAATTTGGGATTATAATTATTATTATTATTATTATTATTATTACTACTACTACTAAGTTGATTCTCCCTATATTGCTCCTTCAAACAGAGGGATTACAAAATTTGAATAATCTTCCTTAAAGCTGCTGGTGTTACCCAAGTTAGGAGAACCGGTAGAACATGAATTCCTAAACTAGCACGTGTGGCAGTTTTGAATGGAGTAACTGTGAAAGGCACCAAGCAGATGCAAAAAAAAAAAAGTATGAATTAATCAGCAACAGTAAAATAAATAAATAAATAAATAAATAAATAAATAAATAAATACCTTTTTTAAAAAGTAACTTACCGTCGACAGTCTTCTTCTTAAACAGAGACGCCATGACGACTCGATGAACGTTTAAAACTAACTAACCTATGACTAAGATGTAATTTACTGTGGGATCTCTGCCCCTCTGTGTGCCTAGTCAAAAGTCCTGTTTTCCGTGTTTGTTATCTCTAAAGCGAGCCGACTTTCCCTACACATGACTGAGCTGAGTCCGCTCGCCTCTGACGTCACCGCGAAGCTCATGCGCTCTTCCTACCACGCGCTCCAGAGGGCGCTGTAGACCGTTGACTGAGGGGGCGGGACTCTCTAATACACAGCGTTGCCAGATTCGTGGTTTTACTGATAAGTGGGAATGCGTTGTAAATTAAAAGGAGTGGGGGAGTTTTAATGCTCCTTTTAATATGCTATTTAACACTCGCGCTAAAACAACTTGGATTACAAGCTGTAGGAAATTAAAAATAATTATCATATAAAATTATTGCTGATGTGGGTGGTGAATGCTTGATGACTTTATTTACTTGGTTCCTGTATTTGTTTGTTTGTTTGCTTGCTTATAATTGTTGTAATTAATCATTCGGTATAGATTGTAGAGATGTTATAGCTAGATTACTGATTGTTGTGATTAATCATTCATAATAAAATTATTATTTATGATAATAATATTAGTTATTTATGAATTGTTTATGACACCCAACAATTAGCCTATTTATTTAGAAAAAATGTTGTTGATGTGTGTATTTATTTATTTGTTTATTTATTATTATTTTTAGCCAGTTGGTTCAAACGTCCGTGTTTGGACACTATTTTGAGCTAGTTTAGTTTCAGCCTCCGCTGTGCGGGTTTTGAGTTTTCGAGACTCGAGATTTTGTTTTGGTTAACCTGGCAACCCTGCTTGCAGTACGTAGTCGCTCACTGAGCGTGTATAATAAAGCCTTGCAGTCTTTTAATGAAGGTTTTGGATGGAGTGGTAGTATGTCTCTAGAAACGCCGAAATATATGTAGCCCCTCTGTATTTTTATTTCGCCTCTTTTATGAATGACCACTAAAATACCAAGCACATGAATACATGGATTTCCTCAAAAACAAGCAAAACAATAACATAATCTAATAACAGCTGGCCTCAGAGAAAATGTATTTGACTATTCTTCGATGTAAATGTTGTGATCAGTTTGGCTATTGCCTCCATTTGCACCCTGTGATCAGTCACAGAGAGCTTGAAAGGGCAGGCTCAGTAAATGAGGGTTAGGGGATTAGTGAACCTGAGCGAAATACTGGATGCCATACAGATGAGAGGAAGAGGGAGACTGCACAGGGTGACTTTGAGGGACAGTGTATGTGTTGCCTCTAGCAGTTTACAGCCCCACTCTATGAAAGATACTGGCCACCCTGGGGCAATATTCTTGTTAAGGTTATTAGGGGGGTGTTTTCGTACAATCAGCACGGCTGGCAACAGGGACTGGCACTAAATGTTCTCATAATGATAATAAGCCCACTGGTGATCAATCTTGCCCCCAAGCACTCAGACCAATTGTACAATCTAATAATGATACAAAACCACAATTTCCTTTGCCACTGAAGGGTGTCTTCGAAAGTATATTAAAAATCTAGATCACATATTGAAGTGAATGTATTTGGTGCATTTGGTGAATCCCACAGAGGCAATTCTGAAACAATGATCTCTGTTTCTCTGTTCATGGCATTGCCCAAGGCTAATAGACACACAGTGTTAATGAGCTAACTATGCAGCCAGACAGCTAAATAAGACATTTCAACTGTGAAATGAGATCTTTATACTGTTTCTGTTATAGAGTCAGAATTATAGTATCTGAGAATCTAAATCGTTTTTGTGTGTGAAGAAAAATACATCTTATCTCAATATTTTATGTTTTTCCCTTGTAATATTATATTGACATTATATCATTGACACTTGGTCAGACATTAAGCTTGCAGCAATAAGATTTGTTCAATTTGTTCAGCCATGGCTGTGTATGTATTTGTGGAATGCTCATGATGGCCATAGCTCAGATAATGTATTCACTGTGGCCTCAGAATATGACATGACAGCATTCAAACATGGACAGTGGAATCTGGGTCCCACCATGTTGATTTAGTAGCCACATCCTTGCAGTGATGAATGTGTTGTGCTTGAGCACACTGGACAAGAGGCATGGGAGCTCATATATCGAGTGACTGCCTTCGCTCCATCTGCCCCTGGGAAGAATATGGCTCAGGATTGTCCCACCCCATTCCACACAGGAATACCCAGGGACCATGGGTAATGAGAGATTATCACCCCTGTTGGGCTGCAGTTGTGCGTGCACACACACACACACACACACACACACTCACACACACACTCATTCAGCATCAGAGACTGCCACCCATAACTGACCCAGTAATTAATCAGTCATGTAAAAATATGTCTCACAAGGATAACATTACAATGATTTTCTTTTTAAATGTGTTATTTGGCAAAATAATTTTCTTCAATCACAGTGCACCATCCGATGGCAATGTTTGACCTACTCTCCTCAATTCCACATCTGGCAGCATGGTTCAGATAAGTTAGGGCACACGAAGTAGGGTACAAATTTGTAATTGCCAGGTCTTCCCCTGTATTTCCGTTACCACAGCCTCAGGGTAAAGGGGAAGCCAGAATTATTCAACTGAAGCAAATGAACAGTATTTGCATGGGGAATTAGAATCATTAAAGTTAGAAGGGCAAAGGGAGGAGAAGTCCTTCAGACAGGGACACTGGGAGAATTCCAGACAGACTTAGCTAGTGTCTGTGCACCCTGTCTTCAACTAATATGTGCCCAAAACACAGAGCATGTGATTGAGATTGGCAGAGTACAGAAGAAATAAATTCATCCTCTCTTAATTACTCATATTGCTGTCATAGCAGAAAATGTATATTGTGTCCACGTTGTTATCTTTTAGAATCATTATAATAATGAAAACTAAGCAGTTTCGTTTTAACACATTTTCACACACACAAAAAAAAAACAATAGACATTCAATGACTGGTGGCTACTGAACACATGCAGACTCAGTGGTTAATTAAAAGAGGGAAAATGCAGATCAGATCATATAAACAGTCTGAAATAAAATAAATTCATAAAGGTAAGAAGTATGCAGAAATTCACTCAAAAAGGATTTGCAGTATGCCCTTCCAGCTGAGTTCATTGTTTGACATTTATATATTTTCTTTAGTATGCAAAGAACTGATGAGTTTCACTATCTCTACCTATGAGGTCTTTGAATCCATATCAGCTCATTTTAACTCTCTTCATTGTTATTACATTTTCAAAATAATGACATTTACACACAAAAAAACCCCAGGGATGCCTAATTATCCGATGTTCATGCATGGACCCTACTTAAGATGGCCTTGATATAATGGTGAATCGATTTAAATGGGAAGTAATCGAAGTGAACAAGTAACACAAAAAAGCTTTGGTGCCTGGGCTTACTCCAGGACAGTTATACCAACTGAAATTAGATTTCTTTTAAGAGCCACTCATGCAATTAAAAATCACATTCAGAGTTGGGATGATAATGTAATTGCTGAAACAGTAGGATAATTAAGTGTGTGAAAAATATCTCTGTTTGAGGACATGCTTGTTGAGTGTTCTATTAAATACATTTGTCCTGAAAATAGGATTTTGCTTTTTACCAAGATATTATGTTCTTTACCTGAACGCTTGACACGTTAACTTCAATTAGACATTTAGTTCTACAGATGCAAAAATAACAATAATAATTAAAATAATTGGAGAATGGATGTGTACAATTGCATCGTCAGTGTGCTGCAATAATTCATAGACTTCAAGTTCAAGATTTTTAAATAATTGTGTCTCTGATATTGCTCCTATAATTGTACTGGTAATGCAATAAAAGTGAGCATATCTTTTTTCTAACAAATAAAATAATTTCATGCTTAACATGCTTGATTGTTCACACTTAAATTAACTTAAAACTTAAATTTTCAGGTTATTGTTCAGTTATTCATCTTAAAACATATTATTTGGTAACTACTATGAATTATTCAGTAAGTACACTGAAATGAATAGGAAATGTGTGCAGTTGCAAGACGAATGTTGAATGTATGTACACTGTATAGCCAAAAGTATGTGGACACCTGAACATTCCATTCCAAAACTATGAGTATTAATATGGAGTTGATCCCCCTTTTGCTGGTATAACAGCTAACATTCTTCTGGGTAGGCTTTTCACTAGATTTTGGAGCATGGTTGTGGGGAATTTCCCATTTAGCATTTCCCATTTTAGATTTTCCCTAGAGCATTAGTGAGGTCAGGCACCAATGTTCGGCGAGAAGGCCTGGGGTGCAGTCGGCATTCCAATTCATCCCAAAGGTGATCACTGGGGTTGAGATCAGAGATCTCTGCAAACCATTTGAATTCTTCCTTTCCAGTCTTGACAAACTGTGTCCTTATGATCCTTGCTTGATGCATAGTGGCATTGTTATGCTGGAACATGTTTGGACTCCTTAGTCCGAGTGAAGGAAAACGGTAATGATACAACATACAAAGACATTCTCAGTTTGGGGAAAATCCACATATGGCTGTGATGGTCAGTTGTCCACATACTTTTGACCATAAAGTCTATGTCTGGACTTGCCAATGGCTCCTGGGAGTTTAGAGGGCTAATAAAACTAAAGCAAAACAAAAACAAAGCAAAACATTAGCAAACACAGAAACTGGGTAGATGTTTAGGGGACCTTTTGTCCCAACATGACTATTGTGTTAATATTAACTTTACTCTGGTGCATGGTCTTTGGCGTGTAATAATGTAATTTCTGGAGGAAAAAAAATGAGCCACTACAATAATAAAATGAAAACATGTGGATAATTAAGATTTTTGTCACAGTGTTATGCTGTTGTATAGATTGTTTTACTTTTCTTAATTAGAGGTTATGATGACTAATCTTTTAGCATAATAATTTTCACAGTGACATCGTTATTTTTTGCAAGACATCTCTTTTTTCCCTTATACTAATTAAAATCCACATAACTTAATTTCTTTCCCCTCACAGGACAAAGGGGGGATTAAACAGGTATTAAGGCAAAGCAGAGGAGCAAAGAATAAACAGTTTAGCATTCCTCTTCATGTGTCTCTAGGGATTGATCACATCCTGCAGGCCATGCTTCTTCCGTACCATCTGGAGGAGGGGATGAGGACACAGCCCGTCAGAGGAGATTGCTGCTACACACCCACACACACATACACACAAACACACACACACACACACACACACACACACACACACACACACACACACACACACACACTCATCTGCTTACTGTGCTTTTTTCAAATCAACAATAATTATATTGTCTAATAAACTGTTCATATGTTTTGATCACTCAAATCACATAATGTAGAAACTAAAGAATAATAATAATTGTTACAAATTGTTATGTAAAACAGGCTATAGAAAATGTCCTTATTATTTAGGGAATGGGTGTGTAATTACCCCACATTAATAAATGCACTGCCAAAACACCATCCTGAATGTGAGAAGGATATTATTAAACCATATCTAAAAAATATAAAAATTGTCTGTGTGCAAGCTCTATACAAAGGTTTTGTATTATTATTACATAATGCCTATTATCTTCTCTGCGTTAAAATGTTCAGGGAATGAGCATGAACAAAGGTACAAATACTAATCTGTATTTAATTGCAGTTAATACGTTTTTTTTTTATCTTTTTTGCATGCATGGTTTCTAAAACAAGCTGACATATATGATGGATTTAAAAGACATAATACATCAGGCTCCCTGTGCTGTTACTTACCTGTAAGTGTGAAATTTAACTAGATTCCTAACCAGAATATCCTGGTAACCTTTAATACAAAATTTTAATTCTGAATTGAAAATACACATCAACACTGTAGCTACTATTTAATCATCACATTTCTTTTGTCTTTTAAAATCCAATCATCCATCCATCCACCCATCCATCCTTCCATCTGTTTGTAGAGGTCCCTATAAAATGTCCCTATAAAATGAACACATGCAGTACTGTGAGTAGTAGCACTAAAGCACTAAAACTTGCCAGGATTCTAAGATGCCTCATGTATTTACATCTTTGATATCAAGGATAGGAATATCTGGCATATTTGACCTTATGAGGATATTTGGCTGCAAGAAAAATGTCATTTTTGAATGCCTCTTTTATATGTTGATTAATTGATTATTATAATTAATCATATAATTATAATTAAATTTGGTCACAGAGGTTGAGGTTATGATTAGGATTAAGCATATATGCATAGCATTATAGATACATTAATAGTTACTCTCAAGGGTAGTAAAAAATATGTGTGTGTGTGTGTGTGTGTGTGTGTGTGTGTGCGCGCGTGTGTGTGTGTGTACGCTTTCAATATTATATGGGTTCAATATCAATAATTTATTTCTTTATTTATTTTTTATTTTTAATTTTTTTTACAAGTAAGGGGCTCTGGGTTTAAGGACTCTAAGGTATCAGCCAAAATCCAGTCAGATAAACCCTTTAGATCCAGGACCCATATGGGGTCCACTTTTAAATTCTTCAGTCTTTTAACTACATAACTCTTACAAACTTTAAGATGAATAACTGAATAATATGACAGGAAATGAAGGGTTAATGCCATGGAACATACACGCTCCAAGTCTACAGCAGGTGGCAGCACATACCTGCTTCAGACCTACCATAAAACATATTAAAAACGTATTAATAGAAGAGGACGAGCAAAACAGTTTCTGATCTCAAAATAAGCTTGCACAGAGCCAGAGCAAGCCAAAAAACATATATGGTATTGTTCAAATATTATGCCAAATGAACAAATTACGTAGTTAAATAAACGTATTTAAATTAAAACAGGCGTATAGCCCAGTCAGATTGAATGGCAATTAGAACGTGAATGGAACAGACAGCTCTTGTGAACAGACACAGGTCACTCGTAAATGAAAATTATCAACCATTTTCATTAACATAAAATAGTATTATATAGACATATAGACATATAGCTTCTTTTGATGTCTATAGAATGCCAAAAAAAAGTTATTTTCGCTACTTAATTCGTTAGTTGCTCAAAAGCTTTCACAGATCCGTTTCATGAAACCTATTTACATTCGTCTCTGAAGATCCCTAGAGTTATCGTTTGGGTGCTTGTCGAGCTCTGGATCCGAAGTGGGTGTGTGACTGCGCTAATCACTTCCTCCAATCAGACGAGGGCGCGCTAAACTTCCATCCAATCAGCACGGCTTGCTGCAACTTTTGGTAACTCTTTAGGTAGGAGCGCTCGTGTTCGTTTCTCTATTTTGATCTACGAGCTGTAGGTGGTGAATCCTCGATTGGGAAAACTTTTTGTATGTAAATTTTCCCTTTTACACACTGCAGCGCTTTTGTTGACGCTCAGGTTTATAAAGAGAGCAGTGATGACACCAGCATTTATCCCTCATTGAGGAGGCAGATACGGCCGCTTGTCTGAAAACCTATTGAGATCACTGACAGCCTTCTGCCATGAGCTGCCTGGATGTTATGTATCAGAATTATGGAGCTCATCATTACTTGCCAGCGACGGCAGCAGCAGCTTATAAAGCGGCATACTATCATCACCACCAGCAGCAGGTAGAGTCCCTTATTTCTGCTTTCTTAACTGCATAGTAAGTGCTTTTCTTCCTGGCTCCTTTTACTCAACAACCATTCTCTAACTTTTTATTGAATAATTATTTATCTGTATTGTTTTTACATAGTGGTTATGCTCTTAGAACCACTTTATTGACAGCTAATTCTAATAAGTTTTAGATATTTGTAGTAGAAGTTATTGAGACCATTACATCAGTTGCATTTTATGAATAAGTAAATGAAAGAAAATATATCTGTCGTATATGTATCAGCTGTAAAGCAAAGTGAATAGTTTTGCAGACTGATCATGTCTCTATATCAGCGTAAAAATCCAAACTCTCTAGACTAAAAAATGTACAACAATGAAAAAAAAAAAACAATGATTTATGGGTATTTATGCAGGCGCTTCAAATTGCAAAACACTTTAAAGTACTAAGAGCATGACCTCGCTGGTTCTACAACACACCAAGATAAGATAAAAATGTACGTTTATTGATCCTCCATAGGGAAAATCCTCGTATATGGATGATGTATCAAATATTAAACTGATAAGAACGTAATGCACTTGATCTTAGCCAAAAGGCGAGTTGAAAAGCAATTATAGTAATCAGTAGTTCAGCAGTAGCAACGGGAACTGAAAGTGTATGCATTGTATTCATTTAAAACATTTAAAACTTCTCATGTTGCTCTACAGAAAAAGTTCAGCGCATACAGCAGGATGCAGGACTTTGCTAACTTGCCTGCACACTGTGTCCAGAGTAAAGAGGCTGAGAAGCCCAGACCTGAGACTGAGTTGCAAAGAGATGATGACGAGCAGCATGGTGAGGAGGGGGTGAGATCTAAGGATTCACAACCAGCTGAGACAGAGTATCTGAGCTCCAGATGTGTGCTCTTCACATATTTCCATGGAGACATTGGCGATGTAGTGGATGAGCACTTCTCCCGTGCCCTCAACCAACCTAGTGCCTTCAGTAATGACACCAAGAGCATTAGGCTCCCATCTGGAGGACTATGGAAAGGTATGTTGATGATGAGGACTATTATATCATCAGATTTCATGGACGTTTTAATATTAGATATAGATAGTTTGTATTAATACATGAATTTTAAATCAGTATTGTACTGATGGTTTCAGATGTTTGTCATTTTCAGATGGCATTTCTCTCTGCGACGGTCAGAGTGGCTCTTTGCCCTCTTCGTTATGGAACAGTACTTACCCATCTCAGTCCAACTCCTGCATCCCCTCTGTTCATAGTGATTTCCCTGCAGCTGCTGCCTTCCACACAGCAGATACTGGCATTTGGAGTGGCCATAGCCTGACCCAGACTGGCCTGCCCCCTCATTCAGCCCTCACTGAGTCATGGCCCTATGGCCTGGGTGGCCAAAGTGGCACCGGACACCACCATGTCCATGACATGTACCCTCATATGCATCCACGCCACCATCATCCCCACACTCACACACATCCCATGCTCCATCACAGCCACAGCAGTGCTCTGGACCACCGCTTCAGTGCCCTTCTGCTGCCTGGCATGAGAGCATCAAGTAGCCCTTCTTCTTCTAATACAGAGGGAATCAAGACAGAGCTGGAGCCTGCTGCCTCTAGCTGGCCAGCATCCTTCCATGGATCTGTAGATATCTATGACACAGGTAGGAAGAAAATATAATACTCCATATAATACATGTTTAGGCCAATAATAAATTTTTACACTCTATAACTGGTCCAATTATATGTGTTAACAACAAAGTATCCCATATACAGTTCCCTATATTAAGATGCAATATCTGGAATATATGTGCCTGTATTAAACTATTTTTTCTCTTTCCCACAGCTCTGGAACAGGACAAAGCAAAAGCCAGTGTCTGGTTCTGAAGAAGAGAAAGCCAACCAATGACACACAGCCTTGGAGTAGAGCAGTGCTGACATGAGCAATGTGAGATGGGCCAGAGTCTCACTGTGGAATCTCTCCCTGGAACGCTTTCAGATTTCCTGGGAGGCGACTCAGGAAAGGAAACTTTGACTCCCTCCATTAGACAAGCATAACAATAAACTTGGAGAAAATCAACTTTCTGTAAAAGCAAGCCATCTTGTCTGAGTTTGTGTATGATGCGAAGAGCGAGGCGTTAATGAATTCGGCCAGAGTGCTGTCCCACCTGGACTTTCAAAGAGCTCTCAAGGAGGGAATGCAATGAAGGAAGCCACTTATATGTATTCAAGTCTAAGAGGTATATTTTTCCTACTTTTTGTAAACCACGTCGAAACATTTCCTGTTTGGTTGTTTGTGATCAGGAACAGAAGCATGAGCACATACCACTGGTTTTGTTGAAAGAACTGCCTGTCTCGTTTCAATTGAAGGCCAGTTTTGTGTTAATGTGGCTATAAATATGTGAATGTTTGAGTAGCAGCCTTGTTCAAATAGAAGTTTTACTTTAATATATTTTGTCTATGGTCTTGTGATCTACAGATTTGACAGTTCTTTAAGAAATTTGTGCAAATTGTTTCTACCAAAGTGTTAACTGTTTTATTGTATTATTTTGACTTTTGAAAAAGAATGTAAGTGTTTTTGATGCTAAATGATAAATAAATTGCTAAGTTCTATTGGCAAATATGCTATGTTGACTGGATGCTGTGTTGTATGTGTTGGCTAATAGATCTCATTATGTTATACCAAAGTATTTTACATTTTATGTCAGTGAATGAATAACTTAAGGACAACTAATGACACATGTTGATGGCAGAAGTGCTTTGAATGTATAGTAGACCAATTATAGGCTTTTGACCAATTTTGGGAAAACACTGAGAGCACTGAGAATCCCAGAAGGCATGGTGTCATTCCATTCAAATTCAGTAGGACAACCCCACTTTCACCAAGCCACTAACATTGAGAAGCTTTTTAAAATTTGCTGTAGAAATGACAATATATTGGACCTGAAATCGAAAAGTTGTAATGCATTTCCTGTTAGAGCCAAATCAAGTGAGAACATGTCAGTTTTAATAAACACCACACACCCACTGCAGACACCATGATTTAATACAGAGTTAGATACACCACATAAATGTGGAGAGGAATGACCGTAAAATCTGTCCAAGAATGTAAAGATCGTGCAGTATGTGCTCTGGTGTGAAATTGTACATGATTTTGGAGAACTACAACTTTAAATATTTTTGATGGAAAACTAATGCCAGAAACTCTATTATTTTCAGCCAGCTGTTGGGTCAGTGCTTGATATTTTGGGAACAAGAACGTCACACATCATCAAGTAGTGAAATCTCTGACCAGGTGTCAGGACCAACCACTAGCTGTATATGATTATACTGTGACATTTTAGACTCTGGGGACAGAACCTGTCATTCTGTCTCTTCAATTAAAATAAATAGATTTTTAATTGAGATTTAACCAAGCCATTACTGATAGACACATTGTGTTTAGGTCAGCTATTTATGTCAGGATTGAGACTTTAATACATTTAAAATGTATAGAACTGAAATATGTTTTGGAAGCTTTTGACACGTTTGTCCAAGATGTCTATTGCAGTCAGATCAGGGTATTCACTATGCCAAAGGAACTTTGTGTTATGAGAATATATATGCTCTGTATTTAGACTATGTATAAATTGTCCATAGTGTGCGAGTGTGTGTGCGATTGTGCCCTGCATTGGGATGGCACCCTGTCCAGGGTGTCCCAAGCCTTGTGCACCGAGTCCCCTGGGATAGGCACCAGACTCCCTGCAATCCTGTGTAGGATAAGCGGTACAGAAAATGGATGGACAGATGAATGTATTTGGACCTTAACCACTGTATGTCCACAATTGAACAGCTTGTTGTTATGTTTTTGAATATAAGCTCTAGAAGATGCCCATTTAGTATAGAGTAATCTGAAGTACTGGTGCTTTGCTAATTTCCACTCTCGATTATCTAAGTCCTGAGAACATAAGGCCTGTGATCAGGTGCAGGGTGATCAGAGCTCTTCAAGTGGCCCCAACAGAGATGAAGCTCAAGATAAATGAAGTGGTTCCATCTACAATGAACCACTCTCCACATGAATAACCACAACTCTCCTCTATATTAATACTATAATAATGATCTACTTGTTGTTTTCTGTACAGTGGGAAAATAAGTATTGGACTCATCAAATTTTTTTTAGTAAACACATTTCCAATGAGGCTATTCACATGACATTTTCACCAGACATCAGTATTAACTCAAGAAATCCGGAAATATAAAGAATTCACAACATTAAAGTCCATAAATAAAGTTATGTTTAATAAAGTGGAAAAAGGTATTCTACATGTTAACTGAAATGTATTTAATACATAGTGGAGAAGCGTTTGTTTGTAATGATAGCTTCAAGACACTTCCTGTTTGAAGAAATCAACCAGCCGCAGTATTCAGGTGTGATTTTGGTCCATTTTTCTAAACATATTGTCTTTTAAATCTTGTTTAATTGGATTCAAGTCAGGTGATCGGCTGGGCTATCCTAATGCCTTGATTTTTTTTTTCTGAAACCAATTGAGAGTACCCTGACCAGGGTGTACCCGCCTGTGCCTGATGCTCCCTGGGATATGCTCCAGGTTCCCCATGACCCTGAAAAAAATAAGCAGTATAGAAGATGGATGGATGTAAATATGGACCAATTAAGAGTTTCCTTTGCTGTATACTTTGGATGTCCTGCTGGAAGGTCCACCCACATCTCATAATCATTCTGGTGGATGGCAGCAGATTCTTCTGAAGAATCTTCCGGTGAAGGGCTCCATTCATTGTTCCTTCAATTATATGAAGTCTGCCAGTACCATGCGAAGAAAACATCCCCACACCATGATGCTTCCACCTCCAAACTTCACTGTTGGTATAATGTTTTTAGGGTGATATGCAATGCCATTTCTTCTCCAAACATGGTGTGTAGATTGACAGCCAAAAAGTTCAGTTTTGCTCTCGGCTGACCAGACTACACTCTCCCAGTATTTCATAGGTTTGTCGAAATAAGTTGTAGCAAACATTAAATGAGCTTCGACATGCCTTTTCTTTAGTAATGGAGTCCTGTGGGGTGAACATGAGCAGTGGAGTGCATTGCCTATTGTTTTCTCTGTGACGATGGCACCTGCTGCCTCCAAGTGTTTCTGGAGATCTTCCGAGTTTTCCTTTGCTCTTGGGCCACACATCTGACTATTCTTCTGACTCCCTGGTCAGAAATCTTGTGAGGAGCTCCTGTGTGTGGCCAGTTAATGACGGAGTGATGTTGCTTCTACTTGCGGATCATGGCCCCAATGGTGCCTACTGGAGGATTCAGAAGTTTTGAAAAATATCTGTGTTAAATATCTGTGAAACATCAATATGTTTCACAACAATAAGGTTGCGATGGTCTTGGGAGAGATCTATGTTTTTACCCATCATGAGATGTTTCTTGGATGACACCTTGGTAACAAAAAGACTTTTTATAGACTTTTTACTAACCCAGCTGATTTTAATTTGCACATATGGGGGGTATAATTACTGACAGATTTCGGCTGGTTCCTTGCTTTACCTTGCCTTGGAGAATTGCTTTTTCTTATGTTTTTTTCTAATGTTCAATACTTTTTTCCTGCGTCAATCCACTTTATTTATATACTTCTATATGTATATTTGTGAATTCTTTATATTTCCAGATTATTTGAGTCAATACTGATGTCTGGTGAAAGTTTCGTGTGAATAGCCTCATTGGAGGGTCACTTTTCAGGGTCACAGGGAACCTGGAGCCTATCCCAGGGAGCATCAGACACTTTAGACACGCCAATCAGCCATCTATGTCTTTGGACTAGGGGAGGAAACCGGAGTACCCGGAGGAAACCCCCGCAGCACAGGGAGAACATGCAAACTCCATACACACATGGCCCCAGCGGGACTAGAACCCCAGACCCTGGAGGTGTGAGGCGAACATGCACTAAGCCACCGTGCGCCCTCATTAGAAATATATTTACTGAAAAAAATACTTATTTCCCCCACTGTATATAGGAGGTATACTGATGCAAATTAGTTCATAAGTGTGGTATTGTTGCATGTTTGACAGCTTATATCAGCTCAGCTTATAAGACTCATTTGAGGACTTCTATCAAGGATGAATTAGTATTTTTAATTATATATATATGGAGCAGACTGTCGATAATCTGGATTATAATAAGGTTCCTAACCCAAGCCCAAGACATTAATTTAAATCATTTTATATTATAAATGTTAAGAAAATATATGATTTGATTTAAATGAACCTGGAAGATGGATGCATTTTAGGTGGCCACAGCAGCCTTTTCAAAGAATAGTTTATTCTTTTTATTAACTGAATGTGTAATCACTGATAAATCCAAGTCTAACAGCTCAGTGGAGAGAATGCTCCACTTTCTCCAGTGCATTCTTACTAGTATACAAGGAACCTAGCTTTCTCCCCCAGCCAACTCTCCAGGCACAGTCCCTCCCTCAGGAAACCAGCCATTGGAAAAATGCAGCTCCTGCTTAGAGCATAGAAATCAAAGTACTCAGCTTGTAGCCCCTGCATTAACATGTAATGTACTTATATGCTAATTCACTCAGGGCTCCTACCGGTATCCTTTGGACACACCGCAGGCACTTCCAAACCAGACAGTTGACAGTAACATGGCAGGATGCTGCCTAAAATATCTCTGATACTTCCTGTGGGGGGAAAAATTAACCATAAACAGAAAGTTTTTTTTTTTTAAGATATGGTTTTTCCAATTTTGTTGATGCTAATATATAGTGCTAGGGAAAAGTATTTTATTTCTTCTGTTTTCTCATATTAAATAGTTTTTAAGGTTAAAACAAATACAACATAAAACAAAGGCAACCTGAGTAAACTGTAAGCACAAAATACAGTTTTTATTTATTTATTTGTTTTATTGAAGCAAAAAAAGTTATCCAATTCCTATCACCCATGTAAAAAACTAATTGCCTCCTTAAACTTAAAATCTGTTTGTGCCACCTTTAACATCAACAACGGTAACCAAATGCTTCCGATAACTGGAAATCAGTCTTTCGTTGTCTTGTCTTGCTGCATAATCCAGATGCCCTTGAGTTTCAACTTACGGACTGATGATAGGACATTATCCTTTAGGATTTTCTGGTAGAGAGCAGAATTCATGTTTCACTCAATTATTGCAAGTTGGCCAGGCCCTGAAGCAGCAAAGCATCCCCACACCATCACACTTCCTCCACCATGCTTCACCGTAGGTATGATGCCCTTTTTGTGGAATTCTCTGTTTGGTTTATGCCACAGGAACAGGAACCCCTGATTTCCAAACAGTTCCACAACTCATGAGTCCACAGAACATTCTCCCAAAAGGTTTGAAGATCATCAAGGTGTGGTTTTGTCAAAATTCAAACAAGCCTTAATGTTCTTCTGGGTTAGCAGTGGTTTTCACCTTGCCATTCTTCCATGGATGCCATTTTTGCCTAGTGTCTTTGTGATAGTGGAGTCATGAACAGTGACCTTTATTGATGCAAGAGAGGCCTGTAGGATCTTCAATGTTGTCCTTGGCTCTTTTGTGACTTCCTGGATGAGTCGTTGCTGTGCTCTTGGAGGGATTTTCAAGGTTGACCACTTCTGAGAAGGGTCACTACTGTGCCGAATTTTTCCATTAGGAGATAATGACTCTTACTGTGGTTCTTTGGAGTCCCAGTGTCTTTGAAATAGCTTTGTAACCCTTCCCAGACTGATGTATTTCAATCACTTTCTTCTTAATAATTTCTGGAATTTCTTTCAACTTTGGTATAATATGTTACTGGGTAAGATCTTTTAATCAACTTCATGCAGTTTGAAAAGTTCTATTTAAGGGTTGATTTGATTGAACAGGGTTTGCAGTAATCAGACTGAACCCCATTATGAATGCAATTTCATCGATTTGGGGAATTAGTAACTACAGGGGCAAATACATTTTCACACAGACCAGAAGTGGAATTAGATAACTTTTTTTCTTCAATAAATAACCTTATAATTTAAAAACAGTATTGTGTATGTTTAGGGTGCACGGTGGCTTAGTGGTTAGCCTCACACCTCCAGGGTCTGGGGTTCGATACCTGCTGGGGCCATGTGTGCGGAGCATGTTTTTCCCGTGCTGCGGGGGTTTCCTCCGGGCACTCTGGTTTCCTCCCCCAACCCCATGCATGGTAGGCTGATTGATGTGTCTAAATTGTGTGAGTGTGTATGTGATTGTGCCCTGCGATGGACTGGCACCCTGTCCAGGGATGTACCCTGCCTTGTGCCCGATGCTTCCTGGGATAGAAGAAGGAATGAAGATGAAAGAGGAATAATCGGGAGAAGATGGATGGATGGATGGATGGATGGATGGATTTTGTGTGTTTACTCAAGTTGCCTTTGTTTTATCTGAGATTTTGTTTTAATTTATGAAACAATTTATATGAGATGTATATACAAAAACAGAAGAAATACTTTTCACAGCACTGTAAAATAAAATTTGTTCATGTCTTTTGCTGTATATTTACTAATTTAATATGAGAGTTGGGATGCTACAGCTACTGAAGAGCACAAAGTAAAATAAAAATAAAAAACTAATGAAGAAAAACTGTTAATGGCATAATTTGAGGTAATAGGTTCAAACCAATTTATGACCAGTAAATAAATTCAGAATATGTATATAAGATTTTGTTAAGTTTTCAAAACTTGAATTAGGTTTTCAGTCAAGACCGACATTTGTGGCAGAAATTAACTAAAGTAATCACAGAACTGTCATATATTGGGTTAGAATTCTATGGTCTTGGCATGAAATATTAAGAATGACACATATCTCAGACAGAAGAAAAATAAAAATCTAATGCTTCATGAAATTCTATGTATAAGTCACATGATAAAACTAAAAATTGCACAGTATTAAAAAAACATTAATGGTCACAGAGTTATCACCACAAGATGCATACTCTCACTGTAAAGAGCTCATGATGATCATAACTGAGAAGGAAAAACAAGTGTTCAAATAGCCACATGAAACCAATGTTTTACACTTTTACCTTCTAACAGCATCATTTAAACATTTATTACATATAATGTGATTATATATATAGCATATGTGCTGCAGACTTTTAACTGCTACTGTACCAGACATCTCTGTATGAAAACATAGTCATAGTCTCTGCAAAATCACTGTATGAAAACATAGTCATCAGCTCAATATAATAACACTACATGTATATATATATATATATCTCAATTGTGAGCATTTTACTTTTATGATATTTGGCAGATGCTCTTATCCAGAGTGACTTAATTTTTTCTCATTCATTCATCTGAGCAATTGAGGGTTAAAGGGCCCCACAATGTCAGCTTGACAGTGCTGGGGTTTGAACTCACAACCTTCTGAGCAGTAGACCAACACATTAATCACTGAGCTAGCACTGCCCTACAGCATTATTTTTAATTGAATATAATGAGACTAAAACCTGGAGAAAGTAGTTTATCTTTTCTTTCCTAGGGGGTGAACTGGAGTGCTTGGAGGGCAGAGTGGAGCCTTCCCTCATCTCTCAGCACCATTCCTGCGTAATTGAGCAGATGATTAGTGTAACAACACCAGCTGTCTGGATGTGAAACAGCACAAACACAGCCACCCCTATTTCATTACACCCCTTTGGCACACCTCTATTTTCAGGAATGTACAAGACCATATGGCAGTCATAAAAGTCCGCATCAACCTAAAGCTTGATCTGCTCCCTAACATCCACAGGCCAATTTCACTTCTAATTTAGAAGACTAATTTTGACTAATTTGCTTTCCTCATGCAAGGCACTAGAGAATAAAACACTGTACTCTGTTTCTGCTTTGATATTAAAGGCATTGCCCATTTTCTTCAACCAATGCATGTTATCACCATAACTTGTAAGTTATGTTAAACTGAGCATATCATTTGATATGTGCTGTCTTCAGTACTATCTGACTACTATCATTGTATGCCTTTCTACCTTTCTACAGTTTGTATTTTCGTGGTCGAAAACTCCGCAGTGCTTCAATGATTTTACAATTACTCACAATGGAATTTGATTCAAAAAAACTTTTTACAAGCCAAGTACAAACCTATCTTGGTATTAGACTCTCTCTCTCTCTCTCTCTCTCTCTCTCTCTTTCTCTCTCTCTCTCTCTCTCTCTCTCTATATATATATATATATATATATATATATATATATATATATATATATATATATATACATAATTGCAGAGCACTATCACAGTAATGGTAAGAGCAGGTGGTCAGTGGATAAGAGGCCAGATTGCAGAGCCATTCATCAATACATGTTATATATGTATAAAATACATGTTTAGGTCAACACTGATGAGTGTTTATAATCTTAGGAATTAGGAATATCTCATCAGCATGTCTGCTCCCTCCACCTGAAGGGCACTTGCCCACCCACTGAGTAATGAAAGTGCGTTCCTCACATTTACTGACACTGTAGCTTATTTTATGTTAAGCAATAAAAGACTAATGATATTATCAAATATTTATAATTGTAGGATAGAGGGTGGCCTCAATGCAGGCAATATCTGCAAATGGATGGAACAATGAAATAACAATGAAAGACAATGAAATAACATATTCCATACAATCTGTGAGTATGTGGTGGTGTCTTTTCTACAAGTTGGTACTGAATTTTGTAAGGTTTCTACTTCTGATTCAGTATTATTTGGATTAGTAATGATATTACATTGAATGGAGTATTTGCTACACTATTCTCTTTCTATTATTATATTTACTGTATGTGCTTTCTTTCCCCTAAAGATGTATCTTGTGTGTAGCACTCTTCATTGTCACAGAAAGATCAAAACATCATCTATCAAAAATACATATTTAAAAGGTCAACTCATTTTGAAGCACAGCTACTGATTAAAAAGCAAAAAAGATATTATGTTCTACTAATTCTGCCTTAAATAAATGCACAGCTCTGACCCCAGACATTGAAAATCTATTTACTAAACATTTTGTTTTATGATACTAATGCTAACTAGTAAGTTAAATTAGTAATACTAGCATTAGTATCATAAAACAAAATGTCACACAAATCATACAGATGAACTTCCTGGCTTCTTCACCCAATGACACATTGCTTTTTGTCAGTGAAAAGTAATTCAGTTCAATAAATCAATCATTAAAATAACAACAATACTCACTTCAAGCACCACTGTCATTTATTTGTTCTGACCCTTATCTCTCTTTTATTTTGGACATAACTCATGTCAAATATAATCAAATAAAATTTATATAAATAAAATATATAATCAAATAAAATAAAGATCTAATTTAATTAAATTAATATAAAGAAAAGATAAAACCTTTTTTTGGGGGGGGGGGGTTGTTTGTGCATTCTCTATGCACACTCCCATAATGTCTTCAGCTTCTGAGTTACATGTCTAAGTGTAAAAGAGTGTTCTGGATATACTTTGAGCATGCCAAATATTTTCATTAGTGGTGATAATCACTGGGCCCCGTGGTCATCTGGTGAGAGGAAGAGATTCATTAGAAGGCCTGCACTTCAACTTCCACTAGTCATGTCTAAACAAAGTCTGGCCTGTTAATGGATGGACTACAGCATGAGCAGGTGGGAGCAAGCAGGCGTTCCTCTCACAAGCGTCTTGTGCCACTCCTCCCAGACAACCATGACTTACTGCATATTGCGCAATGCAGAGCATACTTCATGACAAGAGCAAACTTATTTCCTATCTTATGACAGTTATTATTTATTAAAGTCCTCACTACAAAATATTATTTGCTTGACTGTATAATTTTTTTATTGCACAGTTATTTCAGTGTCATCACGATTGAGCCAGTAATTTGACGTTTGTTTGGTCTTTCATCCCCCAAAAATGGAAATGCGCTTAATAGAGTGAATGAGTGTTGCACGAGTGCAAAGTAATGGGAGGCAATGTTAAGCCAAAGGCTAGAATAACAACCCAGTGTAGGCATAGCTAGAATACATCTCCATTTTAATAAGAGATTAGTGGACACCCTCCACCTGTTTCTGTGGCTCAGGAGCTTGGCAACGATCCGTGTGGGCCTCGGTGCGAGACCGTACATCTGTTTGGCATGTTGCGCATTTCAATCCCAGCTCTGCCACAGGCTTCCTGAACTCACAATGAAATTAGTGTGTTCTGTGTGAGCTGAGCCCTCAACTACACGGCCGTTTGTTTTCACCACAGCAAAGTCAACAGCTGTAGCAGTATTTGAAGTCCACCTAAAACCGCCAATTAGTCCAGTGGCCAAGAAGGAAGAAAAATTCAGAATGCTCCTTTGCTTTTGATGGGCTGTAGGGTTGGCCTTGTAGGAATTAAATGTTATTTCTGCTCTCAATAGCCCACTGACATGTTATATCCAGGTCAATATTTTGAAGCAAGACATTTTATCCTGTTCCTGTTGGAATATAGAGTGCTAATTGAGGGTGCATCCTTGAGAGCTGTTAGTGCTAGACAGGAATTTGCATTGGGACTGTGGCTGAGGAGATTTGAGGCATGCCACAGCCAGAGGAATGTTGCACACCTGATTCAGCCTCTTCTCCCATGCCTAAACTTCACAACTCCTTAGCACAGCCAAAGTGAGTATACTCCAAACAAAGCACAGGTCTGCCAAAACATGCACATGGATCATTCATTACTGCTCTGAATTCCCCCTGTGAACAATAAGGTAAAGCATATTAATCCTGCCCAGGTTAAAGGCCTTGCAGGATTATAACAGCCTTAAGGCAAATACTGTGAGATAATTGGTCCTAATGAGATTTATAATCTCTTCAGGCATCTATTAAATGCTTTATCCTCGTTGCTGTACCTGTTGTCAGGCTGTTTCACAGTGATGAGAGTCATCACTCCTCATATTTCACCATGTTAGCAATAAACCACAAATAATGAAGGTTTAGCTCAGTCCAGGTGGGAAAAAAAATTAATTGCTCAATAGACAACATTTGTGCATTCTATATTACTTTACTTTACTTTACTTTAGGTTTACTCTTTGAAAGAGCACACACTAGGGCCTGTAATGACAAGGAAAATGTTTGTGCTACAGCTGTCACCGACTGAAGAGAGAGAGAAAGACACTATGAGGACTGCAGTGCTGTGAATGTATGCTCACGCTGTGAGTGACTCTACAAGTTGAATTTTCTGAGGCCTGTTTCTTTTCTTGCCATTGACTTGCTGTTTTCTGACAGACCCCTGTTGTGGTGAATCAGCCTAAACACACAAACAGTAAAGGGTCTCGAACAATAGCACTACTGAAAGTCCTCTCCCTTCAAATATGTCCATTGTCAACTAATTGAGTTAGAACAGACCCAAGTCTTCATACAGGAAACGATCTGTCAAAATCTTGTCACGTTCCCAATTACACTAATCAGTGGGACCTGCCCTAAATAATTCAGTGCTTTCATTTCAATCTTTAGAACTTTTCTGCATTAATAAATCAGTAGACAGATTCCTTGTATGAAAATGTAAGTGAAGTATACCTATAATATACTGTGTCACGATATTTAACACATTCACATCCAAATACTATACCAGAGACATTTATGTGACTATCCTATAAGACATTTAGCAATATATTGATCTTATATAAATTCATTAATTTTACTCTAAAAACCCAGGAGAGATCAAACCCCATCTATCAGATGAGTCCCTAATAAATGACTTAATATCCATACACCAATAATAGCAGTTTGGTTTACACTAATACAGTTAGGAATTCACTGCTGCCACCTGTTCCACATTCCAAGCCATTCTAGAGATTTAAAACCCCCACACAACTGGACAAGTTCACAACTGGACAAGGTATGTGAGGCCATCCCTGGTGTACTGACCCATGACCATCCAGATTGAGCTAGGCAAGTGGCAGAGTGTCTGGACTGCTATAGTAACACAACCCTGGGCTGTCACCTCTACTGTGTCAAATACTGAGTAAACAAATTAATCATATCTCGTAATTTATTTTACATACATTTTAATTCTTTAGCAATATTAAGTAATCAATAATCTAAATGAGACAGAGACACAGATCAGTTGGTATTTCTAACCTAACTTCAACATTACTGACAGGCACTGTGTTTGCCACTTGCAGCATGCATCACACCGATTAGCAGAGGAGGGAAGACATGACAAGGGGAGGCACTTCACATATGTAAAATGTCTCTCTGATGGCAGCCCCCTGAAACACCTGTCAATCAGTCCAGAGGAAGTTGGGTAGGTGCAGCGAGTGTGTAAAGGAGCAGGGCCAAGGCTCCTTTTGCTCAGCCTGAGCTATGCCCAGTGGGAGAGCTGATCTAGACCCTGCCCAAGCCCAGCAGGTTTAGGCCAGCCCGTGTGAGCCTATCCACAGGCAGACCAAGTCCTAAACAAGCAAGCCTGCTGAGCCTCAGACAGAACAAGCCTGCCGCTGTCAAAGACTAAAAATGGATGGCAGGACAATGGAATTAGCTGCCAATTTGTATCACTTCCCCTCAGGTCCCAGAGCCATCTTATCCTGTTAAGGAGATGCTCTCAGCTGGGGCTACATAACGCTACTTTGTGGCAGAAGCAGGATAAGTGAGATAAAGCCCTTGTTATCCCACTTTTCCCTCAAAGAGATTACAATCTTTGCTGCGGTGCGGCTTTTTGGGTGGTGTTCTCATATCCACTGGTGCTTCCCACGCTTGACTGACACCGAGCCCCGGGAGGTGTCATTCTTTCAGGACACATCAAGTGTCGCTTCACTGTAAGAGCTCAGTGTCCTCATCAGGTGCTGAGGGCCAATCACTGCATGTGACATACCAGACTCTTTCTGGCATCATCTGCCTAGCTTCTCTGCACCAGCTGGGGGTAGGAGCACTGCACAGGCAGCAGAAAGAAGAGGGAAGGAGGGATGGAGCTTGAATGGAGGGAAGCGTGCTGCCTTTTGCGTCAGCGGGCAGCATGAGTGGAATGTACGAGTGATAATGGGCTGTGGCGGGTTGGTTCTGTTCGCCTTATGCCACAATGGCGGCTTTGACAGCTGAGAGAACGGTGCTTTTGTTTAAGCCTGCCAGTGACACTACACATTGTTGTGAATGCTCCGCATAGCTGGCATTCTGCCTCGTGCCTTCCTCTGTGTTCTAGGCTTATCAAAAATTCCTTCTTCTTTCTGTCTTGCATTTCATTTTGTGTGGCTGCACATTGTGGTAGCAGCTACTGCTGAGGCCAAAGGACCCTTGCAGAATGTTTTATTTAAATACCAGTAACTACTGGGGATTGCTGCATTCAAATAACTTACAAATCCTTATAATGATCAAATAAAAATGTTTTTATCATTATCTAACTGCCATTTTGTTATTGTCTTTTTTGTTGTTTTTCTGTCAATCTATTCCATCTATTAACAATCATAAAAGCAATTCATATGATCAATATAAAAATATTATAGATTCACAAATACAATTTTGCAGTAAACCTTATTTTAGTTGAGCTCCTGATTTATTATCCTTTCTATGAGTGTATTTGTGATCCTCAGATGGTGGACAGGAAAAAGTAGATGAGTAATAAACAGAAGTAGAACAGACTCTTCCGAAGGTACAATACTAATCAGGTAGACGAAGATACTTGTTCTCATTTTGCTTATACAATGTCTGAAAACATCTTTTATTTGAAGAGGAGCCATCATGCCCTGACAAAGGGGATGCACTAATTGAGTTTCCATCTCAAGTCTTTTAGTTATTACTGCACAGAGAAGGAACACTGATTTGAAAAAATTTGAAAAAATTAAGTTAGCTTAGTTGTTCAGTATCTTCTCATGATTTTCCTTAACACTACAGAAAACACCATAAAGGTACAAGTCCTAAGATTAACCGCATACTGGTCATCTTACAGAGTAATTTACGTGTTGTTGTTTTTTTTTTTATCTAAAGTGCAGGTGTCATATTAACGGGTTAAAAAATGGAGGTTCCGTAATGCTGTAGAGGGCATTTTACTGGCATGGTTTGTGTTCACTTGCCCCTTTAGAGGGATGAAGTCACTGCAGATCAGTTCAGAGTAATTCTGACCCAAGGTGATCATATGATTTACCTTTGCACTCACTAAATCTACACCCTACTGAACAATTAAAGGACAGTGACTTAGGATGTGTTAGACGGCCTCATCAAAATCATAAAAACTGGTTGAGGTATTATCTTTCAGAAGAATGGTTTTAATCCCTCCAGTACAGCACTAGAGACTTGTGCCAACGCACACTTAAGCTGTTCTGGAAGCGTTTTGTGGCAAAACACTTTACTAAAACACTTTTTTGTTGGTTTTTCATTTGTCAGACATATGTAGATTGTTGTTTCACAATGCAATTCCAGATGTACAGTATCTTGGATGGGTAAGACAAACAGACCTGTACACAGCATTTGCAAGTTTATTAGAATTACTTGCCTTGAACATTTACTCAGCAGACATTTTATTACATAGACCTACCAAGTCATTAGGTACACTTGAGTACTCTTTGGACAGGAGAAGATTTCTGGATTTATGCCTCATACAGTGAGGGGAAAAAAGTATTTGATCCCCTGCTGATTTTGTATGTTTGCCCACTGACAAAGAAATGATCAGTCACTAATTTTAATGGTAAATTTATTTGAACAGTGAGAGACAGAATAACAACAAAAAATCCAGAAAAATGCATGTCAAAAATGATATAAATTGATTTGCATTTTAATGAGGGAAATATGTATTTGACCCCTCTGCAAAACATGACTTAGTACTTGGTGGCAAAACTCTTGTTGGCAATCACAGAGATCAGACGTTTCTTGTAGTTGGCCACCAGGTTTGCACACATCTCAGGAGGGATTTTGTCCCACTCCTCTTTGCAGATCTTCTCCAAGTCATTAAGGTTTCGAGGCTGATGTTTGGCAACTCGAACCTTCAGCTCCCTCCACAGATTTTCTATGGGATTAAGGTCTGGAGATTGGCTAGGCCACTCCAGGACCTTAATATGCTTCTTCTTGAGCCACTCCTTTGTTGCCTTGGCCATGTGTTTTGGGTCATTGTCATGCTGGAATACCCATCCACAACTCATTTTCAATGCCCTGGCTGAGGGAAGGAGGTTCTCACCCAAGATTTGATGGTATATGGCCCCGTCCATCGTCCCTTTGATGTGCTGAAGTTGTCCTGTCCCCTTAGCAGAAAAACACCCCCAAAGCAAAGTGTTTCCATATCCATGTTTGACTGTGGGGATGGTGTTCTTGGGGTCATAGGCAGCATTCCTCCTCCTCCAAACACGGCAAGTTGAGTTGATGCCAAAGAGCTCCATTTTGGTCTCATCTGACCACAACATATTCACCCAGTTGTCCTCTGAATCATTCAGATGTTCATTGGCAAACTTCAGATGGGCATATATATGTGCTTTCTTGAGCAGGGGGACCTTGGGGGCACTGCAGGATTTCAGTCCTTCACGGCGTAGTGTGTTACCAATTGTTTTCTTGGTGACTATGGTCCCAGCTGCCTTGAGATCATTGACAAGATCCTCCCGTGTAGTTCTGGGCTGATTCCTCACTGTTCTCATGATTATTGCAACTCCACGAGGTGAGATCTTGCATGGAGCCCCAGGCCGAGGGAGATCGACAGTTCTTTTGTGTTTCTTCCATTTGCGAATAATCGCACCAACTGTTCTCACCTTCTCACCAAGCTGCTTGGCAATGGTCTTTTAGCCCATTCCAGACTTGTGTAGGTCTACAATATTGTCCCTGACATCCTTGGAGAGCTCTTTGGTCTTGGCTGTGGTGGAGAGTTTGGAATCTGATTGACTGATTGCTTCTGTGGACTGGTGTCTTTATACAGGTAATAAGCTGAGATTGGGAGCACTCCCTTTAAGAGTGTGCTCCTAATCTCAGCCCGTTACCTGTATAAAAGACACCTGGGAGCCAGAAATCTTTCTGATTGAGAGGGGGTCAAATACTTATTTCGTTCATTAAAATGCAAATCAATTTATAACATTTTTGACCTGCGTTTTTCTGGATTTTCTTGTTGTTATTCTGTCTCTCACTGTTCAAATAAACCTACCATTAAAATGCAGGAGCTGGAAAGCTCGGTCAAATCGAAGTCTCAGGTCCACGATGTACAAGTCCAGACCCAATCTCAAGTCTCGGATGCCCACATCCAAGTCATGTCTCAAGTCTTAACGGTCCGAGCCCAAGTCATGTCCCAAGTTCCTGATGTCTTGTCCGAGCCGGCTGTTCTGGAAAATCCAGTTCAGTTTAGGCCGGAGGCTAGCCCAGAAACTTTTTGGGGAGGGGCAACGAGGACAGCAGGGCTCCAGCCTGAGGCCTATGGGGAGGTCTCAGTGGTGGATCTCCGGACAGCCAAGGAAACTGTCCTGCTGTCCAGCCCCGCCGAGGAGGCTGTCCTGCTGCCCTGCACAGCTAAGGAAACTGTCCTGCTGTCCTGTCCAGCTGAGGACGCCACTCAGCCTCCCTGCTCAGCTGAGGTTGTCGCTCAGCCTCCACGTCCAGCTGAGGATGTTGCTCAGCCTCATTGCTCGGCCAAGGACGTTGCGCCGTTCCCAGGCGTTGATGAGGGTGGCGCTCAGCCTGTCTGCCCGGCGGTAGTCCTTGCTCTACTCCCCTGCTCCAAGGACACTTTGCAGTTTCGTCCTGGCACTGCTTGGGACATTCGGCAAAAGCCACCAATGTATGAAATGGACTTTTGGCACTCCGGGAGGAGTGCCTTTGGGGGGGGGGGGTTCTGTCACGATTCCCCCGTGCAACTGCGTGCGTTGAGCGCTGTTGCACATGCATGACGTCAAGGGTCACGTGTGTTTTCGAATTGTCGCAGCTGTGAACGGTTGCGGCGCTAAGGACTGGGAAGTCTATTTATACCGGGAGCCGTGTTCCACACGGCGCGGTTCAACTTATGGACTTAACAACGTGTGTATGTATGAAGGAATGTGTACCATGTAAAACTAAAGGGCGACTATCGGGAGTCGCCGTGTCATGTTATATTTATGCCTTAGCCATAGCATTAGCGCTAGCCGTAGCCCAGTGAGCATAGCATAGCTCAGGGCGTTTGTTTATCGTATTTTGGTTTGCATTCACTACTGTAAATAAAGGTCAGCATTCAACTGCATCCAGCCTGCTTCCTTCCCGTCACGTCGCATAACAGACTGTAGCAACAAATGAGCTATTGTCTAATTGAATACCTGTAAACTGCATATACTATATATATATATATATATATATATATATATATATATATATATATATATATATATATAAAAAAAAAATAAAACATAATATACCCCTATACAGTGAACATTGCTGTCAAAAGTACATCAAGCCTTACAATTTAATAGATAGACAAAACAGGAATACATTGAAATCTGCCAAGACCTTCTTAGCAGCTCAAAGAGTACTAGAGTCCCTTTTTCTAAAAAGCAATGTACATTATATAGCCAAATGTTTGTAGATTCTTGACCATCAAACTCATATGTGGACCTTCTCCAAACATGAGACCTAGCCCAAACATGTACCAGCATGACAATGCCCCTGTGCACAAGAAGAGGTCTATAAAGATATGGTTTGCTAAAGTTGGTGTGGAAGAATTTGAGTGGTCTGCACAGAGCCCTGACTTCAACCTTGCTGAACACTTTTGGGATGAATGGAATGCCGACTGCACCCTAGACCTCCTTGCCCAACAACAATACCTGACCTCACTAATTCTCTTGTGTTTGAGTGAGCAAATCTTCACAACCAAGCTCTAAATCTAATGAAAAGCCTTCCCAGTGGAGAGTGGAGCATATTATAACAACAAATGGGGACTAAATCTGGAATAGGATATTCAAAAAGCCCACATGGGCATGATTGTCAGGTGTCCATAAACGTTTGCCCATATAGTGTATGTGGCACCAAATTTGTGAAGAAAGCATGTGTAATCTTCACTCATTCCAAACAGGGGTGTTGTATGACAGGGCAGATAAGAGGAAGGGGTGGGGCCAACAGCTACCTTGCACTAAGGATTTCTGTGTTTAGACAACTTGGAGTAAATACAGCTCATGGTAAATTTACATCACAGTGAGTGTCTTGTGTGCTTTTAGATTTGGATCATGATGAATTATATAATTGCTGCAGAGATTCTTATAAAGAATGGGGGGAAGCTATACACCGTACGTAGTGAGTTGCAGCCAACAGAGCCATCATTATGGCAAGCTGAGCCCTATCCAAGAGGTCAGGGTAATGAGGCTGGAATTGAGCCGGCATCCTGTTCTTTCACTATTCAATGAAAAACAAGGGATTTTATTAAGAGAAAACATCATTCCTTGCCATTCTCTGGGGCCCCTCCCTTTGTCACGCAACTGCCATGCAGTGATACAGCCCAAAGTGGGCCAGACCAGTGCTCATATATGGTACCCACTTTCATTCTCTCTCTTTCATTTTCTGTCTTGCTCTCTCTCTCTCATATGCACATACTTTACAAAGCAAGAAGAGGCTATGCTTAAGATCTCACAATGCACACAAGATCATTAAACACTGTTAGTGCCAACACATAGACCTTCCATATGTGGTAGAGACAAACACAACTAGTCCTTACATGGTATTCCTACTTTTATAGGCTAATTGAAAGCAAGAAATTCAGTGTGTTTAAATAACCTGAATGCAATATAAAATGCACAGTTCTATGTTCACACACACCCGTCCGGTCTGGCAAACATACACCCCCAGCTGTTGCACCATCCAAATGCCAGCTTGCTATTTAGTCCAATGTTTGATCTTTTAGTTTGTGCAGCTGTAACATGAATCCGAACATATTTACTTTGTTTATGCCTTCCTCACACGCATTCACATATGGGGAGTTGATGGGACAGAGAATTACATCAAAGGCACTGCACAATGCAATCCTTACTTTGTGCCAAAAACCTGCTTCTGCAACATGTCAAATAACCAGAAATAGGCAACTTTCACTATCTGGACATTTCTTAAAAACCCGAGGTAAACCGTATTCAAAGCAATGCTGCATTTGAAAACATTAGCTTGACCACACATTGTTTTGTGTTCTGACCGAAAAGTCTTCAAAATACAGGAGATTGTATTTTTGAAAGGTCAAGAGGTGAAACAGTCAATTGAAAGATGTATAAAGAATGCTATGCATGCACAGCAATTACTAACCTCATTTCATGCTTTTTACTGATCTTCATGAGACCCACCTTGAATGTTTTTCTTTTAAAACAAGAATGAATATGTTCACTCACTCTTTCTGCAGTCCTCCACTTTTCAAATGGTTCAAGAATCATGAACAAACATGTAAGCTCTGTTAAACCTTAGGCCATCCTTAGGAGGTTTGGGAACACATTTAAGGACACTTCATCAAATTTATCACCAACAGCAATGGGAACAATCAAAAGGAATTAAGTATTGTAGCCCATATGGGCATTGGTTTATAGGAGAGAGTGTCTGGTTCTGCGTGGGTGACTTTTTATTTGCAGAAAGACTTGTAAGGCAATAAACAAAGAGATCTTAGTGGTTATAAGATATGAACTAGCAAGAATTTGAGTCAAGGGGAGCAGCTTTACTGCCCAATAATAAATATTGCTGTGGGGGATGCAAAACAAGAGCCTATTCTTGTTGTTCCTACCAGGACATCAATTCAGACTTTTTGCCAAAGGATATGAAACTCACAGGCCTACAACATCAACCAACAAAGAACAGAATACTCCCTATACTCAAAAATGGGTTAATATGAGACTGTTCAATAAAGCGTAACGCCCATCTATGACACATCTGTGAACTCTGTTTAGATAAACCATGAGTTGTTACTCCTACACAGACATTCTAGCACATAAACCGCAAATGGTTTTTATTGCATATCAGAAATTACTTGTTTGTATGTAGGGGTAGAGACCAGTAGGAGTGCGACGAAGAAGGAAGCAGATGTGCGGGAGTGAGGAGAGCTTCTGGGAGGAGAGACAGAAAAAGCTCAGCAGTACCTGCCCTCCTGTCTGCTAGTGTGGCCCTGAGAACTTTGCTAATCGGCCCAGTTCTCTCCAAACACAGCGCTGGCCCTGAGCCTGCTCCACATTCCACAACTTCCAGACAGCTCTGACTTTATTTTGAGGCAAAAACGGCACCGGCTTTCTCACATGACATTCCCAAAAAAGGCACTGTGGCCCTAGCCTACCCTGATTGGTCTATATGACTCAACCATTGAGGAATTAAAACAATATGAGGTATAGCAAACCCAGTGGTGGAAGGTGATCCAAGTCTTCAGAAAAGAGGATCTGTGAAGAGGATGAACACAACAGAAATGCATAGAGCTTAAACAACACTGAATAAGACATATATAAACATATGGAACCACACACTATACATGTAGTTATTTGCTGCCCTTACTTCAGAGTATTTAAACCTATACAGTGTCTTATGACAATAAGTCAGCATAGCCTGGGGGAAAAAAAATCTTAATGTATCCAAGCACGGTTTGCACAAGTTCATACAACATTCATACAACTGGTCTTGCTCCACTGAAACAAATCACTCATTCTTAATTTCCATGGACACTTTAAGAAAAACAAAGAAATTTGATCATGTCCACTTATCCTCAGCCTAAGACATATAAAAATTAGTCCAACCTTATAGCTATTGTCTTGATTATGTATAATTAATATATAATTACAACATACCCAAGCAACATGAAAAAATAAAAGTTCTCAGACTAAATACAACCTCTTGACTATTTTCACCACTAGACAAACACCTGATGTTCAGTAGATTATTATAATAGCAGCCATAAAATACTTGAAAAGTTAACATTAGGTTCATAAAAACTCCACTGTAGCTTTATCATAAAAGAAATAACACATATTTGACTAATCTTGTTAATCACTGTAATGGTCTCAAGTGAAATACTGTTTAATTAAAAATGTGGTTAAAATAAATCAAAATTGTTTTAAAATGCAAAGGGTTTTGACCAAAAGGCTACCTTGGAGATTAAAATTACATTTTCTAAACGTCATTGAACCCTTATGTGTAGAGGCAGTGCATTAAAATATTCATACTCCAATTAAACACTGTAAAAAGAAAATGAATGTCATAAATATCACCAGACATCAGTATAAAATGGTCTATCTACAGAAAAAAAAAATCTTTAATATTCCAAAAATGTGTGAGATAAAGAGAGAGTGAGAGATAGTGAGAGTACACTTAACCAATAATAGATGAACACTCAAAAATTGTTGTTTATTTGTTCACTTATTTGTTGTTTTTATAATGTAATGTAATTGTAATGTTTATAAGGTTAATGCATTAATGGTTCAACTCTAACTTCGGATATAAACTGCAAAGGCAGATTCAGTGTGCAGACAGTACACTGAAGCAGTGCGCCTCATCTCCTGTTTGGATTGTTTAATTGCCCTGAGCACATATGACCCACCATGCCTCCTTAAGTTTCTTATTTGCATACAAAACACATCTCTGAGGAGATGCAAATGAATGCCAATTGAGATCCCAATCATATTCAATGAATTTAAGCATTTTAAGCATCTTCTTTTTAATTGAACCACTGCCTGTCCCTGCCAATACAGTGCTGAATCACAAGACAGCAGATAATTGGATCAGCGGTCTTAATATGTTAAGATGTTTGTAATTCAAAGATTTGGTTGCTTTACATCCTTAGGCTATGTATGGGTGTGCTGTGAGGAGCCATGAAACAAATGAGACATAATAATTCAGTAAACATAGCACTACTGTCTCACAAAGCAGAATCAATTATGACTGAATCAAATGAAACTACACAGACTACTGCAACATCAACTATATACTGGCACCTGAACAAATATATCAGTTTTAGTATTTAGCATCTAAGAATATATACACATAAAAAAGTTTAATCTATGTTGAAGCTACTTTACTAGGCATATGAATCATATGAAGATGAATGTGCTATGAGTTACATTTTTGATGTGGTTTTAAAAGTCTGAATACATGTCATACACATGCTATACTTTCACTTGAGACACTACTATAAATCAGACCCTTTTGAATAACAGTCTTTCTATCATTTTGGTTTGATCCAGTTGAAAATACAAATGCTTGATCTCCAAATGTATAATAATATGGGTTCTTCATTTGTCCTTGTGAGGGAAACATTTTAGAAGCTAAGAACCCTTAATTATCAAAATAATCCTTAATGAACCTCCAAAGAACAGAATGTAGTTATACACTGTATATGTGTACTGCCATGCTGTTGCTCTAATCTTCTTGGCACTATTTGACAAAAAAAACTGATCTTAATAGGTTGCTAGGAGCAGTGAGCTATACCTTTTAATATAATAAGAAATGCCAAATTTACTTTTTCCAAAACCACAGGGTCTATTTAACATTCTTATATCCTGGGGGAGAATGAAATCAGTTGCGAATGGCTTAATGTGGACTACCTACTAATTAGACAAAAAATGACAACATCTATCATTTGTCGAAGCATAGAAACCCCAAAGCAAATTATCCAACATTTAACTGGAATTTCTGCTGCATGGAAACTGTTGCACAATTCAGACACAGACACAGTACTTCAGCACAGCCTACTGGAAACCAGTGTACACAATATTTTACTGGCTGTTGTTTAACTATATCTATCTATCTATCTATCTATCTATCTATCTATCTATCTATCTATCTATATATATATATATATATATATATATATATATATATATATATATATATATATATATATATAAAAAAATTTATATTATGCTTGGATAAAGGAGACTGACGGGTAGTGAAAGCAACTGTAGAAAAAAAATATCTGTGACTTATACAACGCCAGACAAAAGTGTATTTGTTTTTTTAAGCGGGCAGCACTCTTTAGGAAATAAATTCCCATCCCTGGACACAGAGCAGAATGAAAAGGGCTTACAGAAATATGTGACCAAATGTATGCCTGGAGGTTTGAGATTCATTCATGTGTGCATTATGTTTTTGTACCTGGTTGAAGAGTACCATCTACTGAATATGAGAAAAATATAATGTTTCAGTGTGACCAACTATTGCTAGAATTGGAATTGTATATAGCGAACAGAGACAAGCGGAGTGATACAAACAGTGCAATTTACCAGTGCTGTCACAGGTTAGGCCAACGTTGCACTAATGTTGGAAAGAATCAATAGATACAATCAATGTTTCTTGGGTATTGTTCAGCAGAGAGATTGGCATGGGCTCAGGTTTCCACAGTGCAGCATGCTACTCTAGGCCTGTATGCTAATCTTGAGGATTAGTTTAAAGCTAAACTTAACCCCATAAAAATATAAGCCTAATCCAAACACAGACACATAAATAAATATATTATTACTTCAGTGACATTTTGTGAAATTTTGTCCCACAATGACGTAAACACAAAGACACATAGGGTCTTTCTGTCTCAGTTTTGAGCAAGCTGTTCTGCCAGTTTAACTATGTTTTTATCATCTTCAATAATCTGCATTACTTAATGTCCCTGTTTTATCATAAGTGTGTAAACATGTATCTGGGATGAATTCTACAATCTGGGTTATGAATTATGAATGAATCATCATCAGTTTTATGCACCAATTAGCACCCAGATTTCTCATTATTTTATTTGGGTTACACATGGCCAGAACAAACAGATTTGAATGTAATTGCTTTCACTATTTAAATGCTGAATTATGCTAGAATATGAATGCTTCATATTGATGACATATTGGATGTCTGGATGGACTGCTGAATAGCCATTACAATGACAGATAGTCCGTGCCAGAAATCTGGCCTCCAGATTAACCATGCTCTTACCAACTTCAGTTGGTTCATCAGCTAACCTTCATCAGGCTGAAGCCAATTCGGAACAAAAACTCTATAAAAAAAAAAAGCTCTAGAGCACAATACAAGGTACATGTACATATATAAATATTTTACACATTCGTGTTCCTTGGACTTAGAACTTAAGTCTAAATGTAATGTTCAAGATTGCTCACAGTTTCACTTTTAGGGTCATTTTATAATGTGAAAGGTTTGAGTCTCAGTCTAAAAGTTTTTTAGGTTCATACAGAACATTTCAGGTTTGAGACTTCTATTACGATGATGATGATGATGATGATGATGATTATTATTATTATTATTATTATTATTATTATTATGATGATGATGATGATGATGATGATGTAAAAAATTATTTGAGGTGTTACTCTTATAACCACCGGTTATAACAGTTTGTCCACACGAGGCCGCTCTTGTTCAAGGGATGACTGGTAGAAGTGTGCCAGTCTATAGTGAAACACTCATGGAAGTATAATATGTTATCCCATAGACCCATGTCGGAATTCCGGAGTTCATGTTGTAAATGTGTAATGGCGTGCTAAACTCGTTACAGTGTTGTCTATAACATGATGTAAATGAACTTCTTGTGTATGAGAGGGAGAAGACCTGGCAACCATGAACCACGTGTTGACGTCATTATCGCGCGCCCTTTGCTGGCGTTTCGCGCGTGTGTTCCTGCTCCTTTTTCGTTCGAGGCGCATGAAGCGTACACGTGCCAGCTCAAGGTTATAACCAAGCTAATCATAAAGCTCGTGAAAAATAAGCAGAAACACAGCAGGTATGTATAACTAACGTAGATATGGATTCTGATGTTTACAATGAGCCTTCGTTTTAGAAATTAAGATACATCATAAACACCTACATGACCCTGAATCGTGTATACTGACCATCACGTGCCATGATGATTACTCTTTACCGAGGTTCTAACCAGTGACGCGTTAAAGCATGTATTACCTGAGCACGTGTCAGATGTTACAACGCTATTAAGTCCGAAATAAAAGGGCTCCAGGTCACTCCGACTGTTTTCCCACAGAGCCACGATGATTTCATGTTTCTGCTCAGCAACTGATCATCGTCCCGGATCGGATGGACACCGGGAGATGTGTAGGTATGTAGACGACCATAACAAAAATAAATAAAAAATAAATATACATATGTATGTATGTATATGTCTATATGTATATGTGTGTGTATATATATATATGTGTGTGTGTGTGTGTGTTGTATATATATATATATATATATATGTGTATATATATGTATATATATGTATATAAATAAATAAATGAGAACATTGAATGAAACCATGAACCGTTCTCATGCTGGAAGTAGCCATTAGTAGATGCACATGGTCAGCAACAATACTCAAATAGACTGTGACATTAAAGTAATGATTGGTATTAACAGGCCCAAAGTGTGCCAAGAAAACATTCCCCACACTATTAATGTTGGATTATTGATACAAGACAGGTTGCGTTCTGTTAATTCTGACCCTACCATCTGTATGCCTTGGCAGAAATTGATAATCAGACCAGGCGAAGTTTTTCAGTCTCAGATTGTCCAGTTTTCCTGAGTTTGTCCTCACTGTAGCCTCAGCTTTCTGTTCTTGGGTGACAGAAGTGGAACCAGACTTGGCCTTCTGCTGTTGTAGCCCATCTGCCTCAGGGTTTGACATGTTGTGCATTCTGAGATGCTTTTCTGCTCACCACAATTGCAGAGTGTTTATCTGAGTTATTGTAGCCTTTCTGTCAATTTGAACCAGTCTGGCCATTCTTAATTGTCCTGGGTGGTTGTTTTTTTTTTTCTTCTTTATTCTGCCATTTTGTGTAAACTGAGTAAATATATAGACTGTTGTGCATGAAAATTTCAGATCAGCAGTTACAGGAATACTCAAACCAGCCCATCTGATACCAACAATCATGCCACGGTCAAAAGTTTTCCCCAGTCTGATGGTTGATGTGATGGTTTCATAATTACAAATAAATGTAGCAAGATTTAAAAAACAATTACACAAATTCACAAATAACATATATTTGTGGATATTCTATTTAGGAGTTTTACAAAAATGAATAAAATTCACAAATTAATAAAATGAGATTTGTAAATACAACTTGTTCTTGTTATACATATGTCACAAATGCAACTCTGCCTGGCATTCATTTGTGGATCATGTCCAGTGCATTTGTGGAGCGCTACACATATTTGTGGGTTTTGAAACATTTCTGGCATCAAGAGTGCACACGCATCCAGAAATAGGTGGACTCCACCCACCGTCTACCCAAGACATTCGGATGTCAGCCACATTGCACTGACCAATTGTAGCACCTTCTCGCTCCAACCAAACACATTTTGTTTTACAGTCAGAGCATCTGATTTTATACATTGCACGGTTGCCACACAATTGGCCGATTAGATAAGTTTAAAAGAAAATAATAATGATGAAATGATTTCTTGATATAGCAATGACTAGTAAATTGTCCTAATTTATGCCTAAATATTATGTAAGCCTAAATATATTTAGCTGGTGTTTATGGTGTGCAGCAATGATTGTTTTCTGCTGAGGTTATAACCAGTGAACCTAATAGCATGTATTACCTGAGCACATACATATTCTCTTCCTGTGCAGCACTTTGGAAAGTGATGACTTTTGGTAACTTATTGCTGTTTTCCACAGGTGAACTGATGCTCAGATGGCTGAAGGGAGCAGTACCTAGTCTGTTCTGAGGTATACATTTCATATTCATTAACAATATCAAGGCAGAAGCATATTCATGACTGGTCAAATCACTTCTGAAAATAATGTAAATGGAGTCATGATTGTGGAATTATACAGGCATGATTTGACCAACTAAGAAGCTAATCAAAGTAAAGCTGATGAGATATGTGCAAGGATGATCCCTACCTGCTGAGGTTATAACCAGTGAAACATAGCATGTATTACCTGAGCACATATTGGTTCTTTTGAGCAGAAAAAGCAGCATTTTTGTGAACCTCACTCTTAATGGGGTTTTTATTTTTGTTTTGTAAGGTCTTGTGGAACTACAGTGAAGACAACATACCAATGCAGAATCTTCTGTTGTGTGGAGATTGAAAAAGTATGTATTTCACACCCCTTCTCTACTTTAAGATAACATACTAACATTAATAATAATCCCAACTGAAAGGTAACTGTTTTTGCATGTATTTTATGGGTGGGTTTTTTTGGAGGTAAAGACTGGGATTGATTACCACATCTCTGAAATTTCATACTATATGGTTGAGATAAATTTCTATATTTTGAAACTGAACAGTTCCTTTGGAATTTGGTTCCAAGGAGAATGCAAAAGTATATGCCGATAAATGCACTTTACCACCAGTGTAAACTTGATGTATTGTATTATAGCACATATACTTGTGGCATGTTGGATAGGAAACGTTAATATTTACGTTTTAAATGTAAAACTTGGACTAGCACTCTGGACACTGCCGTTGTGCCAAGTCAGTTGATTATTGGTAGTGAATGAATTGTTCCCATCATTTAACATTTGAAATCTAATATGTTAATAAATTGAACTACTGTACCCAGTCTATTGCTTTCTTGTTTTCATTCAGTATCATTTACAAATACACAATAGGAAACAGCTCATTTGTATATTATCTACAGAGTGCACCCCAGAATCATTGGCAACTAAATCATAAAATTGCAAAGATTGTATACAATAAGCATTAAACAACTAATAAAATAATTTTCCACTCCAACAGAATGGAAATAGTACTTTTTATACACAGTGCTTTTTTCTTTATTCTCTTTTAAATGATGCTATAAATTATGTACCATAACTGACACCCTTATGCCAATAAATTTTGTTCATCTATTACTAGCAACTGTTGTTACACTTGTCCTGGTTTCCTGTGGTATAAACGTGGTTACATATCCATCCCTTTTTTCCCCATTAGTATAGAACAAAACCAAAGAACTTTCAACATGAGACACCTGACAATGAATATAACATGTATGAAACAATTGGTAACTAGCCAAGAATTGAACCCTTGACCACACGGACCACCCACACAGTGAGGAGGATGGTGGAGAGAAAAAGAAACTAAAGATCACAGTAAAGACAAACCTTGAAACTTAAAAAAAAAAACAACCCTGAACATAAGTTACTTTCATAAAAAGCTAGTTGCAAGAACAAGAAAGGAGCCCTTCCTGAGAGCGTTTCACAAAATGCAGCACCTGAACTTCACCAAGCATCGTTGGAATTACACTTGGCATTGTGTGTAAATCCGTCTACAACCTAATACATGCTCTGCAAAAAAGAATCTTTTCTTGTAGCAAAATAACAGCTGTAAGGATGCATATATACTTTTGAAACCAGTGTTAGAAAAATAAACAATGGCAGAATAAAACTATATTAAATAATTGCATGTGTTTATATATTGAATTTTGCTAATCCCAAAGATTCTGGAGGATACTGTAAATTGTGGCCAATAATTGTTGGATGCTCATACCTAAAGCTGCAAAACATGCATGTAAATTGTGATAAACGTCATCTGTTGTGACCAAACACTAATACAAAGTCTTAATTGATTCATGTGTTCAGTAAACATTCGGGTATATTTAATAGCAGTGCACCAAAAGAACAGTGTTAAGCAAGTACATTTTTCAATTTCTGTTCAAAACCATCTCATTTTTCACACACACATGCACAACAAATTCTCTAATGGCATCTGTTGCCCAAACAAAATGAACTGGCAAAAATTAAATAAAACAAATCTCTCATTATTAGCTGTATAAGTGCAGCTATGTCATGGTAAATGTTAAACCATCTTTTCTTCTTCATTTTCTCCTTCCTGGTAGTGGCGATATTCTGCTTTCAGCTCCCAGGTGCTTTTGTGAGGTCCTCTGGGATTGTAAACTCCAATCTCACGCAGGATTTCTTTCAGGTAAATCTAGGAATGTTTAAACTGGTTAGAGATTGAGAGTCATGCGTCATCCATAAAAGCAATGCTGTAATCAAGCTCCTGGTTAAAGAAGTATATATAGAGTTTTGTCCCCTCATAAAGTGACTTTCAGAAATGCTGGTTTGCTGTTGCAGCAATGATTGTTCATTCAAGCCAACAAGAGCTGGTGCTATCTCGGAATTGAAATGATGTCATTCTGTCACCATGGCAACAAGTTCTTACAACACCATAAAAATGGCATGTGAACACTGCAGTCTGGGTTTTTGTTTTTTAATTTTTGTTAAAAGTTGCTTCTGCAACAATAAACAAAATATGAGCTTCAGCAACACACCCTGAAAAAGCAATGAGAACTTTGATCATGCATGTAATTGTCTGTAATGATAATGACATTTGTGGAGGAATTTAAGAACATTATAGATGCCTAACTGTATTATAGATTCATATTTTATTTCAATCAAGCATATTTTATCAATCTGATTCTGTATGGCTCTTACACTGTTGTTTGGTTTGATGGTTTCTTGAAGTACAAGTGCATGTCAGGACTAGGATCCCACAGGGCACAAGAAAATAAGTCACTGGAGTAGGCGGTTAGATACATTGCTCATGAGACAAAGTAATACCATGCTGATTAACACAGGAGTGTATTGGATGCAACAGGCTGCTTGGTTCATTCACTCCTTTATCCTCGGGAAATGCGTTATCAGGGTCAGTGCGGGTTAACGTGCTGATTTGTTCAATTTTGGCATTCTGGCAGACACACTTATCCACAGCGACTTGCATTTATTTCATTTATACATCTGAGCAGTTAGGAGTTAAGGGCCTTGTTCAAGGGCCCACCAGTGGCAGTTTGGCAGTGCTGGGGTTTGAACTCACGACCTTCTGAGCAGAAGTCCAACACCTGAACCAAAAAATAAAATAATCTAAAATAAGTGAGGGAGTAGGTGGGACTAGTTAAGCTTTCTGCAGGATCCAGGGGGATAAAAAGCCCTTTACCGTCAACATGTATTTAAATATCCAATGAGATTATGCCTTATGATGTTGTAAGCAAATTGTTTCAACCATCTAAACAATCATACTGTATTCATTGTACTAAAAAGAAAACAAAGCTAATGCAGCTAATATGATTTCAAGGTACACTCTTAAGTTTACTATATGCTCCATTATATTAAAAGCATAAATTAATTTGCTGCTATTAGAAACAATGTACACTGGAGGTCAGTAGTAGTCATGGTATTGACTACCATAGGCTTTCTACCAAAACTTTCCCTGCTCCTGATTAGTGTCATATTTCAGCATTATTTAAATGAGTCATCTAACTTCATGACATTTACGTCTCGAGCAGGGAGAAACCAAGACAATATTTATGTGGTAGTTATACTCGAGAATGGCAAGAACCCTTAACAATGATAATGCAATCAGAGAGCAGTACAAAGCCCACCTGAGGAGAAATGATGTTTTGGAGTCATGGCGCATTGTATTATGACACCAGTATAAAGGTTAACCATTTCAGTGCCTATTAATAATAATTCATATAAATCTAGTGTTCTGCAGTTTGTTGTTAATTCTCAAAATACTCTGAACATCATCTATAAAGTCTTAAGTAGCTCCTGAATAGTAAAGCCTGGTGTGGTGGATCAGGATTTTAATTACAACCCCTGGCAAAAACTATGGAATCACCAAACTAGAGGATGTTCCCCCGGCTTTTTTTACTTCGTAGCAAATAAACACATCACATAAATACCGGCACAAGTCTAAAAATGCTAATTACTCTGCAGTTAAAAGAGAGAGTGCTTACACACTTTAACAAGCTGTTGGACTTGGCTAATTGAAAGGAAACATGTCACCACCAAGAGAGTTGTCAAAAAAATGGAAAGGATTATAAAACTCCTTCAAGAAGGATACTTTGGTATGTGGAGTCACATGGGCCAGAAATCGAACTGCCAACTCTACGATTAGTGGACAGCAGGCTCTACCAACTGAGCCACAGGCACCCCAGGAGTCAATATTTGTGACAGGGCTGAATGAAATGGAATTTACATATAGAAAAGCCAAAAGAAAACCAAGCACTAAACACCTAAGCAGAAGAAAACAAGGTTACTGTGGGCTGAAGAGAAACAATCATGGCGTGTGGATGATTGGAGGAAAGTGATATTCAGTGATTAATCACGACTCTGCATTGGCCAAGGAGATGATGCTGGAACTTTTTGACTGCTTGAAGAAAATCAAATTTCCCCACTCATTTATGATATGGGGTTTCATGTCAGGTAAAGGACCAGGGGAGACCTCAACAGTCGGTGCAGAGGGGTACAATGAAATTTTGGACACTTCCCATTCAATCAACAGAAATTAGGTTTTGTGATGAGGAAGTCATTGTTCAAGATAATAATGCTTCTTGCCTGAGAGCAAAGCGTATAGGAGCATTTATTCAGGAAATGTATATCAACTCAATGGCATGGCCAGCAAACAGTCCGGATCTCAATCCTACTGAAAATTTATGGTGGAATAAAAAAAAAAATGGTCCATGATAATTGGTCCTGCAAAGTTGATCTGTCAACCTCTATGCATGAAAGTTAGAGCAAGTTTGGAGAATATTGCTTTTCAGTAGTGAAGTCCATGCAACAACAACAACAACAAAAAAAAAGCTGGCGGGGGTGCAGCAAATTACTAATTGTAATTTTTTTTTATTTTGGATGGTTCCATAATTTTTTTCCTCACCACTGAGTATTCCATAATTTTTTCCTCCACTTGATCTGGAACAAAATATGCCATTAATTACAATAATATAATTTAACTTGTTTGAGGTATGTTTCATGAAGCCAGAATGTTCAGCTATTAAACAAAATTGTGTTGTCACATCTGTGACTTTTTAATTTGAAAATTAAGTAAAAAAAATGCTTTTCAAGTGTGGTGATTCCATATTTTTTGCCAGGGGTACTAAATTAATGCTTCAATATTTTAGAACCATGCAGACTTTTGACAGACTGGCATCACTTCCCGGGTATACTCCTAACAGGATCCAGATCAACCTCAGCCCTGACCAAAATAAAGCAGTTATTGAAGATGAATGAATAAATGTATTGGATTATGCTGCTAAGAAAGCTTTAGGTATCACAGTGGTCCGTCAAAATGAAGCATTCGTAGGTTAGTGTGCTTTAATACTGACCATCAATAACAAAAGCACACTAAACCAGCACCTGAAGGGTAAATTGGATTCAGAAATTTGGAACTCTCATGCATAAAATCAAAACAAGCATCTCATCCGGAGGTCACATTCAGAAACCAATTAAATCACTGCCCTGCATTACAAAACCCAGAACTATTTTAAGACACATTTCTAAACTCTCTACACCAGCCACTGGCTCACATCCATTTACAGAGCTGTGTTTTTTGTAAAGGCACCGAGATACAAGCTTGTGGGGTGCAAATCTATAGATACATGATATATGCATGTAAACAGCTTCTCATCATTGATTGGCTACATCATACATGATGAATTATTTAATCTCTTTTTTGAATAAATAAGTCTCTAGGAATTCATGTGAAGATTCAATCCCATTACAGTGTTAAAATGCCCTATAGAGCTTTGTTTAATTTCCTTCTCCGGCATTACATTTAGTTTGCATCAGGTGTATTATATAAGGTAGAATGTTACATTACCATGATTCTGACTGGGTACCGGAGTCTGACAACCCAGGTTTAGATGATCATTTTTCAACATATTTGTTGGGCCACATGGGTCTGACTGACTCAGGAACATTGTGACTCACCACAGGTTGCTTAGTGATCTCCACCAAGTCCTTAATGTTGTAATACTGGTGTTTCTCGAAAGCAGAGAAGAGCATTTCCAGAACTTTCTGCTTGTCAGCCCTCGCTCTCTTGCCTTCCTCTTTCTTTTTCTTCTCATATTCCACCTGTAAGCACAGAACTCACATAATTATGCGTATACATGCAAAACACAGATAAACACAAAGACAAAAATACAGAAGCACTCTTACATTATAGGTGTGGTTAGACACAGGTTTGTAATTGTTGGTAACTGCTTTCTCCAGCTGCTGAGACAGCCGGAGCGGCTTCATTGATTCCTTGATCTGCAGTCTGCAAACAATATACTTAAATTATTAATAATTTAATTTTGCAGTTTTGAATGCTGAATACTGGTTTTCTATACAAATCGCTGGATATCCTCACTTCTTTAACTTCATGTAGCTCTCACTGACTGCAGGTCTGCATTCAGCACGTTGTACCACCATGCCTTCAAGTGTAATCTGGTCTTTGAAGCAGGAAAAAAATAATAATTATGATTTGTATAAACAAACTCAAAAAATATATTTGCCAGAAAGCTCTTTTCAACATCTACTTGTACCATTAATACATAGTGCCACTCGATAAAATTGGGAAGAGAAGTACTGAACAATGCAGAATGATTCTTTTCAGGAAACAAGCACCCTCAAATGTAGTGTTGGCATACAACCCGTTTTCAAAATTCAACTTGACATTTGCGATCTTGTTATTCAGGCAGGTACTTTCTATGCCTCAATACTTATGTTTTGCAGTTTTATTAATAGTGGTCTGAGAAAACAGTAATATATTTAATCTACAGAGCCTCACTGAACTTCGCATACCTTTGACTCCTAGGCTCTTTGCTGCCTGCATTTGTTATAGTCTAAAGAAAACTGACCTCATTATCTAACCTCTAGAGCCCCTGTATACCACAACTGATTTAAAAAAAACAATATATATATATATATATATATATATATATATATATATATATATATATATATATATATATATATATATAGATATAGATATAGATAGACACACAAATCTCCCACGCACAAGTCTATATGTTTAGTTTATCACACAAGCATTCTTTTTTTTCTTAGTGTGGAGCACTTATCTACAGCACTGTGTGGTCTGTGCATCTGTGGTCTTGTGATTGAATACTAATTTGATAAAAGTAACTGTTCATGTATCACACAATACCACTAAAGGTCATGGTTTTGAAGGCTCTCTGGTCCAACAGAAAACCTTTTAACAGCATCAAAATTTCATCCACAAAATCCATCACCGGTTTTGCACACAATTATTAGCAATTACTGACTGATGAGTGCAGGAGTACTTATTGGAGTTACTTAATAAATACACCCACTTCTATTTTGAAGCATCCATTTGCCTCACAGTAACACACGGTTCAGCAGCACAAGAGGCCACGCGGAATGAATTTGGAGGGGGGAATATAAAAACACCCAACTGTTGCCATGCTCTTTAAAATGTTACACAATAATGATCATAGAAACAATATCCGAAAAATCCTCCAGTTATGTAGCAGGAGGCATTCACATCCACGCTGAATGGAGTTGGGGGTGGTGTAGGCTGTGGGCTGCCAAACCGCTGCTGAGATGTTGGCAAGGTTAGAGGTCAATCTTCCGCCCCCTCACAGGTTACCATCCTTTCGGCTCTGCCTGGGCTCAAAACATCCAAACATCCTGAGCCATCTACACTATCTCTCTCTCAACCCCCACTTACACCAACCTGTATGCACCAGTGCCTTGAATCCCCAGACTTCTCAGCTTATTTGCATATCACTGACAAATACAAGAATTTCAGAGCAATCTGATGCATCTTCCCAATCATCCCCAGCAGGTAATTCAGTTTTTATGTCTTTTTGTACAATATATGGCACATACAGAGCTTTGTGATGATTTTTTTTCTTCAGTGGGTTATTTATGCCTTGCTATTAATCTGAGAGACAATTTCTCACTTTGGATTGTTTTTGGCACTCACGTTTAACTGTGAATTTGCTCTCTTGTGTTTCAATCTCAAACTCGGTAGATGCTAAGGAGAAGGCGGGGTGTCAACCATACTCTTCCATATAGAACTGGATACATGGAGAGGGGTTATGAAAGAAACACTGTTGTGAAACACCACAGGCATCAGAGCAATCTCGGTTAGAAAAGGTGGAGGCAATCTTTATCATTTGTGTGACATTTTCTTTAGAATGTCTTAACTCTTGTTGCCACCCACCACCTCCATGTTATGCAATGACGGTCAACTGTAATTTGCAGTTTTAAATGGCAAATGTCTCATATAAAAGTCTTTCCTTCAACAACTGCCAATCAAGTGATTTAACCAACACCTCAGCAAACTATGAATAACTTAACAGCGTTACCATTTATAGAAAATCTTGGCACAGCAAATAATGACTGTGCACTATAATTATCATCAATTACCATTAAAAACATATAAAACTGGAGTGGCATCTTGTTCCGTGTGTATGCAGTTTAAAGGGAAATTACTGAGGAAGGAACTTCAGCTGAACATTTTCACTATATTTCTGTTCGTAAATAGGTCATTACGTTCATATTCATGATATGCATTGTGAAAACTAACACAATACACAGTGATTCGATAACACCCCCCTGTCCCCCCCAACAGCTGAAATTAAACACGGCTCTGATGAGCTGTTACTCATAGCTCTGTACAAGTTTTAAAATCTAGGGTAACACTCAGAATGGCACAGAATCCTACGCTTCAATATACAGAATATGCATATGCAAAGTAAAGAGTATGAAGTTAACATTTACTGTGAAAGTCAGTACTCGTGCCTCTTAGTGTAAAAATTTTAACATAAACAAATATAAAATTTCTCTATGTAATTAGTAAATATGTTAAAATTTTATAAATTACTGTTAAACTGTCAGACCTTTCATAAGAGCTGGACACTGTTACAGTGCCTTATCACAGCCTGAAGACTGAGGTGCCATGCAAGCCGCTAGCTTGCCATCAGGAGCAACTTTTACATACTGTTATAAGGGAAAATAAATTTATGAAACAAATAAAAAAGAACCAGGAATCCTCCACCACAAGTCTGAATTAAACTACAATCCTAAATTAATAATAAAAATTCACTTTCTCTGCACCTCGTGGTTTCTGTTACTCTGTTATATATTCTGGTGTGTGTTGGGTTCTTTTCTGTTTTGGACAAACAGTTGTGTAAAGTTTTAGTCTGAATTTTTATTTGTAACACTCAGTTTATGGATTTTATTTTAAATTTTTAAAAAAAGGTACTGAAATTTTGCTCAGCCCCATTCGATTAATAGAAAAAATAACCGGCCAACTAATCGATTACGAAAATAATCGTTAGTTTCAGCCCTAGATCAGAGTGCGTGGTCAGCCATGATATGGCACTTCTTGAGCAGAGAGGGTTAATAGCCTTGCTACCTCCAGGTAACCTCAAGGTAGCAATGGCAGCTTGGCTGTGCTGGGGCTTGAACCCATTACCTTCTGATCTGTAGTCCAAAGTTTCGAACCGTTGAGCTAAAAACCACTAAATAGTGGTTTTATTTCACAGAAATGCAGTCCATTTGGCATCTTGCATTTTAGCTGGAGAAGGCTAGTTACCGAATGTGCCTAAACTGTAACAAACATTTTCTTCATTGGTCATTGGTTTCCTCCCACCGCTAGAAAACATCTCAGTAGGTAGACTGGCTACTGTAAACTGCCCCTGTAGTGAATGTGTGTGAGAACGTGTGGGTGCATGATGCCCTGTGATGACTGGAATCCTATTCAGAGTGTATTCCTTCCTGAGTGTTCCTGGGATAGGCTCCGGATCCTCTATAATAACCTTGATCAGGATAAAGCGTCTACTAAAGATGAATGAACAAATGTTTAAACCGTTTGTTTGATTGTAGTGGCTGAATTGTATGGCAGCACATTCTCATGTGTTGCCATTTGTAATGAATATCTCATTTATCACAAACACCATGGTGTGTTGTTTTTTAAGTTCTTTTTTTTTTTTTAATTACCACAGGAGTCTTAGGAGTACTCGAAACTGCCTTTTGGAATTCCTGACGTTAGCCCACTAACAAATGCCTCTCATATCCAGACCACTCAAATTCATAAGTAACTTCAGAACAACAAATTCTATTTGTGCCTAGTTACCAAAGCCCTTCTACTAAAGTCTGTTCACTTGGCAGCCATCTTGGCAACAATTCTGAGCAGTTATTTTCTGTTAAGAACCAAGCTCATATGTACTTGAATGGAATGAGACACATACATGAAACATACTAACAATATGATATTTCAAATATGGATTTCAAATACAGTAGCTGTTGGTCTTAGGATCTGACAAAAATTGTGTGAGTAATATGTAGTCTTTGTCTCATATAACACAAACAAAAACATAAACTGTGTTTCTACAGAAATTACCCAGAACAATTAGTCCCAAGAACTTTTTTCAAGGGATCATTTAGTTCCTCCAGACCTTTGTTGTCTGCGTTTCCATCACGGTCTAAAGTACCATTAAGATTAGTCAAATTAGTCTGGTTGGAAAACCACTTGTTGGTCTGCTCCATTTTCACGTGTGAACAATGCCCAGCTCACTTAACCCACTTGATATTTTTTAAGTATACTTTTTCACTGCGGGTCACCATTTCGTCCTCAGCATATGTACTTAATAAGGCCTGAACCTTGTCAGTCAGTCAGTCATATTTTTTTAAGAAACTCCATTGTATTGATTTGAATCGCAATAAACAACTGTTACTGTGCACATCCACAACAGACTTTTAAAAACGGTGGTTGAAATAAAATGCTGCATACATTATACATGTCAATTTCTTTCATTTTTTTAATACTATATCAAAATCATTACAGCCTCAGTATTTGTCAGCTTTTCCAATCTTATCCAGTAGCCTGTACCAAGTCTCTTTTAAATACTGTATCAAAACCATTTATAAATGCTTGAACTGTTTTCCTAATAAATTTCAACAACTCTACATTGAGAAATGCAGACTAACTTTATTTCCTATAAAGCTGAAGAAAGGCACTTGAGAAATGCTATTTCTTCACAGTTAAGAGGTCTAAAAGCTCTTAAGATGCATGCCCTAAATCTGGAGGTGTTCATTACTTTACATACTTTACAAAAGATTACAATCACTTATGATTAGGTATGGTAGAACCCTCAATGTCTAAAACAATAGAATTTAGAAAAGAATACAAAAATCCTGCGTGATTTTAAAAATTCTACTGTAATTTTGAGTTGTTATTATGAACAGAGACTTCAACCCTGAAGTTGCACCTTCTATCCAAGTCAAGGAGTAGTCTTTTTGCTACTCTCAGAAGGCACACTATTGTCATGTTGGTGCCAAAGAGCTCAGCTCTCCTGACCCAGGGCAAAATCATTTGAACTGACTGACAGTTTCCATTGTTGACAGACACAGCTGACAGAAATACCTCAATGGCCAAGTGCAGAGAATGACGCCAGAGACACATTAAGACAACGGTCTGTATAAAGGCATGTCTCCTTAGCAACAAACAGACGTTGCTTAAGCTGTCTATTATTGTCAGCCCACATTCTTATGGTAACATTTTTAAATATATCGAGTACTAACCCTGGGAGTGTTTTATAGGCTAATGATATTCTTGTGTAACATATTTTGAGGCAGCTTGAGGTCAATTTTGTGGCAGCTATTTCCTCAGCTGTTGCATAGCTATGAATCAAAGACTCTGCCTTAAATGATTATTTGAGTGCTAGTAATTAAATTTCTCACCAGGATGTCTACAAGCATCATAAAGAAGATACAGCCTTTCCCTTTTAGGCATCTTAAAGTGTGTGTTGCATTGGCGACACTTATGCCTTCTGAAAGATGAGAAACATGTCAAAGCGCTGTTCTCGATCTGGCCGTGTTTATTTATAAAGCTGCCAATAGTCACAACAAGTACACAATAAGAACAGATGGCCCTCCAAAGCAAAGACTCTGACAAAAGAGAACTAAAATGTGTGTAAACATTATCAATATACCCCCATTTCCAGTGGCTCAGTTTAAGCCTAATGTATTCAGCCGCGTCTATGCTGTTTCGCTTCGGAGTACACAGGCTGCTGCCCAGCTGATGATCTCTTTCATCAGAGCCGAATGAGTGCTAATTGCTGAACCGGAGCAGAGGAGCACATCGGAGTGGAGAGGTGATTAAATCCAGCCTTTAAAGTGGAGGGATGGTAAGGCTGTTCTCGCTCGCTCTCGCGCTCTCTCTCTCTCTCTCTCCCCTTCTCCACTGACGTAGGCAAGCCCACCCTTAACAGCCCTCCTCCTCCTCCTGGGAGTGTGTAAGCATTTGTGACCGTGCTTGCATGCTCTTGTATGTGTGTTTGTGTGGCTGCGAAAGGCTCTGGCACTTGCTGGCAGGGCTCAGTGCTCCCGCGCTCAATGCCAGCGCCGTTGCGATTTGCTTGCTTGCCCGTACACACGCAAACACACTCCTCCCCCCACACACTCTGTCAGGCTGGGCTCTGGAAACGGCATGGAATGGAATCTCAGAAGGATGGAAAGCGAGCTAAGGCAGATCAATCCGGACTTGCTGCAGCCCAGCAAGAGCTTTAAGAAGCCCTCATCAGGCACAATTACCCTCAATGTGGGGGGTTACTTGTATGCAGCACAGCGGCAAACTCTAGCCAAACACCCAGGCTCTCTACTTGAAGAGCTCGTCAGTGGTAAGAAAGCCGTGCTCCATGTAGACTCCATGGGCAACACGTTTATCGATCGTGATGGGCCTGTTTTCCGTCACATTTTGAATTTCCTGAGGACCGGAGAGCTGATCCTGCCAGATGACTTCAAGGAACTGGCACTACTACGGCGCGAGGCAGACTTCTACCGGCTGAGTGAGCTAGCCCAGGCGCTAGAAGAGTGGGAGCATCAACAGGCAAGTCAGCGTGAGCCTGCCTTCCTAGAGGTGACCGATAGCCATGAGCGCTCACATGGCCTCAAGGTCTACTGTAGCGATGCAACCTTCATCGAGAAAGTCAAAACACGCCTTGTGCAAATCTCCAAGAGTCGTCTGGATGGCTTCCCTGAGGAGTTTGCAGTCTCATCCAACATCATCCAGTTTCGGCATTTCATCAAGTCCGAGCAGGGTTCACGTCTGGTGCTCAAGGAGGACAGCACCTTCCTGTGCACTCTGGAGACGCTCAAGCTTGAAACAGTCATGATGGCTCTTAAAGCAGGCTTCCGCCTGCTCACCTGCCTGGACAGTAGCCGTGGATCGGTAGTGCAATGCGAGGCTCTGCACTTTGTCAAGTGACCCGAACCAGCACAAAAGTAACCATCAACCCACATTGATGTTTCCAGCCATCAGCACGGGACCTGCACTGTATTTAAAGAGAACATTCTGCAATTTATGCTGCTTCTGCATTCCTTCAGATCCTACTAACCAGCCTTGAGTATTTAAAAAAAAAAAAAGTTATGTACTGTGTTTTCTTCTGGCAAACTCTGTATAACGTTTCATTCGACAACCTAGTAAGAAAAAAAAAAAAAGAGTATATGGATAATGGCTTCTGAACCGCAATGTATTATAGAAAACCTTTTGACTTCTTTTAGGAATCTTTTCAGATAAGAAGAAATGGTTCAGAACAGGCTCAGAACAGGCTGCATAGTTACAACTACTGTGATGTCTGATCAACAGGTTGAAATACATAATGCATGTGCAAATATTATTCACCTTTCGGAGCAAATGTTGTAATTGCCAGTGTTGTGAAAAAGTAAAGTTGACAGCAAAATCTTATCCAGAACCTGTTAATGTTTTGCAAAATAAAGATTAAAACAGTAACTTGTACTACATGCCTTATTTAATGTTTGTTATATTGTTTGATTTTTGTTTTTAAAGAAATTAAGAGATTTTGTTGGATTAGATACTAATTTAAACAGTAATGAATGGACGTCTATATAGTAGTAATAGAGACGCCGTGTATACGCTTATATACAGAGTTCCATGGGTTCAGTATAGACATAGGTAAAACTCATTTCCTGAGTAAGACTGAAGACAGACTACAATGTGCCCTAAAAAAAGTCAATATTCTGTTTGACCTAAAAACAGGGCCATTGTTCAATAATTATTAAATTTCTCCTCAAGCACTGATCCTAATTTAAAGCAGCCAAGCTTTTACTTTGTGACAGAACATACAAAATACCATATACAGAAACTATGTATAAATACAACCCTCCATGTGCACATGGATCACAGTCACTGTTACCTAATACAATGAGAGCTTTCAATATGCTTGTAATATCTGACATATTCTCATCGGATATTATTTTATCAGTGATCTGTTTGACAAAGTATACTACCAGCATAAAATTCATAAAATATTCATAAAATAGCAAAGCAATGCTATAGGTATTAAGGAAACCTATTTATATCCATACAGTTATGAAAACCAGGCACATAAAAATACTGGTGAATGTTGATAAATACATTTGTTTGACGCCAACGCAAACTCGGTTACAGCCCAAAGCCAGTCATTTTCAACTGAAGTAACTTTGGACATATGGCTACACCCACAACAAGCCAGATTGCATCTCCACACACAAAAATACATCTGTTTCCATAGAATCGGTCCTGCACCCATCTCCTGCTAATGAGTCACAATGAATAGTTGACACTTGAGGAGACAGAATTATACCCATCCCCACAGTTTGTTGTGAGAACATCAAACTGGGTTTTCATTTTTAATTGCAAATAAGGGTCATTCATTTTTGATGAGAGACTGTGGGGCTTATTAGCCCTTATCCATGGCTGATGATGCATCTCTAACCCGCAGGCATCAGGGCAACTAACACCTTGCGGTGTGGGTGGGGGTGGAGCGCATTTATTTCAGATGTAAGCGCCATTAACTGCTCAAATATTCATGGATTAGTCTCACATCCATTTGCTGCCAGGCAAGACTCCTACATTACAACAAAAGCCCACTGATTCTTATCAAGTGTTCCAGGGGCGACATGACTAAAAGCGTTATAATAATTAATCGGTCAAGCTTCACCATGTGAATCCAAGGTGGCACATACCCTTGAGGGATCTCAAACACATTTATATCAGTATACAGAGAGGCGGTCAGGATGGAGATTTTTATTTATTTATGTATTTACATATTAGTAAGGTTATTACCTTGCATAAACATAAGGCCATCACCATCTGGAGGTAAAAGAAATTCTTTAATTCAGTCTGTCATTAATTCCTTCATTAACGGATTTATCACACAGTTATACTAACCAGGCAGGCAAATATTTGACACCACAAAATCAGTCAACATAATATATTCTAATAAAACACTCACATATATCACACCGGCATTTAAAGACTAGTCTTGACTGGCACCATACCAGACTAATACATCTGCTTAAAATTCCTAGTGCGTTAAAACTAAATGTGGTCTTACCAAGCTTAGGCAAAGCAAAATCCAGCCCACTCAGTAGTGAGTTCTGGTAATGATACAGTATCTTACGCAGATGAGTAATGATAAATGTGCATTTCTCAATTAGCCAGGGATGAATATCAACATGTGAACTTGGACATCAATCCCGTCATAAAAGCTTTAGTGCCACTGTATAATAAGTAATAACATTTCTTACCAGCTTTATGAAGAGGTATAGCATTTAGCTTTCTGTATTTTAGGAGGAAATTATGAGAATTAATCCTTACAAATATACTGATCATGTATCAAATGGAAATGCCTCAAAATAAAACAGAATTGTAAAGTAATTGCATATTTCGAATGGTCTAAACCACATGTAATAGCATTCCTTCAAAAATGTAAACTGCCAAAAGAAAGAGAAATGTTGGATGTCACAACACCAGAGGGACCAGAATCTTAAACAGAATCTTAAACAGATTACAAGCAGTGTTTTTGCATTAATGATGTGAAGTGCTAGATGTGTGAAAATAGATGAAAGTGAAAAAGACAAAACCTCAACAACAAAAAACACGCAACTTTATTATTAAACTTGCTCTGCTTATTTGCATCCTGCACAGCTGAAATGATGCAGAATTCCTGACCATGATCATCTTACCAGATGATAATGAATAACACTACTGTCATTATCAAGATACATCATCCCCAGAGACCAACCACTAATTGACACTTTCAATCATTTAGTAGCAACGAATCTGAATGTATTGCACCACTTCTTGCCTATAATTTAGAACTGTATAATGGTCTGTAGCTGTAACCTCTAAACAAATGGTCAGCAACAATCCTGACACTGAGGCTGGCTATATGCTAATACAGAGTCTCTAATCAGCTACAATGACTCATATTTACCTCTTTAAAACATGCTTCAGGCATATACTGTTCTCCAAACACAGAAAATTTGAGAAAAGGACTGTGGAAAAGAGCCAACTAAAGCCCCACCTTCTGCACTAATTATCTCAGGTCATCTGACTCCTCTGTATTCTATTCCTTTCTATTTCAGGTCACAGAGGGGGTGTTTAAAAAATCGGTGTTACTGTGTGCAACATCGTTTATGACTTTTTATGAACCCAGTTCTCAATACCTGTTTAAAATAAGTACTGTAATTGTGAAACACCTTTCGATGCATGTGTATGCTTCAGCATTCCGCTCTAGCCTGACCTGGCAACCAACTATATGCGCCTACGTGAGCCAAGGAAAGTTGACTTCTCAGCCCCTCATTGGGTGAGAAGCAGCACTGTTAACAAGCAGCATCTCACATTTGACTGAGACACCTTATTAAAGTGTCCACCACTCGCTCAAAACACACACACACCTCTAACAAACTACTCAGCCGGTTCACTTCAGGAAGAGAAGAAAAAAAAACACTGTTGAACACAGCTTCCCCTTTTTTTCCCCCAAGTGCCTACCAAAACATATGCATTTCTAAATTCAAACTACATTTAGAGCCTTGGGCTCTCTGAATTAATCTGTCTGTGGAGCATTGCATAAATCAAAGAGGAATAACCATTACTCATGGTCCACTCTAGCCAAATTTGGTGCATTTAGGACAACAAGCAAAGGCTATGTATACAGTGGGCATTTACAGTAATACACTGAGAAAACAACCACAACTAAAAAGCTTAAATAGGAAACAAGTGTCAAGTTCTACAGCTATGATGTTTTCCCCCAATTTTTGCTAATTAAACTATTCATGCAAACAGGTTCATGAAATATGTAATGAAACATTTGCCAAGCAAAACCTGATAATGGTGGACTACATAATGGAAAGCTATAGTGTATTATTATAACTGCTACATATTCGATAATTTTAAATAGTCTCCAACTTACCCTGGTTTAATAACAGAAGGCTCCAATGAATAGTTTTGAATATATTAGAAAACTTATCAGTATCCACCTATTTCAGAATCATTTCGTTGTATTGTTTACTGCAGTTTTGTGTGTGTGTGAAAAAATTGGGTAAAAATGTTTTAATTACACTAAAGAACAATATGTCTGTAGATTATCTGAGAAATTCTTGGAGTGTTTGGCAGCTTTGAACATTTATATTCAGTAGCATTTGATGAAATGTTTTTCACCCTGAACTACTTCAATTCATAACTTGCCTGGAAAAATATTCCCCCTCCCTTACCACCCCCATAGGCCAGAGAAAGCTTTTAACTGAAGCGAGAGCCTCTATTCATTGCCAACTTCGCTGGCTAACCTGTTGCTTAGCAACCACTTAATCAATACCTGCGGCTTGCAAGAGCTAGGCAGACGGCTGCAAAAAAATATTCATAAGCAAGGAGAACAAAAAAAGAACTAGAGCTTACATTTTACAATTATTGCATTTGCTTTCAGTCATTAGCTATTTATGTTTTTAAGACAACCCTACTGCTAAATCATGCATCATAACACCAGTGTATTAGAAATTTTAGACATAGTTACCAAAGCACAGTATCAAAAATGATTGTGGTATTGCAATAACCACACACACACACACACACACACACACGGAAATGGACAAATGGTTAGACACTAACTCAAGTTTTGGTGTAAAATGTGCAAGATTTGTATGACTGCATCTTAAGCTTCTAAATATGTTTAGGTACCTCATATTGTACTATAAATGAACAGATATATTCTTGGACTTTTGGATGCATTTCAAGACACTATTCTGTGCCTCAGCCAAATGGCATACATGCTTTAAACATGCCTGAAACATATTAAACAGGATTATATTTAAATAATTGTGATATGAAATATGTTTACAGATTCTAGTGCTGATTTGCTAGTGGATGCAGGACATTGCTAATGCAGATATAAAGCTCAAACATAAGTGCTAATCAGCTTTCACTGTTGGCTCCTTTTCTCACTCACAATTATTTAGCAATGTTCAATATCATATTGATGATCGATTGATTGATGATCCAACACAGAAGTAGAAAAGATAACCAAAGCTGGACTCGAAGCATGGTAGTTAAAGCTTTGGAACCTGATCTGTTTGAACAGAGTATATAGATGGTAAAGATGAAGTAAAGATGTAAATGTAAATGGGCACTTATATAGCACTTTTATCCAAAGCGCTTTACACGGTGTCTCATTCACCCATTCACACACACACTCACACACCAATGGTAGCAGAGCTGCCATGCAAGGCACTAGCTTGCCATCGGGAGCAACTTGGGGTTCAGTGTCTTGCCCAAGGACACTTCGGACTTGTGGAGTCACCCGGGCCGGGAATCGAACCGAACGGGCCAGGAATCGAACCCTACGATTAGTGGACAACCCGCTCTACCACCTGCGCCACAGCCGCCCAGATGAAGCAAGGGTTATTTCCCACTGGCAACACTATCGACAAGTGGTTGAATGGCTATGCAGGTAATACAGGAAACTGTTAACCAAAGTGAAAATAGACCAACATGTCAATGAAAGAAGTTTATCCTAAAAATGTCAGAATCTTGGACACATTTACAGAATTTGGCAGACACCATTATCCACAGCGACTTACATTTATTTCATTTATACATCTGAGCAGCTGAGGGTTAAGGGCCTTGCTCAAGGGCCCAACAGTGGCAGCTTGGTGGTGCTGATGTTTGAACTCACAACCTTCCAATCAGTAGCCCATCATCTTAACCACTGAGCTTTAAGCATAAATATTAAATACAAGTCTTCCAGGGTGTATCTTTGCTTTAAATGATGCTTTAAATGATATTATGCTATACAAACTAGATTCAATTAAAGTAGGTAAAGTACTTCCTCCTTTCCTTCAGAAGTGTTTGATATCAAGACTCACCTGAGGAGTTTTCTGTAAAGACAGCCAGGTTCTGGCCCCCCACAGTCTGCATGGTGAACGGATGCTCTCTGGGTGCTCGCACTGACATGGTCTTCTCCTCCGAATGTTCAACCACGCTCAGATCTTCATTCAGATTGAACGACACCTTAAGACACAATAAGTCACACAAACTCTGCCCTAATCTGTTGCACAGTCAAACGTATTTCCAAGGCTTCTGGGGTAATAATAGTCCAGTAGGCTGCTCCTATACCATAAATCACCAGTTACATCAGGTGGCAAACTGAAATCATTTAAGGGCGTTTTCACACCTAATTTGTTTGAGCACTTAAAGCGGTCGTGAGCCAATATAATGTGTACATGTGAACACTCAGAAGATCTCAGACACCCCCCGCCCCCCGAAGGACCCACAAACAAACTCAGACCACCACAGGAGTACGGTTCATTTGTGGGTCTTTTTACTGATTTGTAAAAACAAAGTGGTCTCAGTCTGCTTCACAATGTGCTTTATAGATAAAGAATCTGATCATTGATGCTCATACATAGCTCCAGTTTTCTCTCAACAGAAAAGCAACTCAAATGGCATTCCATGGGGTCATGTGCTCCCACAATGAGGTCAGCATGTTAGGAAGCAACATGTCAAATAAGCTAATAGAGCTACTGTGGTAATAGCAATTATGTTACAGAGCTATTAAGTTAATGAAGTTGGCAGCAGTAATAATACTATTGTGTCAGTGACAAGAACAATAGTTACTGTATATAAGTGCATATAAAAAAAAATTTTAATATCATGGAAAAGTAAATTTTTTCCCCCCATAATTTAATTCATACAACGGAACTTGATATATTCTAGATTCATTACACAAAGTGAAATATTTCAGCCTTTTTTGTTTGTTTGTTTTAATCTTGATGATTATGGCTTACAGCTCATGGAAATCAAAAATCCAGTATCACAACATATTAGAATAAAGAATTTATAATATAGAAATGTCGATGTGAGAAGAGATCTAATCACCTAATTAACTCAAAACACATGCAAAGGTTTCCTGAGCCTTTAATCTCTCAGTCTGGTTCAATACACAACTACAATCATGGGGAAGATGTTATTAGAAGTAAATTTTGCATTTCATTTGGAAATCAAGGTCCCAGAGTCTGGAGGAAGAGTGGAGAGGCAGAGAATCCAAGTTGCTTGAAGTCCAGTGTGAAGTTTCCATAGTCAGTGATGACTTGGGGTGCCATGTGATCTGCTGGTGTTGGTCCACTGTGTTTTCTCAAGTCGAGATTCAATGCAGCGTCTACCAGGAGATTTTAGAGCACTTCATGCTTCCATCTGCTAACAAGCTTTACGGAGATGTTGATTTCATTTTCCAGCAGTACTTGCACCTGCCCACAGTGCCAAAACTACTAGTAACTGGTTTGTTTACCATTGTATTACTGTGCTTGATTGGCCAGCCAGCTCGCTTGACCTGAACCCCATTGAGAATCTATAAGAGACACCAGACCCAACAAGCCCAAAGACGAGCTGAAGGCCATGGAAGATTCCATAACCCCTCAGCAATGCCAGAGGATGATTGCCTCCATGCGACACTGATGCAGTAATTTGTGTAAAAGGAGCCCCGACCAAGTATTAAGTGCATAAATTAACATACTTTTCAGAAGGTCAAAATTTCTGTATTATAAATTCTTTACAATATTTAGAGATACTGGATTTTTTATTTCCATGAGCTGTAAGCCATAATCATCAAGATTAAAACAAAAAAAAGGCTTGAAATATTTCACTTTATGTGTAATGAATCAAAGTATATGAGAGTTACACTGTTTGAATTTAATTACAGAAAAAATATATATTTTCCACAATATTCAAATTTTTTGAGATGCACCTGTAAATGTATTAGTATACAGCATGTATGCAATATATGTAGCGCATGCATATATTTTGTCTACCCAAACTCACACCAGACAGTAGTACTACAGCATGAAGTATGAGCTGATTTTGATGGTTCGGGGTCAATAATGCTTCTAGTATTTCACTTCAGATCTGCTTTGCCTGCTCTGTTTTTCAGCCAAGTCATAGCATTTCAGCGAAATGATTACATTGTGTAAAGCAACCATTTTGAATAGTATATTCACTATTAAACTATGGTAAAGGAGTTGTAATGTGAACACCAATGGTCTGAGATCTCATCAGTGCTAAAATTTCCAGAAAGAGGACCGATTCCCCTTTTGAGTCCAATTGCATTATGAGCCTCAAAAGCACTGAGATCATGTGCAGCTAGTTCCCTTTTAGGTCCACTTTAACAGGACTGAGTATGGATCACTTAAAAAGAACTACATGTGAAAACACTCCACAACCATAGACATTACATAATTTCTTTAAATGAATGTAAATGTAGTCATACAATATAGATACCAATATAACTGACCATTAAAAGGGCATTTGTAGCAGACAAACACTTTATTAATTTATTGTTATATTTATGAATTTGAAGAAATTGGCTTTAAAATGTCACTGAATGTATGCTAAAATACTTACCAGTGTTTTTCCTTGTTGTCTTATAGAGGTGGGGAAAAAGGAGGTTGCGAAATAATGTCAGAAATATTCTGGAAAAAACACAGGGTTTAATGGTCTATGTATAAGGAAAATGATGTTGATTACTTAGCTATTTTAAGTTTGCCAACTTCTCCTCGTCCAGATGCTTTTCCCCACTGTTGTGCCAGATACTTAGGAATCTAGTGGCAGGGGGAAACAACAGGGTTACAACAATTTTTATTGAGACCTTTTTGTTTTTTAATTTAGTCACTAGTATAGCAATAAATAATCTAGCAAATGTCAATTTTTGAAACTAAAGAGACTGGGCGAACCTTCACCAGCCAAACGCCGGTGTTTTGTTTGGCTTTTGTTAAATCGACGTCGCAGCCTTTATCAGACATGGCTGTAGCCTATCAGCTCCACTCTCTATGGAAAAGGTTAGGCCTGAATAACGCCGATGGTCACTTTACGGAGTTTACGGAGACTGTATAGTGAGTTGCTAGGCTCATGTGTTTGAGACTTGGACAAAAGAGTGCCGTGTATATATACTGACACCTAGTGGTTTTTTGAAGCATGACGCTGACACAGTTTAACTATTACCATTAAAGCGTCATGAAACACTAAACTACATCCATCCATCCATCCATCCATCTTCTACCGCTTACTCCTTCTTCTGGGTCACGGGGAACCTGGAGCCTATCCCAGGAATCATCGGGCACGAGGCAGGGTACACCCTGGACAGGGTGCCAGTCAATCGCAGACTAAACTATGTTTTCTGAGATTATAACAGAGGTGTTCTTATCGCACATCATAAAAGACAATCTTAGCATCTGTTCATTTTAATTGTAGGAGAACACTGGTTAAGTTTGAGCTTTTGTCTGCTATTTTTGTCTTCCTGTTTAAAATCTCGGTCACAAGCAGTGACTTGGCAATGTACTATAGTACTTCGATGACTTGTCTGGGTCTCATAACTATTCATGAGGCTACATGTTCGTATCCTATGAGAAGAAGCTGGAGCCTATTAGCTAGCTACCATTCAGACACTGCATCCGAGCAGGAGCTGCATCCAACTCAAGGAAAACAATATAATACAATGTGTTATAAAAAAAACAAACAAACAAAAAAAAAACTGTACATAAAATATATAATATAGAAAAGCTCAAGCATATTATCTAACTAGTATTCCAACACTGCCTCCAAGCAGGTGTTGCCTCTGGTTGTGTTTTATGTTTTCCTCCATAGTCATGCCAGGGGTTAATGGTTCAAATAGATAGGGCAGAGGACCTTCACTGCAATCTATTGTGTCCCCATTTAGCCCTGGGGATTCAGGAGGAGAGAAGTCCTCTGTTGCATCTACAAACTTTATCTCACTATCCATCTTTTTTTCTCTTTCTCTCCTGCATTTTACTGCCATGCTGATTTAAGTTGCATTTTTCAAAATCATAGACAGGTAGTCTTGAGCTGAAAGAAGGAGGTTTCATGACCCTTTAAAAACTGAACTTGTTGAAAACTGGATGAGCGTTAAGACACTACAGGTTGAAACGACCATTTATATGGTTATATTTTTTTTATTTTTTTATTTATTTATTTATTTATTTATTTATTTATTTTATCTGCACCTAACATGTTTGCTCTTAAAATGAAATATCAAAACTACACTGAAAAATGTTTCATTGTTTTAACCGAATTTCGACCATTAATTCACCTTAGAAACTTAGAAACTTTGAAGAAGGCTTTAAAATCTGCGCACTCGGCACAGTCACGGCATGTCATATCAGTGACAATATCAGTTTGTGTGTCATTATGATACACGTTTTAATTTACTTTAGAAACCTTATAAACCCCACTAAGCAGTGGGAAACAAATTAAACCACATTATGTATTTCAAACCGTTTTTTACTCAAAAAATTATATTTCTATATTCAAAATGAAAATTTTCAGTTTAGATGACCTGTATTCATAACAATTTTACATGTTCATAACTTCATTAGAAGGATTTACAGAAGAATTTCTCAAAATTTTGATTATTCTTGGATTTATGTATGCAGAGAAATGGCATGAAATACTGTACACATTTTACAACAGTGCATGCTTTTGTCATAATTTAAAACAATAAAGAAATGATATTCTGGCAAACTGCAAATTTGTAGTATTTCTCTTGAGAGTGTGTTCACAGTTAAATAAATCATATAATTATAGCAAAAATCAAAAGACTACATTTTTGGTTTCAATTCATTCGAATTTATTTTAGACAAAGCCTCATTTGCATAGCTAAATACATTTAGTTTCAGAACAACAAATTATTGTAAGAATATCAGTAATCAATTTGAAGTAATTGATTGTGATATCCATTGTGTATATTTTCTAACTCTTGCATTGAGAAATTAAGTCCAAAGTGATTTACTGAAGCCCCAATTAAATTCATTAAGCAGTGACTGCTATTTTGTGTGAGAGTGGCTCAGATGCATCAGGGTATTCAGTATTCAGTACCCAGAAGGGGTAGGATGCCAGTATAGCATCCCTGATCTAAATCTGTTTATTGTAGAGTTATATAATATGTTGAAGTATATATCTCCATAAAAACAAAACAGAGAATGGTCCCTGATCATATGCATACAAAATGAGCTCTTTGTAATACTTGGTAATGCTAAGTTGTAGTTGTAGTTGTAGTTGTAGTTGTTGTTGTTGAATTCTTTGATTTTCCTCTGCTTTGATGTATTTGTTGATTAATTGATGTATTCGTTCATTCATTCATTTTAGGATATATTGATTGATAATTCGCCACCACCCATACTCAAAGATATTCTTTTCCATATCCATCCATCTCACTTGCTGACTTGCTCATTCTATTTTGCACTGTTTGCATCAAACCTGGCTTTATTTATTCTAGCAAAATTGAAGGCCACTGAACGTTAACTGTGCTTCCGTCCCGCTCTAGCCACCAGGTGGCAGCCATACACACATTGTACTTCCTTTTTTCTTTTCTTTTTTTCAGTATTTCCAAAAAAAAATAAAAACTAGTCTTGTAAGTAGGAGAAACACTGTTAAAGAGGTCTCAATTGAAAATCTTTGAAATACTTGAGGGTTGCATTTGCACATGACAAAACTAAAGACTTGGTTCAAGTTTGGTAAATTGAGCTTTTTAGTCCAAGCTCACCTTTCTTCACATTCATATTAATTCAAGATCTCATCCGAAACAAGCTCTATACCAAAGATTGTGCATAATGAAAGACTGCTGAAATATTGTTGACTTCAGTAGAATAAATTAAGTGCATGAAAATTAAATGAACTGGCTCAGCTTCACAGATACACCTTAGTGACATACACACCTATTTTTTCCCCACCATTAATCAGTACATTAGTTAACACCGTGGGATCGTGACATAGTAGGCAGAGCTTACTGTTTGTGTGCCATTTTGTCCCTGTGGATGTGTGTATTCCCACCTCGCACCCAGTGTTCCTGGTGCAGGCTCCACCAGGTTTCACCATAACCCTGACTAAGATAAAGCACTTACTAAAGATGTATAAACAATCAGCACCATAAATACACCCAGAAAATTATATGATTTGGTTGAAATATGACATGGTATTAGTTACTAGTTTTCAAAAATGAGTAAAATTGTGAGCTCTATTGCTCTGCTTGTTGTGTTAGAACAATGGCCTGACCAAACTGTACTGCCAACCTAATCAGCTTAAACAGGAACACTAGGAGCTACATTTGAGAATGAGGGAAAAAAGCAGTGTAGCATTGTAAAAGTAAATAATACAATCGAACGATTGATGGAATATTCCACTGTTGGTTTCACACTGCAAGCGTCTTGGCTTTTAAGCTGCTTTACATGATACACGGTTTGGACACTCCTAGTGGAGTTTTCTTCATTGCAGTTGTTTTAGAATAATGAAGATATTAACATTAAGTAATAGCTAATATATATGGACTTATGTGGTGACCAAGAAAAAAAAAAGTGTTAAACAAGGTTTAAGCATTAACAGCATTAAGAGCATTAGCTCGAGTATGGTTTATAATTCAGGATTGTGTTTTTTCTTTGTTGTACTATTCTAAGTTGATTGCGAATTTAATCATCAATAATGCAAAGAATGTTTACACATGCTTATTGTTTATTACAACCATCCGTGATGAATCGACCAATTAATTCTATGGATTTTAGACTGAGATGTTTGTAGATGTCTTCAGCATTCAGTACATCTAATTCTTTTAGACACTTAGACACTTCTGATGTTTGTATGCAGTGAAATGCTCATTTTACACAATTATTCACTGGCTTTAATTTGGACTGCGGAAGGTGGCAGACAGATTTTTCCCTCTCCTATAAGCCTTTGTTTTTTTTTCCACCTCTCTTCACAACTACAGTGTGCAAGCAGCAACTTCATCTCCTAGCTTCACTTGTTAAATCCATAAACATATTTTATCGTGGACAAAAGCCCTTATAAGTCTGTGGTGAACAGCAACAATAAAAGTACAGTAGTGCTGTAAATGCTCCATTTTCTTGTCTTGGGTTCATCTAAATCCTCAAATTATACAAAACAGTGACTCAACACTAGGTTCACTTCTTTTTATCTAATCATAAAGATATACTAATAAATGTTTATGAACTAAAAACAGACTCCAATGCTGAAATCAAGCATAATTGTTCAGGAGCACAATACCTCTCTGTTTGTTTTGCTGTGGAGTGCCAGTGTGATTTAAAGCTGCTGACAGCACCAGACGCTTACATTGCAATTGTCTCTCTCTCTCTCTCTCTCTCTCTCTTTCTCTCTTGCATTTGTATGGATGGTTACTCGCTTGTCTACCTGCCTGTCACAAAGGGCACACAGTTATTTTAGTGTTTTATTTTCTTCATACTTTCTGTTCTAGGTCGAAATCATATCAAACCCTTATCTCATACACTTCAGTCAATTCAGTTCAGGTCCAAACAGAGAGGATATGCATCAGCTGTAGAACAATCATAGCATATATTTTTTTCATGAAAAAACCCACCAGTGAATGCTGGCAGTGATGTTTGCATTGTAGTGGTGTAAAGATCTTTTCATTATCAGCCCTCACTGAACATGACCTCCCTTGACTAGTCCCTGGGGAGAAAGCACCTGTTTCACTTAGCATTGTGGAAGTACTTGGCATATAATATATAATTTTATTTGGAAATGAAAGCATAAAAGGGCATTTTATGGGAATGTACTTGCAAATATAAATCCTGCACATAGGCACAACTGATACTTATTGAAATTTATTTTTCAATTTTAAACCTTGATAAACACCTAAAAATGCCACAAGTAATTAATTATCCCTTGTCTGTCATCAAAACAACACTGTCATTTAACATTTCATCATGCAATAAAATTATACTCCCAGCATGGACATTACTAACAACAGTTACTGGGTAGTATAAAAGTTTATTACTGCACTAGTTTTTCTGTTACCTTTCTTACTTCAGATAAACTACTATCGGTTACATTATATGCTCCATCTTTGGCAAACACCACCAAATAGAGAAAGTGTTGAAAGAAAAAGTCTGTGGTTTATGTATGTATAAGAGACTATATTCAAGTGTAAAAACAGTGTATGTTGGGATTTACTGTGCTGTGGTCTTGTGCAAAGCCAATAGCTTGATCATTAAAAGTGCATGCTTATCCATTTATTCCATAGTTTAAGATCTCACTCAAGCATTTCCTGGCATTAAATCCATATTCAGGATTTATTATTATTTATTTTTTTACAGTCTAATACTTTCATTAAGCCAATATACCTTTACTTGTTTACTCCCATTCCAAACAGAAGCAAGGAACAATCAATTATTGTTTTACCAACCATGTGTCTGGTTAGTCTGTCTGGTTATTTATTTATTTTTTGCATGTGGAAAAATCCAGCACCACTTTCACTGTAGTGCTTTTGTGAGAACAGTGCAAGTTTCTGAACTATGTCAACATGTTTTCCAAAGCATGTTTGTTAAATTGCTGAGCCAGCCATGAGCACTGAGCACTGTTTATGCAAGAAATATGTTCAGTGATTCTTTCTCAATAGGTTATCAGTTGAAGTCTGAAAACATTTCCACTTAATACTGTGGGTCTCTAAGTGGGAATCTGGGGTTTATAAAACACAGTTAGTTGTTATATATATATATATATTTTCCCGCTGGGGCCATGTGTGTGCGGAGTTTGCATGTTCTCCCCGTGCTGCGGGGGTTTCCTCCGGGTACTCCGGTTTCCTCCCCCAGTCCAAAGACATGCAATTGTCTGTAGTGTATGAATGGGTGTGTGAGTGTCCACCATTGCCGGTCCCAAGCCAGGATGCAAAAGGGAGGGTTGTGCGTCGGGCTAGCAACCCGTCCCCATAAAAACCCTAACCGCTATGGAAACGGCGAGAGAAGTTTCTCTGAGTTCTTTATCCAATCCTCAGCAAATAGGCATACAAATATCATGGCAGTTCGAATGACAATTTGAATAAAAGTGTGTGTGTGTGTGTGTGTGTGTGTGTGTGTGTGTGTGTGTGTGTGTGTGTGGTGTGTGTGTGTAATTTATTAACAATCTGTTCAATGAATTAAAGATACAATATTATTATTCTAAGGGGGACTTATGGATCTATTTATCTGTATGTCTGTTTATTTATTAATTCATTTATTCATTCAACACATGGGCTCTCTGGCAGCACAAAGTCTGATAACCCATGTGATAAACCATAATTTCTAACCAAGTCTCTGGTTAAAATATCAGGTTAATCTGCGTCCAAAACAGAGCAACACTCGCCAAACGGTTTTTTTTTAATTAACATCTATAGGAAACGGTCAAGAACTGGAATAGAGTTGGTTCGACGTCGGACGTTCGATATTCACGCAAATGCGGGAATTAAGGGACCGTCTCTAAAGTTACATACATTATTATATACGATTCTAACTTCAATATCATTTGAAAGGAATGACTTACAGTCATATAACCAACTGTAAGTGTTCATCTATGTGTCAGGTATGAGAAAAACTATGATTTAATAGTTTATTTTAATAAATTAATTAAAAAAAACTAAAAGGTGTTTCTCATACTGGACACCTAGATGAACACTTCCCAGTTGGTTTTGTGACTGTAAGTCATTCCCTTCAATTGCTATTGACCTTTAAAAAAATTATATTTTGTGTATGAGCCAATTCTGCAGTGAACTTCCTGTCCAATTGAAATGTGATTTAATAGCTTATTTTAATAAATAAACCTGACACCTAGATGAACACTTTCCAGTTGGTTTTGTGACTGTAAGTCATTCCCTTCAACTGCTACTGAAGTTAGAAACGTGTATAACAATGTCGTATGTAACTTTAGAGACGGTCCCTTAATTTCCGCATTTCCGCGAATATCGAACGTCCGACGTCAAGCCAACTTTATTCCAGTCGAGAGACAAGAGACCAACGCCCCGAGATACAGCTCACCGCTGACGTAGTACTTTCACCTCACATCGAAATACAAATTATAAAAAGGTCCAGTTATACTCAATGTCACGACTGCACATCAATCCCGGGGTTAGAGAAAAGACACTTCTCTTATTTCGGTTAATATACTTTGCTCTTTGTTATTTTTTTTCCAGCTCTAACGGCTATATTTGACACTTTCCGCCTATGGCTGAGTCCCAAACCCCTTCCTTTTCAACACATAGTGCACTACATAAGAGAGTCCACGCCATTATAAACATGCCCGGTGTAGTGCACTTGTGGAAGAAGTATGAACTCTATTCGGGATTCAGCCTTCAGTTCAGACTGGCTTTATGTCTGGCCGGTAGCGACGTAAACGGACATGCGCGTTCGCCATGTTACCGAGTTCTCCTCCCCCTTTCAGTCTCGTCACAGGCGGCTAGCACTAGCACGGCTACATTACAAGGCGATAGCTGGGGTAGAAGACAGCAACTGGTCTAACTAAACGCTGGATGAAAACAAAGAGGCGGAGAAATGGAATAAACAAGTCTTGCGATTTCGTTAACTTGTGTGAGCACAGTCTGCCGACCTGCCATCGTCGAGGGGTTGTATGATTTTGACGCTTCATATAACGTTATATTCAAAATGCGACTCACAGTCTGTTAGCTGTAGCTGATAGAATACACTGTCGATGCATGCAGCTGTAGCCTACGTTGTCTGATATTAATTGCGACGTTTCATTCTTATTGTCGGTATTATTTGGGCACCGATAACAGGCGAGGCATGTTAAATTGACAAGCTTCGAACACACGTATCCGACAAAACAGCCCAACAAAACGCTGCTGGCTACATTGTGTGCTAGCATTACTCAACGACGACTGTTTTTAACTTAGCCCGCTGGCTAGCATATTAGCGCGCGACCTGGCCGTGGACATTGTTGAAACGTACAGAGCAAAAGTGGAGTTATCGAAACCTGGCTGCTGTTTGTGAGAGTGGACATTAGTTGTATGTGGAAACTACTCGAGCGAGGTGAAACTCTTGCTGAAAAAGGGCCTGTCAACACGGCAGTTCTTCTAGTCTGTATTTACAACTCTGCCAGAGACCACCCGTAGACATGCATCACCCTGAGTTGGCAGCAGATTCCGCGAGCGCTCGAAAAATGGCGCAGGCGGCGAATTGTCCCAGACGGGGTTCCGCTAACCCTGCCGGTGGATCTTCCTCTGCGTTGATTCCATCATCGGGGGGTGCCAGCCTTAGCAGCAACTTGATGCCGTCAGACGACTATAAACCTTCCGCGTTGATTCCGCCCCTGCCCACTGCCGCGTCCTCACTCGGGAGTCAGCACCCTCCACCCCACAGCCTCAACATCCACCCGCAGTCCTCGCTCTTGCCCGCAGGTGTGCCCTCATCAGGGGCACAGATAAAAAAGAAGAGTGGCTTTCAGATCACCAGCGTTACCCCGGCTCAGATCTCCGTCAGCACAAATAACAGCATTACAGAAGACACTGAGAGTTGTGATGACTTGGATGAGTCCCACACAGAGGACCTGTCCTCTTCTGAGATTTTGGATGTGTCCTTGTCCCGGGCTAATGATGCGGCAGGACCTGAGAGGAGCTCTTCTGAAGACACACTAAATAATCTTCATGATGCAGAAACTCCAGGAGCTGTGTCCCCAAACCAACCACCGTTACTCCCCCAAACTCATGGCGCTATGGTTAATGGTGCAGTTCACCATCATCACGCCCACCACCATCAGCTTCACTCCGCTCCCTCTGGAAATACCCATTCTGCTTCATCAGCCTCAGGTGGTACACAAGCTGGGATACCACTTGGTCATGTCATTTCTGCTGTCACACCAAACCCTGGAGCTTTACCAATCATAGACCAGAAAATGCCTTCAAATGTGGGAGGAATGGTGGATAATTCCACTGTTGGCACAGTCAGTGTTGGTCAGCCCTTGATTGCTGCAACCCCAGGAATGTCTGCTGGAATGGCTTCTGCAGCATCAGGTGCTACAGTTAGTGTTAAACCCTTAGCAAGCAATGTTAATCATTTAAACTCCAGTGTGCCTGGTTTGGCTGGCATAAGTACAAACAGTAGCGGTGTGACTCTTTCCACTGGCTTGAATAATACTAATAACCAAAATGTAAACTTAATGCGTCAGCAAAGCAGCGGCGTAAGTAGTTCTATCACTATGACTACTGGCTCCGCCGCTTTTGCTGGTATCGGGTCAAGTGGCAGTCATGTCGGTATAACTGACATAAATCAACCTTCTTCTGTCCCTGCCTCAAACACACAGCCTCAGCAGACCCCAATGCCTGCTCCTCATACCACCAGCTCACGTTTCCGAGTAGTTAAATTGGACTCTACTTCAGAACCATTCAAGAAAGGTAGATGGACATGCACAGAGTATTACGACAAAGAGGGTCCAGGTTCTGGGTCCTCTGAAAATGCACCCAGCACCCGAACAGTGGAGAGCATCCGCCAGTTTATCCCTGACAGCTCTGAGTCTGTTAGTGTCAGCTCTGTAAGCAGCTCAGTCAGCACTCTAAGCCACTATTCTGAAGTTGTAGCCAGTGGGGAAGTTGGTGGCTCCTCAGCTGTACAGCAGAGTTTTCCACCACCTGCTCACATGCCAGAGTACTCCATGCCTGCTAATGTCTCTAAGCCTCAGATGCATCCACACAAGAAGGCCAACACTGCGACCTCAGTGCCAGGTAGCAATCAGCAGCAGGCTCCAGTCAACTTGGGAGGCTTGCAGACAACGACTGGCCATCCATCTCCTGCCGTGCCCCCACAGCAGCTGACGTATGCCCAGACAGTACAGCTGACTGCAGCTCAGAATGTGACTGGAGTCACGCAGCAGCAGATGGCCTACCCTCCTGTTCCACAGCCAGCTGCAGCAGCCCAGGTAGCCCCGGTGCACATACCCTCGCTAAGCCAAGGAGGTAGTCGGCCAGCTGATTTCGTCCAATCTCAGCAGATGATCCAGGTTGCAGTTCCAGGATCAACGCAAGCTCTGCCCCACCTGTCAACCTCCATGACCCCTGTGACCTTAACTGGCAATGGGCAGGTGATGCCAGCCTCTCAGCCACCTGTGGGCAACATACCTGCCTCTGTGGCTCAGTCAGTTACTCAAGGTATACTGCAACCCCAGCAGACGCCACAGCTGGTCCAAGCCCCAACTGGTGGTGTCATGCCACAGTTGGTACAGTCTACAGGGCCTGGAGCTCAGCTCCCAACACAACTCTCTGTGGAGCAGCAGGTGCCACTCAGCAGCCAAGGCATAGGAGCCCAGTTTGTCCCTGTTACATCAAGTCTGCCCACATCTAATGTGCCTCTCAGCATCCAGAGTGATCCTCAGGCCAGCGTGGTCCAGAATGGCTCCAAGGATGGTGGGGCTCAGCCTGCTGTTAGTGCCCTTTATGCCACCTTGCCATCGCTGATGGCCACACAGCTGGAGGATGCTCAAAGGTTTTTAATTCAGCACCCGTCCCTGCTCACACTTCCCAAACTAGCAACTGGTGAATGTGCCTCACAAAGTGGCACCTCTTTAGCTCCTGAGGAGAGTGGTGGAGTCGGTGCCTTAACTGCCTCAGCCAGTCTGCTGAAGAACTTGCCTGTAGATGGAGATGACGATGGGTAAGTGTCAAATATCCAGTTAAATGAATCTGACTTCCAAACTATTGATGCTAGTTTGAATATGGTTTTCTTAATGCCTACATGCAAGTTCTACTGCACAATAATAATGAATGCTTGTTTTTGTTTTACAAAATATATATATATATATATATTTTACTTTGTGCTACTGCAATATCGAATGTTGACATTCTTGGTATATATCGTTTAATAAGAAAGAAAATAGAAACGTGGTTGGCTCCAATTTTTTGCTAGTAACTGTGCCCAAGTATTAATTAATGTGCAGGCCTTTGACTTTGCACGCACAGTTATAAGCAAAAGCCTTGAGGGCTGTAGTGTTCTACCAGTCTGAAGTTTTTCCCCATGTTTTTCAGATGTTTTAAGACTTCTTGCATCAAAAAAAATAATTAATATTACATATACATGATTATATAACATAAATAACCAGTTTTTTTTATATCCAGTTACTCAATTTAATGATTACAATCTAAATTCTATTATAAGTGCAAACAAGACAAGTTATCAACCTTAATTATTTTGTATCAGTAGCCTATTAAGGCAAAATATTACTGCTTCATGTGATTCAACTACCTAGTCAATTTCCTGATGTCTAAAATTAGTTGTATGTTTAAGTTGTACACTTGGGAGTGAGGAATATCTCCATAGTTGTATTTAAAAGAAATGCAAGCGATTCAGGTTGGGGCTATCATTGTGTAGGCTATTTAATGTGGCATTCAATTTTTTTCAAGTTCTTTAACCTTTTATCAACATGTTGATCAATTTCATTACGTTTTCTACATGACCCACAATGGCCTTTGACTCACTGCTGATGCACCATCTCTAAAAGAGAGTGATGCAGCAGCGCTTTAGTCAGTCTGTCCAGCTGTTTCCCCACTTCATCTGTACATGCTACTCAAACAGATCGGGTTTCAAAGCATAACTTTCATGTTTATACTCCCTTCTTCTATCAAAGCCATCATGCTTGATATTTCCAAGAATGCTAAGGTTCCTGTCTGAGAGCAACTGTTACATATAGCCACACCACTTTCTGAAAATTGGAGTCCAGCTTTTTTCAGCTCCATTATGCAGGTATATTTATTAACTCAAGAATGCCTGTAAATACAGTATTATACATTATAATAGTACCACAGATGGCTTGCTTGTATACTAAAATTGGACAAGGTGGTATTTAATTTAATTATTTTAACAATAGCCATGTTACTTTTCTTTTGGATTTAGTTTGTTCATTTTAACAGAACATGAGAAGAAGCCTGCATTACTTAATGTTAGGTGTGACTAATAAGGAATTGACTAACTGCCTGCCCGAAGCATCTTGTTGATGAATAAGGTGGAAGTGACACAGGGATGAAACAAGATTAATAAGCAAACAGAGAAATATGTGTGTTACCTCATTCCCATAGGATAATTTCATGTGGCCACAGATGCCATGTTTTCTGTGTATTGTCCCAATATGCTGTCCTTATGCCTTCAACTATTCTACAATTAATGGTGAACATTATGTGAAGAATTAAATTTGACATAATCAAAACCTGCATGGTGACTGATTCATCTTGTCCATTTCCACATGCGTATTGTGACTTTTTCACCACCTTGTTGCTGTTTAGGCGAGAGCTTTGTGCATCTCTTTTGTTTTTGTTTTTTTGTATCCCCAACAATACTCTTGATTCCAATCTGCACTAATAATGTTTTGTAATTTTCTCAGGTCATGGTGTGGATTGGCAGACCTATTAGGAAGATGATTCTAATGTTTGCTTTTTATTTTTTAAACATAACCTGCCCTTGGCAGTTGTTTAAGTTGTGCACGAGAGTCTCAATGAAATGCTCATTGTGTGGAGATCAAGTAGATTATCTCTCCAATTAATTGTCCCTGTGGAATAGCAGGGAAGAGGAAATGCTTTCATTCTGCCAGTTCAGGCCAGAACAGATAAGGTGCTTGACTTATGCTGCGATATAGCTGGGTCTCACATTCAACAGGCTGTACTCTTAAAGTGACAGTGCTGTGTGTTGCTCTCAGTTCTACCCAGTTGAGTTAACTGGAAGCTTAGTCCTGGTATTTATACTATAAAGACCTGCTGTCATATGTATTGCAAATCTGTAATATTAATTTGAAGTGTATTTCTTGTAAATACACTTTAAAAAAAAAAAAGAAACTTGCACATTTGACTATTTGCAAGGATAGGTTGTTTATCTCTGCCTTGTTTGGTCCTGATTTTGAGCAAACATTTTATTCACTAGCTATTATAACATCCAACTAAGGCTAGGTGATGTGAATAAGTGATTACTTGTTTTCTTATTAAATTAATACTACTTTGAGATGGGGGGGTGTGGGTGTGTTATCTGCCATTGTGTGCCATTCTCATTCTCACTTGTTCAGTTGTTGGACCAGACTGCTTAGAATCGGGAAAAGAGATATGGTATCCGTAGTGTCTGCTAGTTACCTAAGCTAGAAATAGATTTTTGTTGCGGATTTACGCTTCTGTATCTGAAAACATGCAGGGGCGTCATGTGCAGATGGTCGCATGGGTGCCTTCTAACATACTCAGACATTACATGCATAGCCTATTTCACAGTTAACGCTTAATTGCTCCTTAGTTTGTTAACACATTACTTTCTTTTTGAAAAAGCACAGTTGTGGAAATGTTCATCACGTCTAGGCCATTTGCATGATTGGAGAGCTGCTGTGTAGCACAATAGCATTTCCAATTTCATTGTGAAGCCTTGTGCCTGCACTGGGGATGCACTACAGTGTTATCAGGCCAGAAAATGCTGGTGTGGATATACAACCTCCTGCTCATGATGTTCTTGCATCTGAAGAGCTCTGTTGCTCTTTCCTGAATTATTACTAGGAAAAGTTGAATGCTGTCTGCCAGTGCTTTATAGGCAGTGGCTCAGATTTTAGTCCTCTCCTTTTAGTATTTTTACCCCTACAAACACCTCTTCTGTCAGTGACTTAATACTGAAATCCCGTTCTTCATCTTGCCACCTTTTGATGCTGCTCGTACATTTCTCCTCAAATGTTGTCATTCAACTTGGGCCCTACTGTTCTTTCTAATTTTCTCTAACTTACCGTTCAGTACTGTTGCCTCCCAGCTCCAGTCTTTCCTTGCTCAAAATAACCTCTTTAACCCCTTTCAATCTGGCTTTCGTCCTCTGTACAGAGGCCCTTATAAGGGTTGTCAATGACCTATTACTTTCTAGCGACTCCGGTTCTCTTTCTATTCTTCCATTACTTGATCTTAGTTCCACCTTTGACACTGTCTGTCATAGGGATGTCACAATACCAAAGATCTAGTAGCCAGTACCGATACCACCAAAAGTACACGGTACCAAAGTCGATACCGTGGTGTGTGTGTGTGTGTGTGTGTGTGTGTGTGTATATATATATATATATATATATATATATATATATATATATAAAAAATTAAATTAAAAACGAGAGAGGGGGATTTTAGTTATCAAACACTGTCTGACAATCAGTGGAGGTGCAGCACTCCTAAACGCGCACACGGAGACACACACACCCATACACCTTATGCTTTTAATAAATCTTTTTGGCCTGCAACCAGATCAGTGAATTTAAATTAATGCTTGCATTCATAGTATAAACATCCATCTTCTACCGCTTAGTCCTTTTAAAAGCATAAACGGTTGAATAATTATTAGTGACATTAGGCTACATTTGGCAGACAGGACACGGGCTGAATGGTGATGCATGGTGGCCCATTCGGAGGTAGTTTATAACATTGCAGTGTTGGCGTCGCTAACAAATAACTGACTATTGCAAACATTGCATGGAGCATTACGTTAGCTGGTTTCATGGCTACGATGCCAGCTGCCTCAAACAAACATAATATAGGACCTGTATTTCAGGTGCTTCGCCAAATTCCAGGTGTTTCCTTGCTTTGTTTGAAATGAACGATAACATTGGTTACACACCGGGTTCAGAGCATCGATTATGTTTGTTGTCATCCGCCTCAAATGCAAAGCATTTACATATTTCATACCACATTTCCTCTCAACAAGTCGCGGTGGAGCTAAACTTCTGTACTTTTTTTTTCTCGTGTGGAAACAGTTGTTTCCTCCTTCTTCACCACTTGTGGACCGACTGAAACACTTGCGCATATTTGTTGCCCCCATCAGGTCCAGAAGAATTGCAACTTCGGTACCTCCATTAGAATGGTTCCAGCGCTACTCCAGAAAAACAAGTACCATCCTGTGTTAAGAATGTTGATACTGACTTGGTACCGAAGTATTGGTTCTCGTGACATCCCTAGTCTGTCAAGACTTACACCACCGGACAAAAGTTTGGAGACAATTGTCTGAAATGTTTCTCATGATCTTAAAATCCTTTTGATCTGAAGGTGTATGATTAAATGTTTGAAATCTGTGTTGCAGACAAAAATATATGGATGACTTTGAGTGAAAAAGCAGCCAATATGTGTCCAACATAGGTTAGAACTCCTTTAATACTGTTTTAAAAGCATCTCAGGGGGATTCCTCAAGAAATCGGTTGAGAAAATACCAAGAATCCATTTTTGGAAATTCAAGCCAAAAACATTGAAGATGAACTTTGAAGATGCTAAAATATTAAATTATTCTTTTTTATCACAACATAATTCCCATATTTCCATTTGTGTTATTCCAGAGTTTTGATGACTATTCTAAAATGTGGGTGGAAAATATAACAAAAATAAAGAGCGTGCATTTCTAAACTTTTGACCGGTAGTGTACTTCTCTCCGATATTGGTGTCACAGGTGCTGTTCTTTCCCGCCTTACATCATATCTCACGGATAGACAGTTTTTCATTTCTATGCAGTACTTTCTCTGAAATTAGAAATTAGTTCACAGGGATGGTTCCTGGACCTCAGCTATTAATTTTTTGTGTGTGTGTACTGTGTTGGGTCAACTTCTTCGCCACCACGGTTTGTTACCACTGAGTCAAGCAGATGATGTTCAAATCTATACAGCTTGTAGATCTGCTCACACTCCAGACCAGTCCACTATCAGCATGTGTAAATGAAATAAAATGATGGCTTAATTCCAATTTTAAAAAAACGAACATAACAAAACTGAGATAATTATTGAAACACCAACACATGCAAAAAATATCCTTTATGACCTTACTTGTGACATTTATAGTACTGTCATCTCACTAACCATCTAGTACTGTAAAAAAAAATTAGGCATCATCTTTGATCCCTCCCTCACCTTTGAAGCTCATCTAAACTCCTTTTCTAAAATTGCATTTTTTCACCTTCATTGCATTGCTTGCCTCAGTCCCTTCATTAGGGAATTAAACACTGATTTATGCATTTATATCCTGATGCCTTGACTATTGCAATGCACTCCTCATTGCTGTACCTACTAATTCTGTTGTTAGGTTGCAATATATTCGAAACTCTGCCACTAGACTTCTTACACGTAAAGTGTGCTCAACTCGCATTACTCCAATCCTGTCTGAACTGCATTGGCTACCAGTTTTGTTTTGCATAAAATAATCCTGCATACATTTAAAACACTTAATGGTTTGGCACCTTCCTATCTTAGTGAACTGCTTATCTCCCTACAACTCGACCAGCTTGCTCAGGTCTTCTGGGCTCGGACCCCTCTCTATCCCTAGATATCGTCTCTCTACTACGAGTGGCAGGTCTTTCAGTGTCGTATCACCCAAGATCTGGAATTCAATCACTCTACATCCATCTCCGAGTTCAAATCTCAACTTAAAACATTTTTCTTAGTGTTAATTCATGTTGTGTTTGTCCATGATTTTTCATGTATTATTGTATTGCTATTGTAAAGCGTCTTTGAGCTCCTGAAATGTGCTATGTAAATTAAACGTTGTTTATTATTATTATTATTATTATTATTACCGAAAATACAGGACAAGGAATGATCTTTGAAAAGTCTGAGAATATCCTTTAACCAGGATATTTTGGCATCCTTCAGAAAACACATTCATATGCACTGTATGTTTGTTGGTGAAGATTGGCATTTTTACCCTGCATGACAAGGAGACATGGATGCTCATAAGCAGAAACTGTATTGCTGTCTACTGAGAATTAGAATGAGGAATGAGAACATGCTGTTTAACTTGGTAATGCATGCATAAAAGTACAGAGAAATTACAATTCACTTGGCTCTCAGATTCCTGGCACGTAAAAAGAAAGAAAAACCCTTAACAAAGTTCCAGAAAGGCACTGTGTAATAACAGCCTGTTAAGATTAATTGAGAACAAAAAGTATACAATTTTGTAGATTTGGATTTTTAACTGTTTATTTCAAATGAATAGATTTTCAAACTTGCTTAATTTAAAAACAACCCATATTCTATAGTGCTTTCTTCATTAAGACTGTTGTTCGTATTTTATTATAGATATACTAGTGTTGCTTTCCTTAAGGTAAATACATTCCTGTGCACATATTGGCAGTTTTCCAAGCTGAGTCTTGCCTTGAGCTCTCTATACATGTTGAGAGATGAATTGTACAGCTTGTACAGCTTGTACAGCTCTGAATGTGACCTGACACGTGATTAGTTTCCCTTCCATCTTGCTCAACATTGACGTAAATCACTGAAGCGCCACCCCAGAATGTCTCATTCAGCACTTATTTCAGATATGTCAGTGTGTTCTGACAAACTTTCACCCATGTGCTGGCAACACATTATCCTCATTTAAAACACCGGGAATAGGTGACTGTTAAGAGAAATATGAAATTGAAATATTTGACGAGAGACTGTTAGCAGCAGGGCTACTCCCGAAACAAAGTGATAGTTAGCCACTGATTCATTTAGTGGTCATTTTTACGGTATGCATTGATTCTAGGTGTCTGCATTTATATGAATAGGCTGTAAAACTGTTTCTCTCAGCTGAAGTGTTAGTAACTTTTATTCTTGGCTTTCCTCGGGCTGGACTGCATGTGAGTCAGCAGAATTGGAATGTTGTTTCACTGTGGTTTTAGATAGAGCAGGAAATCTCAAGCTCAAGTGTACAACCTTGTGCATGTACCTATGTGTTGCTCATGCTCTGTTGACCCACAATGAGATTTCCCCTCCTTGTCCATCAGGCTGAGCTGTGTGAAATGAGGTCAGTGAGAATACAATGGTTGGTGCTGCACAAAACGATTCCCCCACCCCAGCAAGTTTAATTTGAAGTTTAATTATTTGGCTTTGTCTTATACTTGTGTAAATTTCTAGAGGATGCACCACTCTTAATCTTAACCTAGATTTACTTTTACATACAGGTGTTTCACATATAAATGGTTTTGTGGACTTTTACACTAATACAAAATACATGCCTTCTTCAGACAAACAAATTATATATCATGGTAATAAATTGAGCTTGCTCATACTGGATTTTAGAACTGTAAGACATAATCATGAAGGTTAAAGCAAAAAAAGATATTTCACACATTGTATCATGAATCTAGGTGTGTATGTGTGTGTGTGTGTGTATATATAATGAGCAAGAGAAATGTAGATATTTTTATATATATATATATATATATATATATATATATACACACACACACACACACACACACACACACACAGTATTAATGTCTAAACTGCTGGCAACAAAAGCGAATACACCCCTAAGTGAAAATGGCCCAATTAGCCATTTTCCCTCCCCGGTGTCATAGTAAACCCTATTGAGCATCTGTGAGGCATCCTCAAACGGAAGGTGGAGGAGCACAAGGTCTCTAACATCCACCAGCTCCGTGATGTCATCATAGAGTCGAAGAGGACCCCAGTGGCAACCTGTGAAGCTCTGGTGAACTCCGTGCCCAAGAGGGTTAAGGCAGTGCTGGAAAATAATGGTGGACACACAAAATATTGACACTTTGGGCCCAATTTGGACATTTTCACTTAGGGGTGTACTCACTTTTGTTGCCAGCAGTTTAGACATTAATGGCTGTGTGGTGTTATTTTGAGGGGACAGCAAATTTACACTGTTACACAAGCTGTACACTCACTACTTTTACATTGTAGCAAAGTGTCATTTCCTCAGTGTTGTCACATTAAAAGATATAATCAAATATTTACAGAAATGTGAGGGATGTACTCACTTTTGGGAGATACTGTGTTATATATATATATATATATATATATTCATTCAGTCTCAAGGGTTTTTCTCAACCTGCCTTCTCAGAAATCTGGTTGCAACCATTAATAGCTTTCTTTTTCTACCCCTAGCCAGTTCAGGTATTTCTTGTGTTCCAGCTCAAGTACACCTGGTGCAACGAAGCCCTTTATAACATGCATCAGGTGTGCTTGAAACAACACCTGTTGCATATTTGTGCTGCTATGAGGGATTCTATTCAGGAGGTTAAATAATTTTGAGCCTGGAGTAGTCGCTATAAGTTGCATTTTCAGTTGAATTTGGCAAAACCTCTTGAAGCATTGGTTGTATTGACCTATTTTAATTGCTTGTTTGATTTGTTCATTGCAAACAGCTGAAAGTCTGTAAATTTATTAAAAGCTTGAAAATAATTGTACTAGTGGAAAACTCACATTTGAGTTTTTAGAATGTCAATTTAAATAATTTTTTTGCTTACCCCAAATGTAGATTATCAGCTAAGGCATGTTTGGCTTTAATTTAGATTGAGTTATTCCACTCTCAAGCTAAAGTACATATTGTAGCCATTCCACCTGCCTTAGTTTGATTTCACGATGTCAAACAACAACAGTTTTTTTTAGTTTACTTAGTTACTTAAGTATTGTATCAGAAACCAAATCTATAGACTTCATTTACTTGTTAGCTACTTTGGCCTAGCTTAAGTGAAAGACCAGAGAAGGAAGAACTTAATACACAAACCCTGTCCTGGCTAAATTTGGAATAATGTAGTAAATTATTGCAATAATCTACTGCCTGATAATCTCTCTATGTGCAAGACTAAATCATAGTTGGTTCTTGCATTGAGTTTACAGCATGCCACTGTGTGAACTATTAGCACAGTCATTGTTTCAGCAGAACTGCCTGCCAGCCATGTCAATGTCCTCCATCCCTGCCCCACATGCTAGTCAGCCTAATCCTTTATACCAGTCTGCCTGCTTGTCTGAGCCACCCCCAAGCTGCTATAGCGACCAGCAGCCTAAAACCCATTGGCACAGTCAGTCCCCAGCCAACGTGTTTCTTGCCCTGATTCTCCAAGATCCAAGTGCATTTAGGATAGCATTTCTTAGTCATGTGATTTTGTGCCAGGTATTTATTCTTTCAGTTTAAAGTTGATTCGCCTTATTGAACCTTCACGCATACCGTTCCCCAGTGGTGGAATGCTCTTCCGATCTCAATCCGGACTGCAGAATCTCTCACTATCTTCAAAAAACAGCTAAAGACCCACCTTTTCCATGAACACCTAACCAACTCCTAGAGGGGAAAAGAAAAAAAAAACACACACACAATGCACTTACACCTCTACTCTGTACACTTTGCTTCCTCTGGTATTCAATTAATGGATCTTGTATAGTAGCACTACTTGTATTGTTCCCTGCTTGATATATCGCTTTGCTTATTTGTAAGTCGCTTTGGATAAAAGCGTCTGCTAAGTGAATAAATGTAAATGAATTATAAACACTTTGCGATGTTGCATGTTTCAGATTGATACTGTTCCGTAATGCTGCCATCACCGTAACATTACATTTAGTCATTTAGCAGACACTCTTAACCAGAGCAAGTAAAAGTCCTCCAAACAGTTGAAGGTATAGTGAAAGAAAGCATCTGGTGAATGTGCAGTAACCTGAAAAACAAGGCAAAGTTGCCTAGGTTATAACAAAAAGACAATTTCAAACCAAAATGCAAACACATTACAAAAGGCAAACTGTAATGAATGAATAATATTAAAAACAAACAAACCCAGCAACAATATAAATGAACGATGTGTTAAAACACATTAGGAACTCAAATGGGATTATGTTGTATTCATGTGCTACACCAAATGGCCATGCTTATTATAGAACTTTTAAATTCAGCTGTATTACAGAGCTTGCTCTGTTTGTCTGTGTTCTGAAGTAATGATTTTTGTTTGTCCTCGCTAACAGTGCCGGAGGCTTCTGCCTCTTTTAGCAGTGGCTGTGTTTCTGGATGGGTCAGTGGATGATTGCTAATGTTCCCAATTTGTTCTGAAATCCTTATTGCTCTGTCGTGGGCTCTCTAACTGTTGGAGAGAAAGGCTCATGTAGATATTCAGAAATACCAGTAGAAGTGGCACATACAGTAATGAGTAGAGTGCATTGGGTTTATTTAATTTCACTGAAATCTTTCATTTGATGGTGCATTTCTTCTCTTCTTTTTCTTCTTCAATGAGACTTTAAAGACACTTTTTGATCAGTCAGTTGATGAATTGCTGACAGGAGCTCCCCTCATTCTCAGTTAGGGGCCTCTGAAGCCTGAATCTAACGGAGGCTCCTGCCTGAGCTTGTTGGAGTGTGCTGTGCCTTAAGCTCCTTCAACAAGCTGGGTTTAGCTCAGTAAATCCTAGTCATGTCCCTCTTGGCTGTTTATACACACACACACACACACACACAGACAGGCCTGTTTGAAGGCTAGGAGCTTATCAGTAGAATCAACACACATTTCTTCTAATATTGAATTCTTGCTGAAAATTGTCCAGTATTAGTTTATTGGCTGTAGATTATATGTTTGCTTTATCACTGACCACTGCCATTTAGTGTGCAGTCTCAGCTGGCACATCTCCACACATTGTGGGGAAAAATTACAGTAATTCGTGTGTGCGCTTTGTTTGATTCCAAGGCTTCTGAGTGTGCGGCAAGTGGGTGTGAAACAGGTTTTGTGAGTTGCTGAGTTACTGAAATATGAAAGTTAATTAGATGGTATAAAAAATTTTAATTATTATTTCATGTTTGATTTTAGGCTAGTGATTAAGGTATGTTTAGTCCAGAACCTGATTGTGTGTGTGGCAGCCTGGGGAAAAACCTTCACATGGCTGGTTTAAAACTTTGTTCACGGTCATCTGTATTGTGTGTGTGTGTGTGTGTGTGTGTGTGTGTGTGTGTGGAAATGCTCATCTGTTTTGATGGTGTCTCGCAAACAATTTGGTATCTGCTTGCAAACTACATTGATTAGGCCTATTTTGCTCTGGCATGTAACTATCCAAAAACTTTTATCAAATATTCAGAATATGTGTTTGAGTGTTAATTGTAAGTTTTTCTGTAGTAGTGCGGTGTTGGATTTAAAAAAACATTTTTTTTTAAATTGATCTCCAAGATTCTGTGTGGTGTTAGTTATGTTATTTATTGTGATGCATCAGCAAGCATGCTTTAACACCCCCCACCCCCCTTGTGGCAGCAAGCATGGATTCAGTGACATTCATGCAGTATTGATTGAGAACTTTCCTCTCTGCTCTCTCAGGCCATTTATTCACCCACCCAGGGGTACAGGTAATATGAGAGACATAGAGCATCAGACAGACAAGCACGCACTACTGTTGTCTTTCTCACTCTGTCCTCACTTCATTCATGTGTGAATGTCCGCAGTAGCCCACTCTCACTTGCAATATTGTTAAAACTCACTCATTAGTTCTTTACAAGTATCAAATGTGCTCCGTTTATCTTTCTTTTTTTTTTTTTTTTTTTTAATTCTTTTTTTATTCATTACTGACACTCCTAACATTTTAAGTGGGAAGACTATTGTGTTAAGGAAAAATTTAAGTGGAGGTAATTGTTGATTGGCTCAAATGAGACAAGTTCTACTTTTCTGTAGTGCTACTGAAATCTCATAGAAAAGGTGTAACATCTTTAGAATTGCTCAATGGGAGCTTGGGGCACACTGCATAGTTTTCACATGACAAAATATGACTCATCCTATTCTCTACTGAAATGATGAAACACCCTTTAGCAAAGTGCTTTAAGCAAAGTTCATGCTTGTGATGGATCCTGCTTCTTAGTTGTTAAAGCTGTACTAACATACCTTGCTACTGTAACTCCTGGCAGGAGGGAAATAATTTCACTTGCCAGTTGGATGCTTATTAGTTGGATCTTCTAATTTGGATCTTATACATAAAAAAGATTAATGCTATAAAATTAGTAGAAAACTTTGGGAATCTCCCTGGCCTAGCAGGTGTGTGTGTTTGAAAAGTGGGTATATGGCTCCCCCTGCTGTATGCCCCCCTTTTTTTTGCCAGCTCATCTTTCAGATTGCATTAAATAACCTGAAAAAGCTCCCATATTTGTGTAGCAGTTGAGGTGTAAAACTGTGTAACCTGAAGTAATTTATTATTATTTATAAATCGAGAATTTTGATATTGTTGGCATTATAGTTTAGCCTAATACTTTTTCTTTTTTCACTCGCAACCTCATTTTCTTTCAGTGTAAACTATATAATCAAAATGTGGCTCAAGTAAAGCATTGTAGCTTTTGTCCTAAATCTCTGAGGAGAGTTTTAATCCATACACTGCCCACTGGTGGTGCATGAACTGTGGTTGGTTGGTTGATCAAAATTCAGTGGCATGCTCTTTTCATAGATACATGGGAGGGGGAGTACCATTACATTACATTATTGCAGCCTCACTTGATGCGCAAAACACAACTCGGGGCAAATCATATATCCTTTTAAAGCTTAGAAAGAGTAGGATTGGGTGATATGGGTGTCCATCTCATTATCAGTCATGTAACACAACAAGGTTTAGGGTGTTTTTGTAACCAATAGTGCATTATAAGGGTGAAAAAGCAGGATTATAGGGTAAATAGCTATAAAACTAGCTAAAACCACTATAAAAAAAGTCTCCTTTGACTTTGCTATAAAGGTAAAGTTTTGAAAATATTCATTATGATGTGAGAATAACATACTATTTTCTTAGGAATTATTCCAAAATTAGCTCTAGTGCATGGTCATACAAACAAATGACATTTTGGCATGTTTGGTCAAGGAAGTGTTTTCTTGCTTTGACACATGAAGTTGTGATAAAATAAACGCACTTAAAAGGACCGAATAGTTAAAGGAGTGTTGCAGGTTCAAAACAATATTGAGAACGGTAGGTGATGCTTGTTTTGGGATTATTTTGCAAACTGTTATACATTGAAGTTGTTTATGCAGAGAGTTATGGAGCTTTTAAATATTGAACTTTGATGTTACCGCTGATATTTTCAGAGTATAAACTTTTAACGTTTGACCCAATTAGAAACCAGACACTGGACTACATACACCGTTGTAGATACAATGGCAACATGAGAGGAACTGTTCATGTACCAGCGAGTTTACCTATTCATCATATGCATACCTGGCAGATTAAATACAATACACACAGACAAGCTTTCTGAACTTTTTGTGTCACCAAAAAACAAAAACCCTGACCTTATAAATCCTTTCAAGACAACATGTTAATTTAGAACCGTCACCAGTCTTTGGTAGTTTTAAAGGCTACATGAGAGGTTTATAAATTCTAAAGTGTACTGTAGTTGGGATATTGGCTTGTGATCGTACTCAACCCGTCTAGAATGGTACATAATTAATGCATTCAATTTGATACAAGATAGCTAGCTATTAATTTTAGACATGTGTTAAATGAAGGCAGGTTACATGGAACTCCCAACTAGCATGTGTGGGAGTTTAGACGGTATATACTGACATAAAACTGCCTTGTATTCATGTGTATGCATCTTCCAATAATAAAAATATTTTCTTATTCAAGGAGAATCCAGTCATTTACTTAATGTAATACAGCTATTCTGCTATTTAAAATATTTAAGCAATGAATTCAATATTTGGTTGAAAGAACAGAACCTTAGTCATTTGTTTTGCATAAATATTTTAAATAGAAATGAAGATGATTACCATATACGATTCCTCGAGGCAGTGGTTCACAGTGATCCAGAGGAGTAATAAAACTATATTGATATTATAATTATATTGAAGTGTTTGGGATAAAAATCTCCCCGTCATTGCAGTCTCTCGTTATCCCTAGTTGTCTATGGTGGCAAACTCCTCCACAGCCTTATAAGTGTTTAGGTAAGCCGTCATATCTCATAAAAAAAAAAATGTTCTGGATTTTTTTGTTATTTTGTCTCTTACTGTTCAAATAAACCTACCATTAAAATTATAGACTGATCATTTCTTTGTTAATGGGCAAACGTACAAAATCAGCAGGGGATCAAATACTTTTTTTTCCCTCACTGTAGCACCTCCCTACCTCAACACTCTCCTGAAGGCTTACGTTCCCCCACGCAATCTGCGATCGGTTAACGACTGATGCTTAGTAGTGCCTACTCAGCATGGCTCAAGGTCCCTTTCCAGAACCTTCACACTAACTATTGCTCAGTGGTGGAATGAATTTCCAACCTCAATCAGAATTTGTCACTATCTTCAAAAAACTAAAGACTCGCCTCTTCCATGAACACCTAACTAACCCCTAAAATGCCAACCCCACATCATCCTTAAAAAAAAACAACCCAAAAAACAAACACCTACAATAGCTTTTGCACCTCTACTCTGCCTTTTTTTTTTTTTTTTTTAAACTTTAATTAAGATCTTGTATGGTAGCACTACTTGTATTGTTCTGCCCTTGATATCTCTTTGCTTGTATTTCCTCACTTGTAAGTTGCATTGGATAAAAGTGTCTGCTAAATGAATAAATGTAAATAATCTAAAACTGTATTTATTACATAGATATGTATATTAGACTTAAAAAAAAGTTGTTTCCCAAACTGCTCTTAGACTACCATTATAAGTGTTTTAATTCAGCAGGGAAAGGTTTTAAAAGGTTTCTGACACTATTATTTGCATTATTTACAAGGGTTTATTTAAAAGAATGTAATTCGTCTCCGTAATAATTTCAGTTTATTGTATTTCTATCAATTAAAGGTTCACGCTAATCTTATTTACTCAAATTTTGATTATTTAAGGATATTGTGCAAGGCACTTTTATATGCTCAGTGTATATACTCCTTTTTAATTGTTCGCACACTGTTTACAACTTGCTTAAGCTTCCTGAGAATGTGTTAGGAGGGCGTAAATTTCCGGGCTTTGCAATACCTCAAATGTACTCTAGGTAGCAGACATGCACCATCAGAGATTCTTACTTCCCGCTCTGCTCTTGTGATATTTTTTTTTTTGGGTGTGTGGTCTTTTTTTTTTTTTTTTTTTTTTTTTTTTTTTTTTTTTTTCCTTTTTTTTTTTTTTTTTTTTTTTTTTTTTTTTTCTTTTTTTTTTTTTTTTTTTTTTTTTTTTTTTTTTTTTTTTTTTTTTTTTTTTTTTTTTTTTTTATTTTTTTTTTTTTTTTTTTTTTTTTTTTTTTTTTTTTTTCCTTTTTTTTTTTTTAAAACAAATGTTTTGTTTTGTATATAAAATTTTTTTTTTATGCTTTTTTTTTTTTTTTTTTTTTTTCTTTTTTTTTTTTTTTTTTCTTTTTAAATTTAACCTGTTCATTGGCTCTTAACACTGGGAATGTTCTTTTTCATTCTGTGCATACTCACTGTTAGTTGTAAGGTCATTTGTCTGTGGGAGCGTTAGAGCTTTTCTGCTCTGAGTTTGACTGCTTACTGTAGTGTTGTAGATGTTTAAGAGGGGGGAAAAAGTTAGTCCTTATCAGACGTTACTTAATCCATGTGTTCCCTTTCAAATTCTTTCTTTACCTTTTTCAGTTTTATGGCCCTTATCACAAAGATGGTGTTAGTTAATATAATTTTAGAATGTTATATGTTTTTGTAAGTCCCTTAAGTACATAAGATCTGGAGCTTATCCTGGGAACACTGAGGTTGGAACACACTGGATGTGCCACCAGTCCCTCGCAGGGCACCATGCGTGCACACATTCTCACCTAGGGGCAATTTAGAGCAGCCAATCCACCTTTATGCGTGTGTTTCTCAGAGGTTGGAGGAAACCGGAGACTAATTGTCCATCGTACTTGACAAACACATTGTTTATGGGGATGTCTAGACTCAAACACTTGATTTTGAAAGCTGAGGGAGCTGTTCTTATACATGAGGGTATCCAATGAACGTGATTTACAGTTTTCACCTTTGCAGTTGGTGGACTAAGTGGACACACTGATGACACTGTTCCCTTTTATGTCCACTCCTTAATTATACGGAAATGGCTTGTATCTTAACAATGGCTCTTATTAATGAGGTCTCATATATGTTCTGACATTTAGATTTTTGCCTCTTTTACGCAGACATTCCTCAGTCATGCGTACCCACTGCTCTCTCCATCAGCACACCTCTGTTCACTTGCCAGGCGTGCGGATAGTGGCAGTGTGCCCGCTCGCTAAGGGCTCACAGCCTGTTCCTGCAGTAACTAAAGGACAAAAAGCAGAGGGGCTAATGAGGAGAGTATGTTGACCATGCTTTATGGTACTGCGCATGGAGAGCTGAGTATAGACTCCGTCCAAAAAGTAATAGCTTTTATTTAACGTCACTTGTACAAACTGTCCCTAAGGTTTCTTTATTTTTATTACCTTACTGTTCAGGATGAGTTAAGCAGAGTCATAAGCTGTTGGGATTTTTCAGGAGCTCTCCATCATAGATGGGAATCAAACAGCTTTTGGACCAAAAGAGATTCACTTTGAGGATGATCCTCCTAAGTGAACTTGAATTCTGTGCTCCATTCATCTGCCCTTGATTCAGATGTTTTATTGAATTGTTGCAATTTAATTTATCAATCCTTAGGTCTTGTTTTGATTCTGTAGTGTGAATGATGTCCTTTTCTTACAACGCTTGAAAGAGTACACGAGGCTGTACAAGATTATACCTGGAAACAAATGTCAACTTTGTTTTTATTGCTCTACTGCCTTTAATGTAGATTTATGCAGGTAATTGCATGTCCATAGCACAGTGTGAATTACTGTGAACCTTTCAGATTTTCTATTTTAATGCATAGTACCTTTCATTGTATGAGCCCATTTCTGAAAATGTTGGGACCGTATGGAAAATGCAAATAAAAATAAAGAAGAGTAATTTGTAAATGTACTCTGACTCTGTATTTAAACAAAAATGTATGAAGACAAGGTTTTTGCTGTTTAACCTAAATAATTGCATAGTTTTTTTTTTTAATTAAACGTTTATTTTGAAGTTGATGCATGTAACAGTTTCCTTAAAAGTTGGGACAGAGGCAATTTAGGACTAATAGCAATGCAATGAGTTGAAATAATTGTCTAATGATGGTATATAAGGAGCCTCCAAAAAAGGCCTAGTTGAAAGAGCAAAGATGGGTCAAGGCTTGCCAATCTGCCAACAGATGCATCAGCAAATAATCCAAATCGGTGGGATTTTGGGCATTTCACCTTCTACAGTGTACAATATAATTAAAAGATTCAAGGAATCCGGTCATCCGGTCCGTAATGGGCAAGGCCAAAAACACTTTTAAATGCACGTGATCTCCGAGCCCTCAGACATCACGGTCTTAAAAACTGTTCTGAATCTGTAATGGATATCCTGACATGGGCTCAGGAATACTTTGGTAAACCTTTTGTCAGTCAACACCATTTGCCGCTGCATCCACAGATGCAAGTTAATGCTTTACTATACAGAGTAGAAGCTATACATCAACACTGTACAGAAGCACCACCAACTTCTCTGGGCTCGGTCTCATCCGAGATGGACAGCAGCACAGTGGAATCGTGTTTTGTGGTCCGACGAGTCAACGTTTCATAGTTTTTGTACAAAACAGCCGTTGTGTTCTCCGGGCCAATGAGGAAAAGGACCATCCAAGCTGTTATCAGCGTCAGGTCCAAAAGCCAGTATCTGTCATGGTATGGGGGTGTGTCAGTGCCCAATGGCATGGGTAACTTGCTCATCTGTGAGGGCATCATTAATGCAGAAAGATATGTACACATTTTGGAGCAAAATATGCTGCCATCCAAGCACGTTCTGCCTGGATTACAAGCACATGGTTGCATAAGAAGAGGAGTGCGGGTGCTAGCATGGCCTGCTTGCAGTCCTGACCTGTCTCCGATTGAAAATTATGAAGTGCAAAATAAGGCAATGAAGGTCCCATACAGTTGCGCAGCTGAAGAAATACCTAATGGATTAATGGGGTAAAATTCCACTTGCTAAACTTAACCAACTGGTGTCTTAAGTGTTATTTAAGAAAAGTTTATGCTTTTTTTTTTTTGGAGTGTGTTTCAGTTATCAGATTTGAAATAAGTGTATATTTTCAAAAATAAATTAAGTTAAAAAAGTAAAACATCAAATAATGTGTTTTCAATATAGTACAGGAAATTTACTTTTGAGATGTATTTTTTTATTTATTTTTTTGCATTTTCCATATAGTCTTAACTTTTTCGGAATTGGCATTGTAATTAGATGTACTGGTGCCTTGTATGATGTAATGTTGTCCCGGTGTCTCATTTATTCTCATGTATTTTTTTTTTAATTAATTTTTTTTTTTTTTAAGTGCTTGCAGTTTGACTGTGCATTTTTGCTGGCAGGTGGGATTGAGACGCTGCAGGTGTGCTTTCATGTACAGGCTAGCACAAGACTAAGATGCCCTTGCAATACACAGACGCTTTCAACAGAGGGATTGTTGCTCCCAAGCAAACTGGATCCTGCCGGTTGTTGTCTGTGAATGTTCCTCTTGGAATTAGGGCAAACCAATAGGGAGAGGAACAGTCATCATGATCTGACCTGACAGATGGAGGGAGGAGAGAGAGAGAGAGAGAGAGAGAAAGGGTGTGGAAATGAGCTCAGAGAATGTAGGAAAATAGGCAGCTCGCTCTATGGTAATAATAAGGTACCAGAAAGAGATGGGGAGCAATGTTAAAAAAGTATGCAGATTATGTTAAACTGGGGCAGCTTCTAGATTTGTGGGGGGTGTAAAATAGTTTGACTGATGATTAAATCAGTGGAATTCAGTATTTTTTTTCCACAGGATTTACTCCCAAACTGTATATTTGGGGTGGGTAAGGTGGTTGAAGAGTTTGTCCATTATTGATGTTATCTTCTGCATGTCATCTCTGGATGAAAGAGCCAGGGGTGACACCTAATTCTCAGTCACTACTGGTATCCCTGTGTTCCCAGTGGGTACCGTCCAGTCTAAAACAAATGAGCTATATGCCTTTTGTGTTTAGAAAATGATAAATATCTCCTCCACACAAGCCTGGCTTTTGATCAAGTGATTTTTCCAGCTGGAAGCTTTTGGTAGGCTTCTGCACTCATCCAACACAATAAATGCGGATCGCAGGGAAAGCACAATTTAAAAAGAACAAGGTATGAAACTAAGGATGCCGTTAAGCTTTGCAGAGCGATGTTTCACAATACTTCCTCAATAGCTTAAGCCTTAAACGTATTTTATTGAGACTTGCCTGTAAAGTCTGGATTCTGCGCTCACTGTTATAATCCAATGCTATAAAGTCTGAGCTTATTATATCAATATAAGGTTTAATAAAATGTTTCGGTGGAATTTTCTTTATTTTCTTTTTTGTTGGGTGTGGTCTATTAAATTATTTAATAGGCTGTAAAATGGGGTCTCATTTTGACCGCTTTGAAAAGGTGGTGGAATAGAATTATGCCGTGTTAAATGCTGTACATTTACTTTTTTTTTGGTTCAGACTGTTGACAGTTTTGCCAACATATGGTTGACATGATCACATGAAGGGTTGAAGTGGAAGTAAGGCTTGTGCTTGACTGGCCATCTGAATTAAGAACATTATGTACAGTACAACCCCCATCATGGGGTAGCCAAGTTAGTGAAATCCCTTCTATTATGTCACTTCATCAGTTAACTGGAGCTTGTCTTCACCACGCTTCATGCTGCTCTGGTTCATTGGAAAGCCTTCACTGTACTTCCCTTTGTTTGTGTCTTGGCTTAAGAACAGTACATTTATACAGTATTTATACAGTTCCAGTCTCATTAATACTGTATGTCCACTCTGTACATTACGAACGGCTTTAACTGTCAGTTTTATATTGACTGCGTTGGTTTCGGCTATAGGGATGGAATGTGAGTCTGGATGTATTCAGTAGCAAGAAATGTTCTCGTGTTATATTGGCAGACACTTTATTCATCTTTTTCCTTTGAGTTCACTTCAGTGCTTTCTCCCAGATCTTCTTTACAGACTGCTTTTGGCTTTGAGTGAATCCTATACCCACCAGATTTCACTTCACATTACTTATACTTGCTGCATCTGTATACAGATGAGCACAGTTATGTAATGGCTAACATGCGAGATGCTTTTCACACTTCCTCAAAAACTAGAGCACAGCAAGGTTTAGAAGGATGTATATTGCCAGTGGGTGGTCCTTTTTCAAGAAATTACCCCAGGACAGTAAAAATGGAAAATTCAGCTACTCATGCACAACAGTGAGAACATATTGTATGAAACATGAATTGCTGATTAAGAGGGGATATCATGGATGAAAGATGTGTGAACGGTTATTGTCAGCTGAATTTTAAATGAATTACCTGGGATAAAAATGTAGCACTCGTTATTTACTAGTATTTGTAGAAACCCATAGACTGCCGGCATTAGTCTTTTAATAATTAGTGTTTAATTCACATGCACATTGAAGCAATTCTCTTTGCTCATTTTCTTGCTCATCAGGTGAAACTTGCTGAGGCTGTCCAGTCTTTTCTGTCTGTTGCACTGTGAGGGTGGGAGCTGGAGAATACAGGATGGAGCTCTGTTGTGCAACCTGCTGCTGTCAGCCCAAATGGCAAAATGACGTACACTCTCATGCTGGGTGGCAATGTGGCATTTGTCTGTGTAACAACTAAGCATGTGCTGCTGATCATTTATTCGATATACAATTTAGTCGATATTCAGCATTCATGATATTGTTTTACAAGACCCTTTCAAATAGCCTGTCAAATCTTCAGCCTTGAGTTCAGGAACCATCTGCCTGGATAGACAGCACTTTTGGGATTCTGAGATTACGTTTGTGCAGCGTAAGGTCAGCTGGGTTCTATGGTATTTTATTTTAGCCAAATTTGAAGGCAGTAGTGCATGTATCTTTTGTCTGTGCACAAATGTCCCAGCAATTTTGTCCACATTGTGTTCGTTAGATGAGCATGTTTACCAGTGTTCATATAAAAGGCTGTTTTGCAGCTAAACGCTTCATTGCTGTTTTGATTAAAGCAGTAATTAGATATTTAAATTTAGCAATAAATACTTTTCTCTTTGTTTGCATACATAACACAAACTAACAGGCAACATATAAAATTTAGTACCATGTTGTGTTTTTATAGCTGAGAAAGCAGTTGTCATAAGTTGAAGCTGTATGTGATGCCTACGAAAAAAAATATTTCTCTAGTAAAATACAGTCCCATGAAATGAGACCTTTCCTGGTTAATTAATTTATTTTATTTTTAATTTGTATTTAAGTATTGGATCACAGTAATGTAGTAAAGCTTAAGTGTTAGAATCCATGTTCATATTATTGAATAATTCCACCAAGAAGAATGTGCATTCTGTACTTTTACATGACTAACCCTAGAAACCTGCTGTGTTTTGGTGTATGAGCCTTGCAGCAGAGTCTGTGTGTTGATGCTGATGTATTTGAATGAATAGAGCCTCAACTAAACACAGCTGCATCGCACCACCATCCAAAGCACCCACTCAGTGTTCTTTGGACAGGTACAGTACAGTCCCTCCTATTGTTGGTCTCTATTATTTCAGTGCGAGCAGCTTAAGCCTGTGAGACATGCACATGCTTTATTAGTCGTGGTCACTTTAAGCCATTGCTGGCCTACAATGCTTATGAGAAGTGACAAGATAAGTCCGGGCCGAAGTGCAGGGGGCCCTCTCTCCACAAAGCTGCAGTTGGAGAAGAGAAATGTGTGTTGCGTTGGCGGGAAATGAGGAGGAGGAGAGTGGGTTGGGCTTCGTGAGATTTGGGTAGCTGCTGATATAGTGTGGGCAGCAGCCTCCAGAGCATCAGTTTGTAAAAACACAGATCATTGGGAAGGTCTTAATCTCTGCTGATGGTTTATGTAACAGTGAGTCACGTGACATGACATCACAGCTTGTCCCGTTCTTGTTTTCTGTCGATCGCTCACAATTCTGCTTGTTAGACATACAAAGGCAGCGCAGTGGAGACAATCGAAGAGGCACGTACAACCCTTGGACTGCTTTTTGCATTTTTGTGCCAGATACACAGTGTAACATACTACTCATTGTCCTCATGTTTATGTATTTGAGCCTTGTGGAGTATATTGGATTGAATTGTGTTATTGAAGGTTTGCTGATTGACGGATCAATGAGAGAAACGGATCTCCAGGTGCAGGGCCGGGACAGAATGGCCATAAAGCTTTTGTTCAGGGAGTTGGAAAAGCATCTGAAGAGGTAAAGCTCACAAATGAAAAGAGCAAATGCCTTGTGTAGCATTGTTTCAAGCCTTTCTGTGGACACATCTGTTTATAGCTGTGTGCTGCGATGTCTTTTTGTATTTCATTTTGAAAAGTAACTATAGAAGTGCTTCCTGAATGGAAATGCTATTTCTATCTCTGTCCCCATAATGTGCAGTAATAATACAGGACCGTTTTATAATTAATGTGGTTGTATTCTGAAGCATGCATGTATTGTAATGTTCTACGCTTTCATAGTCCTCAAGATTATAGTCCGTGTTGGCGAGATGGAAGATGTCATCTGGGGCATTATCTTTTTTGCCGTGTTGTGGTTGGTCCAAAATAGTAAGGTCACCTTAAAGTCACTGTGTTGGGATGAATGAGCAGTGGTCTGTTGTAAGTTGTTTAAATTACATTAGCTTAAGGGAGACTGCATTTGTGCCACAGAGAGATGACGTATATTTGGGCACTATAATTGGTTAAAGCTTCTTCAAGGTAAGAACTCTGGGTGAGCTTGTCGTTCCTTGAGCTACTTGGATTCTTTCCTTTGTTTGTTGTGTTGCAATGTTTATTTGGGATAACTGGTGTAGATTTACTAGATACCAAGAGATTTACTAGTCTACCACCGTAATCCTGAGGCAGTCTTATACATTCTATAATTGCAGATATGTCGTATTTTACAATATTAAATGTGTAATGTAATCTGATGTGACCGTGGCAAAATGTTTTGTTGGGGTTTTTTTTCTTTCTGCCATTTGGAGCTTCCACACAGGTTGCCTAGTAGAAGCCTAGAGTAGGCCTCCAGTTCTATCTAGGGGTCAAACTAGCGGAGACCTATAGTAGTAGTATTCACTCCCTTTCCTATATGCATTCTTGGTACACAGAATGTATACCTGTAAATAATACCTTTTTTGCTGATGTAGCTCCTTTGACTCATCAGTTCAGTTTACTGTTAGAAAGTGTATTACGCTCTCTCTCTCTCTCTCTCTCTCTCTCTCATATATACGTGTGTGTGTCTACACACTGATTTTGCATAGTGAAGATTAGCAGTAGTATAAGGTTCAAACTTGCACAGGCGTCATGGGTTAGTATTAGTAAAGTGATCTTTGATCTGATTCACTAACTGTCACTATTCACTTGATACTGGAGGGAAAACAAATTCATTAATCAGGCTCCTATGCTATGTTTTATCATGAATAGCTTTGAACCATCAATAATTATTAGAGCAAACCATATACAAAGTCTTAGTACAATACCCCCTATGATAAGATCTAATCCAGAACAAAGAGTGTAATCAGCTTGTACTATGCCTATTGTGTATAATGTAATTAAATTGTGGTTCATGTTGTGAACCTATCTTTTAATTTCATGTGACATGGTATAAATACTCTAACAACCAAGCAGGTCTTTCCAAAGGAACATTTTAATGAAGTGTATCTTACTTTTCATCAGACAACTATAATTTGATTTTTGGTGTGTCATTCTGGATAATGCATTTAATTTTTCATAAGTGACCGTGCCTGTTGGCTCTCACCTGGCAAGCTCTTTACATTGGATTACTAATGAAAGGCAATTATTTGTGGCCAGGACTGGCTCAGATCTTATACCTGCCTGAATTACTGCACAGCTTGCACAAACTATAACTTTAAACTGGTCTCTGGTTTCAACAAAAAACTTGTCCTTGCTGATTTATTTAAGTTCTTCACTGCAGACATGACCTCTACAGAACATGTACGTGTATGAACAATGAGGCTTGTGTAAAAGTGGTTAATTTGCCACTTAAATAAAATAATGGCACATTTTTGGCTATCGAAAAAACGTGTATGTGTATATATGTGTGTGTGTGTGTGTGTGTGTGTATATATATATATATATATATATATATATATATATATATATATATATATATATATATATATATATATATATATATATATATATATATATATGTGTGTGTGTGTGTGTATATATATATATATATATATATATATATATATATATATATATATATATATATATATATATATATATATGTGTGTGTGTGTATGATATATGTATTTCCTAGACCTGTTAGAAAACGGTATTTGACAGCCAGCTCTTGTTCCATTTACTACAAACAAGTGTCAGCCTGTGTATGCTGAATCTGTGATAACATTTCAAGCTCTTTATGGGTTTAGGTGCCATTGAGCTTTAGTTGTGAAGGTTATTTTTAAGCGAAAAGTTTAGATAATGTGTGAATAGATTACATATATTTTATCAAGTAAATTCTTAGTGTTGGTGTCGTTATTTGTGTATGCCTGGGTATTAAAATATATACAGTCGTTTATGTCTTGCACGAATATTTTTTTTACACTGCTGTTCAAAATGCATTGTTCTGGTGCAACCGGAATTTCTTTATTAGGAAGCTGCGTTTTAAATAAATTATGCGTGGTGGCGCTGCTGAGGCTCGAATGGGGGCGTTACCACATAGATTAGTCAAATCATGTTCCTCCTCCACCAATAGGGTGCAGCGCTGCGCTGTTTTTCTCGGATATATTATGCAAATAGTGCAGGCTGCAGATTTTTCAGCACAGCGGAGATGAGCTGACCTTGGAGATCCTTTGTGCGGCGGAGGTGGATGTTTGCTCTGCTGATAACCAGCCTTTCTTTGCGAAGGTCGACTTTTCTCACCCGCCGATTCAATGTGAACCTCGGCGAGACTATAAAACACTCGCGCATCGCTTAAGAGTTTCATTTTTCTCGCTTCCGTGTTGGTGTATATGGACGAAATAGCATGAATTCTCCGTGCTATTCGGTGGCGATGGATCTTGGTGTATGCCAGCTAAGAAATTTTTCAATATCTTTTCTGTCATCGCTGCTGGGAACCGAAACCTCCTCCGTGAGGCTCGACAATAGGTAAAAAAAAAAAAAAAAAAAAAAAAAAAGACAAGCCTATGCGTTTTAGAGCAAGAACCGTCAGCAGACAATGGTATCGCTTGAAATGCCCGGTTTTCTGTAATTAGTCAGTGGTCCTATCCATAGCTCTTTAATATAGATTTAAAACCCAGAATATTGGTTTATTACCATGCCTATGGGTATGTAGAAATGCCGTTTTAATAATGTCTGAAGTCTGCTTGCTTATTTACACTCGATCCAGTTCTCGGAGAAAAAGATGCTGCATAGAGACTGCTCTGTAAATCTGGACATGTTTCTGCGCTTCCAAATAGTGTCGTATTTAACGAGTTTTGTTTCAAAAAGCGGTATTATTTCTAATAGAATGTACAAATGTATTTTGCCTGTGTATTTAATCTTATGTACCTTATTGTTTGTTTATTTCTTTTTTTACACTCTTGATTAATTTTGGCTGTGTTTTGGATTTATTTTTCAGTTCTTCAGGTGCCAGTGTTGTGGCCATAGACAACAAAATCGAGCAAGCAATGGTAAGTGTGTGGGTTTCTTTTCTTGCTATACATGAAGAGGCCTTGTTAGCGACAGAATAAGAGTGGATTTGACCAGTAAAGCAAATAGTAATGAGTGAGGACAGAGCTGCATCAGCATCCCTAACTGTCTAGTGAATTACATAATGACTAAATGGATACAGTGGTGCACAGCACAGGAAAACGCTTTGGTTTATGGCGCTTTTGCAGTATCGCTTCAGCTCCCTTAATACTTCAATTCATTACGTTATTGTGTTCATTACAACAGATGTTAGAAGTAGTGCAGCTCTAGTGTTCTCTCGTTTAGAGTTGCTGAAGTTAGATCTTTGTAACTTTCACCCTTTGTAATTATAAGGCATATAATAAACATACAGTGGTATTTCACGTTACAAGTTAATATTTTCGCTGAATACTAATTTTCAATTCCGAGGTCTCCAGAAACCCATATAATCCTGCCTGTGCTAACGTTTTGAATGTGGAGTCATATTTCCTGCACGAAACCGTGATCAGGAGCAGTACTCGGCCTCACGCGAGCCTGTGCCTCGTTACTGTTGCTAGGCAAAGGACAAAGCTTTTACAGGCAGTTATAAATATCTCTGCCTCTGATTGGCTGAGCTCGGTGTGGGACGGCCATTTTGTTCTCTCAGTGACGCGGAGTGTAGCAAGAGCCTGTTGTGCTGAATGCAGGTATTCCCTAACCGAGCATATGCTCATTGCTTTCCTCAGCATTGCATCAGTTTGGCTCATGAACTCTGCTAGAAATGCACTTAATCATTAGTCCTGTCCACAATTCAGGTTTTTTTTTCTCCTTTCTTTATTTTTAAATAAGTTTATCCAGTCATCAACATGAAGACTGATCATGACAAAAATTATCTGCATAACCAAAACCTTAATTAAATCCATGAGCAGTACTATAAATAATGCTCTGATAATTCAGGCTTATACAAGTCTTACTTAATTCCCTTGTGTTGACCGTGGGTTTTTAATCCTTACATTATGCTTAACTCGGAATGCTTGTATTTTTTGCTTCTATCTCAACTTTGTATATGCTGTGTATTCTTTGTTTTCAGGATCTAGTGAAGAGTCACTTGATGTATGCTGTTCGAGAGGAAGTGGAGGTGCTGAAAGAGCAAATCAAAGAACTGATTGAAAGAAACTCTCAGCTGGAACAGGAAAACAACCTGCTGAAGAATTTAGCCAGTCCGGAGCAGCTGGCACAGTTTCAGGCCCAGGTTCAGAGTGGCTCTCCACAATCGTCCACGCAGGGAACACAGCAGTCAGCGATGACGGGGCAGCAGCTCCCTACACAGAACTCTGGACCCTCAGTGTAACATGTCAAGAGGAATGAGTGGTCAAGTGAGCTAAGGCAAAATTCACTTATAGAACACGTATGCCTCTTTCACAAGAGGATTATGTCAAAGTTTGCACATATTTAAAGTCTAAGAACCTGACAAAGGCTACACTGCATTGCTGTACACACTGCTGACAGTCCGGTAGTTTGCTGACATGTTGGATTTTGCCAAATTCCATGGATTGTGGCTGTTGGGAGAAAGAAAATCGAAGTGGACACAACTCAAATCACTGTGCCTGTGTCTAAAGGATTTTAAGCGATGTCATTTTTCAGTGGTAACTCTGGCTTTGTAATGGTGTTTCCATACCTCACTTTTGTAGTGGAAATGCTGATCAGTCTTTTTTTAAGACTCCAAAAAGCAAGCACTTTAATGATGACAAATGTGAAAATTATTTCTTGAACAACTAATCAGTGCACCGTCAACTATGTGGAAGGTGTACGAGATGGTGTCTCAATTGTTTGCATTAGGGTCATCATTATACCTGGGTGAATGAAGGGAGTACAGTTGCCTAGGAGGGAGGTATTGATTTTCAGTATTTAACATTGAATTCCTTATTCGATCTGTTGCGACATAAAAGCTGCTGTTTCACTGCAGTGACTCAAAAGAATCTGAGGAAAAAGATGTTGAGCTGAGAGAATGGATGGAAGAATGAATGTGGGCTCATGTATATCCTTGTATATTTAGTGTAAGTAATCTGTAAAATAGTGATATTGTGAGAAACACTAAGAGACACTATTTAGGTTGTACAAACTAAAGACAGGGTTGTTGGTTTGCCTGAGATATTTGACTTTTTCTATGCTGTTGTACAAGAATGGAGGTTTCAGTCTTAGGATATTTACAGGACAAAAGACAACTATTCAACTTCCTGGCTGTGTTAACACCTACTGTATACCTTGTTCACTTGAAGTTATTTGAAGTATATTGCACCCATGTGATTTGTTTGTTTTTGACAGTGAAGTACTCTGGAGATCAAACCTTCAACTTAGTTATTCTGAATATCATTAATAACTAATATGCATTATTGCTGCATTTTATATATAAGTTGTATGCTTACGTTGCGTGCATGTCTCTCAAAACCGGTGATAAGGTGTAAAATAGTTCAATTGCACTTCACAACTCTCAATAAAATGTTTAAGGAACCTTGGCTGAGAACATTATTTTAAGTAGTTGTGTGTGCGTATATATTTATGTATGTGAGAGAGAGGCCAAGAGGAAAAAGTGCGGTAAACTTCGGTCATCTAATTTATGGATTAATAATCTGTTATCTTAAGGCTGTTTCACACAAAACCAGTTTACTTCAGTATCTCTACAATTTACTTGTTTTGCCCTGTTTTTTGTCCCTTCTGTCCATATTTTACATCAGGTGTCCTTGCAAGAACGGGAGCAAGATTGATATAGCCCTGACATTTCAAACCACTTAGAATTTATTTCTTACGAATCATCATGTATTGGACTTCTAGTAAAGTAGATCTAAAACCTGACTGCAATCAGATAAACTACAAAACTGGCACATCATTATTTCAAATGGACAATCCTTATAGTTACTGTGAGCTGTACAAAAAGAAGGGGATATATTATCGCGCTTATAATTCTATTTACTTTATTATTAAATGTTCTCTCTTCTTACCTCCTGCATGATATCAGGTTTTGTATATTTCCAAAAGCTAAACCAGACATTTCCCAAATCTGTAGAATTTATTTTCAAAACAGTCATACACAACACTAATAGAATAAACAACATATACAAACAAAATGTGGCACGACATTAATGGTTACAAAAGCGTACATTCTATTGCACAAATCGGACATGAGGGTGGCAAAGCCGGCCACAATGGTTCAGTAGAAAAGCACTTGTTCCTGTTATCCAGGTACACTGTAAACAAGTGAATGGCAATGTCATATACTGTGCACAGGACTTGGCTCCTTCGCATACAGCTGACGATCAGTATTGCAGCCTCCAGTTTTCCTTACTACTGTGCCTAATAGGCGCAGATCTCATGGACGTGTAGAGGAGGTGCAGGACTCATATTCCCATTCGGATGCTCTGAATGATTTGAAAGATGGCTAAGAAGAGATAAAAACATTGTCAGGGGTTAGAGCCAGGAAAATAAGAGTTTTGAGATCTACAACAGTAGATATACTACAGTATTTGTTTCTCCATCATATTCATATGGCATTGAAATTTGGATCAATACAGATGACTGCCAAAGGTAAAACCAGTGGCTCTGATATGCTGTGTGGGGAGTTTTACAAGTAAGGTTTGTCTGCTTGTCTCTTTTCAGAATGCAAGGTCGTTGCAAACCATACTAAATTATTCGGGCTTTTAATCTATGATGAAGCTTTGATCTTTTTTTTTTCTTTTTCCTTTCTTGCTTTTATTTATTTCTACCATTTTCTATGTAATTCAGTTTCCTGCCAATTCTCACCCACCAGCCAGCTCTCCCCCATCATACGACAGCTACCAACTTGGGAGGATGAAGGCTAACACTTGCTTCCTCCAAGATGCAGAAACCCAGCCAACCAAGCCTTCGGCTCATGGTGTGTCACAAGCCTGCATAACACACACTCAGAGGAACTACTCACTATGTGCACTCTCACAGACGCCCATGGTGTGTCACAAGCCTGCATAACACACACTCAGAGGAACTACTCACTATGTGCACTCTCACAGACGCCCACAATTGGTTAGTGTCACTGTGACTGACAGGGGAGACAGAGTATGCCATCCCTCCCACCCAGAAAGAATGGCAAATTTTGTTCTCCTGGACCCTGGCAACGGATGGTTATGGCATTGTTCGGATTCAAAATTGTGATCTGGCTATAATCAACGTTTTTCTGTTGCATCACTTGGGTCTATTTCTATCCTGATAGGAGTCATCTCTGCCAGGATGCCAATAACCCATTCAAAGGGCACAAGGGGTCATTGAGTGGTTTGATGGGGGTGAACATAATGTAAACCATATGCTATGTCCTTCACAGTCAACAGATTTGAACCCAACTGAACATCTATGGGAGATTTTGAGGTGACGGGTTAGATAGCACTCTCCAGCATTAAAACACCATTTTTCCAAAATACATTCCCAGAGTTGGTGTTCATCCCTCTCAGACATTTCCAGAGATCTGTGCCAAGGGACACTAAAGCAGTTCTGGCAGCTTGTGGTGGCCCAAAACGTCTTATGGGTTTTTTGTTTGTTTGTTTGTTTTTCGTTTTTTTACACTTTTTAATCTGTCACCCATATTTATGTGGGTAAATACAAGAGTTATACTTGAATGTTACCTGATCCACAAACAACAAATACGAAGAGTGCCAAAAGCCATGGTCCCACTGGATATTTCTCCTCTTGTGGTCGCTGCAAGATAATCAGAAAACAAGAAATTGCATTGCATTTACTTCAAAAAAGTAGCAATAACAAGTATTAAGAACTATACAATATCTGTGTTCATTACTGTCGGTTCAAAACAGCCAAACATTTTGAAAATGTTATACCATCAAAGTTTGAAAATTTAGATGATTGCACAATAATCCCAGTGGCTCAAGATGAGGCAACTAATTAAGACACTGTAACATCTTTGAAGCAGGGGTTTGCAGTCTTATTCACAAAGGAACAATGTGGCTGCATGCTTTCATACCACCAAATCTGAATACTCCTGATTACATTCACATAATCAACTGATTGAGTTGATCATAACCAAACAAACACTGTATTGGTCCAGGGTACCTTAGACATTGTCTATATAATATTACTATTCTCCATTATCTAACCATTTCCAGTAACTGGAAAGTGCCAGTATCTTACTTCATTAGTCAATTACCCAATTAAAATATTATGTTTATAGTGAGATCACCTAGTAAGTGCTTTATACATCTTCAGTAGTAGGTTGTAGCAGGTGCTTCATACATCTTCAGTAACCACTTTATCAGGGTTTCAGTGCATCTGGAGCCTATCCCAGGGTTCAAGGCAGGAATATACCCTGGATGGGACACAAGTGGCACCATGCACACACATTTCTTCTTTGATCCCTAGCTGGCGACAGGACACGGTTGCCTCTAGAGCCGGTACACTGCTATGGCTGCTGCTGGATTTTGAACTTCATTCACGATGCCTGGCAATAGCCTTGGTGTCATGGAGACTGAATCTGTTTTTTTTTTTTAGGTCCTGCTACAGTTGCTTAGACCATGTCTTCTTTGGCGCAGATTTTTGCACCTTTCATTCCACTGGTCGTTGCCGCCAGAGAAGCTGATATGGTATTCGAGTGACGTTCATTCGGCAGATGTGCCCGAACCACCTCAGTCATCTCAACTGAATTGTCTCTTCGATTGTGGGCTGGTTGTTGCATCTTATCCGGGTGGTCTTGTTGTGAAGTCGATCACGAAGGGAGACACCCAAGACCTGCAACAGGCATCACATTTTGAAAACCTCAAGTTTGTTTAGCTCTCGAGTCCACATTTCTGATGCTTAAACGAGAATTGGCAAGATCAGCATCCTGAAATGGCAAATTTTGGTCTCAATGTAGACATTAGCCTTTTTCCATATGTACCACTTAAGCGAAGTGAATGCTGCTGTTGCCTGGTCAATTCTGCTGTGGACTTCATTGGCGGAAGCAACTTTCTTCTCCTCATCCCAGATATTTGAATCCTTGCACTTGTTTGATTTGGACTCTGTCGAGGTGACTGGTGGCCTGTGAACCATCCGTTGTCAGGACTTTGGTTTTGTCCGAGTTGATATTCAGGCTGTATGGCTGGGCGATGTGAGCGATATCATAAAGGATATTGGTGGCCTCGGCATTGACGAATATAGCAGTCATCAGCAAACATCACACACACACACACACACACACACACACACATCTAGGGCAACATGGTCTAGCCAATCCATTTATTGACAGTTTTTTTGGGGATTGGGAGGAAACCCACATGAACATGAGAGAACATAAGAAACTCCACACAGACAGTAAATTGAGGATAGATTAGGATGGACAAGAACACAACACCGCAACAAGGAAAACTACTAATTTATAAGCAAAAAAAAGTACAGTAGATAGCACATACAACAATAATAAATCACTCTTCTATTAATTTATAAACAGGACTAGCATAAAAATACCTGTGAGACAAAGGACTGTCTTGTTGTCCTTTGAACGTTCAACCTAAGAAGGGCAGTTTAAAGTTAAATAATGATTACATGGATTGCATATGCATCTCATTTGCTTTTTTGACAACATGGGAGTCATACTGTACATCTCAAAATTTAACTGCTCTTGGACATGACTTCAAACAAGATGGGACATGCGGTTCATGTGATATAGCAGTTAAGGTAAGGCCAGTGACAACAAGGCAATTAAATTATTCAGCAAATAAAGAGAGGTCTTAAGGACAATCCTGCATTCTCAGCCCTGAATCATGATCTGGTTCCAGATGTGTAGGCCTAATGTACACATGGCCTTATTTATAGCCACATGTATGAGAGGGTGTGATCACTGGGCTTTATAGTAGTTGGTGAAACGCTTGTATATGTCACATCCGTTTATTTCATATTATAAACACATCTGAATGTACTGAATGTAAAGGTTTGCACCAGTACAGTGTTGATGCTTAAATATTGTTGGTGGTTTTGTCAGAACCCCTATTTTGGATGAGAAATATAATAAATTAGCCAAGAATTGAATCTGACATCTGGATACATAATTAACCCAGGACTAATTAATAGCTTACATAGCTTTACAGGTAGGGAAGAATACGGTGTAGGTTACTCGGGAACCCATGTGTATCGTCGAAATGATTTCTATTATAAAAGAAAGCTACCAGTAGTAAACAGTCACAACAGAATATGATGGTGCTGATAAGAAGGGTATTGTTTCTCCGCTGACGTGGCAAACGACGGACTAGAGATAACGGCAAAAGCAAACCAAAATTATTCTCCTTTAAAATCCAGACATCTTCGTGAATGGGGTGGGGGCTATGCTCGTTTAGAAACGCTGCTTTTACAAATATTCGCTGTTAATTCTCATTTCCCGCAGGATAAAAACGTGTCTGCCTTACCAGGGTCTTCGCCACGTTGCCCCTCTGCGTGATGTTTTTGCTGTGCTTCTCGTTGGCCATTCGGATCCTCTGTTTGGCGACCATCTTCTTGTCACACGGGAAAATACACTCCTCGCTGCTTTAAAATCAGGTTGTTTTGCTAATTATCCGTGGTGATGCTTAACCTCTTTTCCCTGCACCTGCTCCCTTAAAGTCTGAATATAACGGAGTGAAGGGCGCCTCCATCAAAATAACGGCTGAGGGAGAGAGCAGGACGCTGCTGATGTGCGCCTTCTTTTCTTGCATGGAGCTCCTGCTTATTAGCTATATCTTCCTCCATAACATATAATGGCGTGGGATTCTGATATAGCCTACCGTTTAACACGTTATGCGGTTTAGGACGAATCCATTCAGTTTTTATTCATCTGGCTGTTAGTTATGATGTGCTGAAACAGGATAAGTGAATGTCTTGTTTATGCCATCTCCTCATGGACCACTGAGCTAGTTAGTTAGTTAGTTAGTCTGGAATTAAGGACACACTATAACTTTAATTTAGCATTACTCTTGGCATATAGTATGTATAGTGTCTGGGTGATGTTCTCCTATATTGGGGTACTAATGTTAGACATTTATATTGCTCCCATTACAAAAATGTTATACTTTGCTTTTAAAAGAAGCTTTTCCCACGTTACGTAGAGTGAAGAGAAATTAAAGTTGTATTTAAGTAAGAATACAGTATTGACTAATCAGATCAGATCCTGTTTAATGTATTTTTTTTTCCAGTTTCATTTTTATTGAACATTTCTGCTGTACATTTCTGCTGATCATTTCTGCTAAACATTTCTACTGAACGTTTCTGCTGAACTGTTTCATGTATTTTTATTTATTTTTTAAAATCTGATTCTCTGACATACTTTATTACATGAACACGTGTGATGTTTTGCACTCATTGGCAACAGAAGCTTGCAGTGAAGAGTCTTAGACAACTTCTCAGATCAATAATAAATATCAGCCAGTACCCAGAGCCATCCCTGCTGAGTAGTCCAGGTCTGAGCAGTTAGCAGCTGCCAAACTGTGAGCTGGAAGATGATCTTGGCCAGCTAGAAAATTATTTTCCAGCTTTCTTATTACTTGACTAAATCGATCAATACATGATTGGGATTTCTAATTGCCTTACTGTTGTTATTTTCTTAAAAACAATTTGTCTACAGTGTAGCATTAGCTGTGATTATTCAGAAACTGTTTCCTTTATAATCAGTGCTTAGCAGCTGGCAAAGATGATCTACCAGCTCAGCCTGTGTTTGGCAGATGGTAGATGGTCAGATCCATCTGGATTTTTCCATCAGAGATAATATTGATTCTGTATTTAAATTGGAAAATGTGGGATCAGTGCATTCCTACAAACAAACAATTCATGGTGTGATGTAACTGAGTGTGTATCAGTATAATGGAAATATTATAATAGTATAATGTGATAGACTAGGCCAATCTGATAGCACTGTACACCCATGCATTTATTTATTCGTTTTGTTTGTTTGTTTATTATTCATTTTCATTCTGCTTTGTGAATTTTATTTGTCATTCCTCTCATCACAGACAGATGTAATGTTAGGAACAAAATATAGTTCCCCCAAAATCACGGTGCTACAATTAACATGAAAGAGTGACAGAAAGAGTAGGAGGATAAGTAACTACAATGACTATAAATACAGCAAATACATAACATAGACTATAAACTATACAGTAAATAATAAACTACACAACCAATTCCATTGTGCAATAGAGTTTTGAAAATGTAAATATAGGCAATTTAAAATGCAATATTTCACGCTATGCTTCAAGCTGCGGCTCTAGGTATACAATCCCTTCTGAAAGTACTGGAACAATAAAACCAATTCTATTGTTTTCGCTATACATTGAAGAAATATGTGTTTGAGATCATAAGATGAACATGAGAAAATAGATCAGAATCTCAGCTTTCATTTCATTACATTTACATATAGATGTGTCAAACAACTTAGACCATGGCATCTTTTCTTGAACCCACCCATTTGTTTAAGTGATCAAAAATATTGGAACAACACTGACTGATAATTGTTTGTTGCTGCCCCGGTGTGCCCTGTTAATTTGACTGTTTAAATAATTAATAGCTCTGAATGTCTTCTCTTGGTTTGAGCCCTAGGTTTGAGCCCTAGGTTTCATCACTGACTGCACAAGACTGCATTTGTTGCTAAAAAAGATAAATCATCATGAAGACCTGAGAGCTGTCTATGGGTGAAAAGCAAGCAATTTTGAAGCTGAGAAAAGAGGGAAAATCCATCGTTGCACAAGCATTGGGCATATCCAATACAATAATTTAGAATGTCCTGAAAAAGAAAGAAACCACTGGTGTACTAACAACCAGACATGAAACAGATCATCCAAGGAAAACAATAGCAGTTGATGATGGAAATATTGTGAGTGCTGTGAATTAAACCCCCAAAATAACAGTTAATGACATCCCCAACAACCTTCACAGAGCAGGGGAAAAGGTATCACAATCCAGAATTCGAAGAAGACTTCAAGTACAGGAATTAGAGGCCATACCACAAAATGTAAACTACTCATGCACAGTAAGAATCAGAAGGCCAGATTGGAATTCTCCAATAAAGAATAAGTACAGAGATGAGCCACAAAAGTTCACGATAGCCTCAAATTCCTGTTCTTGGCTGGCAAGACTGGAACCTAATGTCTTCTGCTGTTGTAGCCCAACCACCTCAAAGTTGGATGTTTTGTGCATGTTGAGATGCTTTTCTCCTTAACAAAGTTGTCTAGAGTTATTATATGAGTTATTATGTCCTTCCTGGCAGCTTAAACCAATCTGGCCATTTTCCTCCGACCTCTCATATATATATATATATTTTTATTTTTTATTTTTTTGCACGTCAGCAATTTACAGTTCTCAGCAAAGTGCAAACACAATCAGACACAAACAAGCTTGAGTGCATAAGTGTCCTTTAGCCAGTGTAACCTCTGCCCAGGGTTCAAAAGCTCATTGTAAACAGACGGGCATCCCTTTCCCACCTCTGCTCCCACTCCTCTCAGCCTCACAGCTGCATTCAGCACAGTAGCCCTCTGTCTCAGAGCCAAGCACAAGCATCAAAATAAGATCATTTTACCTTTTTATAATTCTCAGCAATATTCTCTGTTAGGAAGCAACAAAACATAATAGTTCTGCTGAGAGCAGTTCATTTTCTTTTCATTCAGTGTACTATCTTGCCATGAACTTGTCACCTGACTGAAATTCCTCACTGTGAGCTAATGGCAAATTTTCATGGATATTTTAATAACATTGCTTTTGGGCCAGAAAGGTCAGACCTAGATACACATCTGTTTACTCCTATATGACTTAACTAATTATGCTCTTAGTCTTTGTGAGGGAAGTCTGTGTCCTCAGCAAGAAATATTCTTCTTTATTTTTTTTTTTTTTTTTTTTTTAATTTTTCAAATTTTTTTTTTTTTTTTTTTTTTAATTTTTCAAAAAAAAAAAAAAAAAAAAAAAAAAAAATTCTTTTACCATTTAAAATAAAAAATTAAAAAAAGGTTATAAAAAAAATTTAAAAAAAAAAATAAAAAAAAAAAAGTCAAATATCACAAAGAATAAGAGAACCAGTGATTGGATTATGATTGCAAACAAATTTGAAGTTTTCTGTTCTGCTGTAGGAAATGATACGACAGCTTGTCATCCTCTTAAACTAGCAGTAATCACAGCAACAATGTGACAATGTGCATTTTTGAAGTTGAGAGCATTGTGAGACATGTACCTCACTCATCTTACTTCCTGCTCAGCCTTCTGGCATTTGGACATGTAAAGCTCAGGCATATATTAGGTTGTGCGCTAAAGTGCTTCTGCTCATCTCTGGAGTATCTCTTCACTTCTCACGTCTCTCCCACACAGCTTGCTCTCTGTAGCTGGTGTAGGAGCTTTGTAAGCCTGGCACTGTTTCACTGAACGCTTTGTGGAGGGATAGTATAGACCTGTCCCTCTGGAACACATTGAACCTTAGAAGTCTGTCACAGCTCTGTTCCCAACACCATTTGAGTCTTTGTAACCAGCTGTGCCATCTAGGGGGCTATTGTGTACCTGCTGTCTGGGAAATTATAGGCCTGAGAGGACTAAGAGAGTCGAATAACAGGTGGGCAGTCTGAGAGAGGAGTTGATTTCTTTGTGGAATACTGATTGGTGTGGATAAGATGTAAAGTTAGAAGTAAATAGGCATGTCTTCCTGTGCACATGCTTTGTTAACTAAATATGCAACCACTCCTCCATTAAGTTCTACCTTTTGTAAGAATGTTAGGAGAATAGTGTGTCCCAAAAGTCAACTGAATTTAGTAAACTTTCATTTGACGCAGTAGAACCAACTCAAAAGACACCAACTCAACTTTTGTACAGACAGCGCACCCCGACAGATTTTTCATTGTCGCTAGAGATTTTAACCACGCGAATCTGAAATCACTGCTGCCAAAATTCCACCAGCATGTTGATTTTGCAACAGGTGGTACAAACATTTTGGACCTTGTTTACACGAACATTCATGGTACTTACAAGGCTGCACAGCGCCCCCATCTCGGTGGCTCGGACCACATCCCTGTTATGCTAATCCCAGCATGCAGACCACTTCTGAAACATGCCAAACTGGTTCTGAAACAAGTGAAAACCTGGTTTGAGGGAGCCATCTCAGCACTTCAGGATAGTTTTATGCACACAGGCTGGAATATGTTCAGAAAGGCTGCTACATACCCCAACAACACAGACTTGGAGGAATACACAGCATCAGTAGCTGGCTACATCAGCAAGTGCATAGATGATGTAACATCTTTCAATAAGATGTAACATCTTTCAATCACCACACGTGCAAACCAAAAACTGTGGATGACTGCTGAAGTGCACTTGCTTTTGAAAACCCAAGACTCTGCCTTCAGGTCTGATGACAAGGCAGCCCTCCACACAGCAAGGGCCAGTCTGTCCCGGGATATAAGAGAGGCAAAGCACAACTACACGGAAAGAATCCACAGACACTCCACAAACATCAAGGATGCACGCCATATGTGGCAAAGCATTCACAGACTACAAAGCTACACCACCTGTCTGTGATGATGATGCCTCGCTCCCAGATGCCCTGAACAATTTCTATACATGATCCAAAGCACAGAACAACATACCAGCGAGAAAGATCACACCAACTCCCACAGACCAAGTACTTCATCTGTCTGCAGTAGACATCAGGAAAACTCTGTCCTGAGTCCACCCACGGAAAGCTCCAGGTCGTAACAACATACCAGGCCGGGTCCTCAGGGAATGTGCTGATCAGCTTGCAGATGTCCTCACAGGCATCTTCAACATTTCCCTGAGCCAAGTAGCCAAGTCATCCCTGTGTGCTTCAAGACAACCACCATCATCCCTGTGCCAAAGAAATCATCTGTGTCCTGCCTGATTGACTACCAGCCTGTTGCACTCACACCTATCATCATGAAATGCTTTGAGCGGCTAGTCATGAAACACATAAAGAGCAGTCTTCCCACCACACTGGACCCATTCCAGTATGCATATCATCTCAAGCGCTCAACAGAGGATGCCATATCTGCTACCATCCATCTGTCTCTGAAACATTTAGATAAAAAGGACCATTTCATAAGGATTCCGTTCATAAACATCAGTTCAGCATTCAATACAATCATCCCACAACAACTAACAACAAAACTGACCTTTCTGACCAGAAGACCCCAGTCCTTCAGGATCTGCAACTCCAACTCCAGCACCTCCACATTGAACACAGGTGCTCTCCAGAGCTGTGTGCTCAGTCCACTGCTGTTTACCTTGCTGACTCATGACTGTGCTGCCAAGTTCAATTCTAATCACATCATCAACTTTGCTGATGACACTACAGTTGTGGGCCTCATCAGTAACAATAATGAGGAAGTGAACTAGCTCACAGAATGGTGTAGAGACAACAGTCAATCTCTTAACATTGATAAGACTAAAGAGATGATTGTCAACATCAGGAGAACCCAAGAAGACCAGTCACTACTGCACATTAATGGAACAACTGTGGAGAGAGTCAAAAGCTCCAAGTTCTTGGTGTGCATATGACTGAGGACCTCTCCTGGATTCTCAACACCACATATCTAGTCAAGAAGGCCCAGAAGCACGCCCACTTCCTGCGGAGGCTGAAAAGAGCCAAACTTCACCCTCCCATCCTCACCTCCTTCTACAGAGGGACGATAGATAGCGTCCTGACCAGCTGTCTCACTGTGTGGTACGGGAACTGCACAGCCTCCAACTGCAAGACCCTACAGCGAATTGTGAGGACAGCTGAAATGATCATCGGGTCTCTCTACCCACCATTGACACCTCCTTCAATAACTGCTTCAATAACGACCCCACTAACCCTCGTCATGGACTATTCACACTCCTGCCATCTGGAAGAAGGTACAGGAGCAGTTTCTGCAACAATTTCTTAACACCCTGCTGCCTCCGAACGCTCACCTGGGCTAGCACAAACACCTAACCTAGTAAGACTCAGTAACCCAGTTACCCAGGTACTATTGCACACTGCACTTTACAAAGCTGCATCACTCACTTTATATTATGGAACTCGTTTTTGCGGCCAATATTGCTGTTATACTTGTGCTGCTACATTACACAATAGCCTACAGTTACAGTCCATGTTCTGTGTATCTGTTGTCCTGTGTATTTGTTTTGCACTCATCTCACACGTTTGTGTATTTCCACTTTATGTAGTCTTGCATACTGTTCCATGTTGCACCATGGACCTGAAGAAATGAAATTTAATTCCAATGTATAAAAGCTATGTAGAGCAATGACAATAAAAACCCACTTGACTTGACATTTGACTTGTATGTAGTATAATCCATCAAGCTAAAATAGCTAGCTAATGTTTATAATGAAAATTAGATAGATAACCATTAAATATTGCTGAACAATGCATGCAAAATATAGCATGGGTTACTTTAGTAACTTAAAAAATGCAAATTTATATTTTGCTCCTGAAACGTCTTGCTACAGCTTAGCTCAGCTTTTGAATGCTACATTTTGTTCAAAGACATCTAATTTTACAGCATGGTGACAAAGGCAAAATGGCATAATATGTATATCTATAGTTTTCAAAGAGCCTGCTTTAATGAGAAAGCCAAGACAGGCTGCATGATATTTTAAATGTAGTTGTGCTTTAAGACTCAGTAATGTAAGATAGCCACACAGATCTATTTAATGTAAAATATTTTCTAGTTTACTAAACGGTAGGGTATGTTTTATTGTATCATAAAAGCTTGTCTGTTTGTTTTTTAGATTCTTATTTTGCAACAGTCTTGGTACTATAGTTTTATCTCAGGTATGCTTTACAGCCTCCAGACATTATGCGTCCCCTTAGTCCCACAAGGCCAGACAGAGCTGACAGAACTGTAAACTGGAGGAGGAAAACACAGCACGTGTGAATGAAGACACATGTTTCTCGAATTCCACAGCATGACTATGCGGTATACGCTAGTGTGAGCAAGAGAGAATGAATATAGTCCTTTGAGCCATGTGGTAGGAATAAATTAGTCCCCAAGCTTGAGCTGAACATGAGACCTCTGCAGGAACCTTTGCATGTATGTGGTGCTATATTTGTGGAAGTGCCACTTTTCAGTTGTAGAGTTAGTTCCAGACTCGACAGCGCTTGAGTTAATGGATTGTCTGTTAAACATCTGTCTTTGGCTAAGTACTCTGATGTATTGAGTCAGAAGACAACCTCTTAGAAGAGTCTCCTTGAATGAATGTTTATGATAAAACACTGTTCTTTTATGAGTTTGGGTTTATCAGAAACAAATAGCTCTCTTTCAATAAACTAATAGCTTTTTTGTTTTTCTTTTTGTGGGGCAGTGGTGACTCATTGGTAAATGGCTCTGGGTTACTGATCAGAAGGTGTTCAAGCCCCAGCACTGCCAAGCTACCACTGTTGGGCCTGGTAAGGCCTTTAACCTTCAATTGCTCAGTTGTATAAATAAGATAAATGTAAGTCGCTCTGGATAAGGGTGTCTGCCAAATACCATAAATGTAATGTGATCTAAGAAACATGATGATATTGAGCTTAAAACCCAGGAGATAGACCATCAGACCATGTTCTAATAATATCTCCACATACAGCATGTATCATTGGCTTGGAAGTGGGATGTAGGTGCCATTTGACAAACTTTACAGGATAGGCTAAACTAATCTTGGCCTTACTTAGACCTGGCTGTTTTAATCTTTTGAGTTTGGATATCTTATTCAAAGTGGATTTTCACCCGAAGTGTTACTTACATGTCTTTCATTCCAAACCCTGTTCAATTAGGACAATTATTTCACACAATCGTACATAGGTCTATAATAGAATAGTTGTCGGTACCGGTGTATTTGCTATGATAGTCTCTGTTTACATTTCAGGAGAAATGACAGAGAGCTATGAAAAGAATGACAGTGACTCTGTCAGGCTGCTCTGATTCGCTGTTCCACCTAGAGAGTGTTATTGTGTGGTTTCATGCATACCCAAATGCTCAGTCATTGCCATGGACGACTGTTTTCATAACAGGAGACACTTGAAAGTATGAAAAAAGAGCCACACATAACTCAAAGGTTTTGCATTATTGATTGACTCTTGTGTTTGTGGATTGAAGGAACAGAGCAGAGTTCACACGCTAGTATGAAGTCACGCCCTTCTTGGAAACTTGCTGGATTAGTATAATATAGAACCGCACCAAATAAAAAATTAAAAAATACATTGACATCCAGTGTGATGTCTGCCAATTTTTTTCAAAACCAACAAGTTGTGGTATGTGTTATTAAATATGTGCTTTAATATATTACAGCACAAGAAACGAGAAGGTCTGTTAGTGGATTTGGTCTGGGCATGCAAAGCAAGTCTGAAAACTGAACTGCAGTTAGTATTTAAAAGCAAAAGAAATCCAAGCACTCACAGTGTGTAGTCCAGAGATGTTTGTGGGTTAGAACTTAACCCTATAGCAACCCCACAACACAATACAGTGTACTGTATAGGAGTGTTTCCCTGACCAGTGGGTGGAGGAGTTTCACCCTTTACATGAAGTTATTTGTAATGATGGAAATTCAGATTCCAGACACAGTCACGCCGTGAGTAATTGAATGAAGTTGTTTTGGTAGGTGTCATTAGTATAGGGAGAAAATGAACTAACAGGAGGTTTTATTTTGAGAGAATATGCCAGGCTGTGGCATGCTCATCACAGGGATGGATGTAGCAGAGAGAAACAGAGGCAGAGCTGCATCAGTGTACTGATTTTCCATGTTACTCAGTTGCAGTTGCTTCACTACTAGGTTTTTGGCAAGCTAGTGACTAGCATTTTTCTTCATTGTACTTCATCCCATAAAACCCACTCTGCACAGCAATAATAATCAGTTAGAGGGCACACTGAATTCATAAGAATTATGTATTCTGAACCGTCATGTACTGAGGCATCGATGAGCGTTTAGATTCTAAAATTTCTTTCTTTATTTATTTATTTTTTGTCTTTTACTTAAGTAAACATGTATTCACTCATCTTCAGTAACTGCTTATGTTGGTCATATTCACTGTGGTTATCCTATCCAAGACACAAGTTGGGAATACACCCTGAATTGAATGTCAGGCATCACACACACAAAGTTATACACTCATTCCTACCTAGGGGCAGTTTAGTATAGCCATTCCACCCACAGGCATGCTTTTGAGAGGTCAGAGGAAACTGGTGAACCTGAAAGAAACCCATCCTGACAGAAGGAGAACATGCACAGAGACACACATGCAGTAACAAGAGCTCAGGATCAAATCAGGAGCCCTGGAGCTGTGAAAGGGCAATGCTATCCACTTCACCACCCTGCTGCTAATAAACAGGTATTGTATTTGTCATTATAAATGTAAAATTATCAAAGAAAATATATGACAATGTGGTGTTAATAATTGAAATTATCTACAATTAAATGCTATTATTTATCATGATAGGAAGATCTGAATTTAGATCTCTTTCCTTTAAAAAAGATAACAGAATCTTCATAAAAATGTCAGGTTATTTTTGCACTATGATCCAGTCACAGCAATACAGGTTGTTTTGACTCTATAATGTTGACATTGCTTTTCACCAGACACTGTATATTTTTTCACCAGACCATGCAACTGAACCAAAGGGTGTGGTAGGTGATGTTACAATAATATGTTTCATGGCAAAACATAAACATTTGCATACTTGGGTTCTCCCAAGGGAGATGTACCACAATCAAGGGATATTTGTTCCTCTTATTTGGGTAAACAGCTGAGAAAATTGCTTCCTTTCAGTGTCCCAGCATCCGTTAATGCTGAATGCTTTTCAAAGGAAGGCTTGGTGTTTCTCACAGAGCCAAGATCAACATAAAACACGCAAGTCAGGTTTCCACTGACTCCAAAGGCATGTTAAAAGGCCAGAACTAGGCCACATAAAATGGCAGATGTGTGAGTTGGGACGCTAACCTGTCTGAATGAGCCAATGTCCATCTATTGTTGCTGCCAGTCTCAGCGCCTTACTGTTGACCAGGCCACAGAAACTAGTACACTTTATGACATACCAAACACAGACTGAGGTCCCTGCCAACTTCATGAAAATTAAGAGAGGAAAAAGCAGTGCAGTGTCCTACTTATCTAACTTAACACCATCTAAGCCCATCTCCCACGGCTACGGTGAATCATATTTATTCACCACATTTATTCTTTTTTTTTTCTAGGCTATTGGATATAGAAGCACTAACATCTTTTCAATCCAGTAAAAAAAAAGGCAAGAGAGAGAAAAGTGGGTAGGATATCCCACTGAACTCAGTTCTGTATTCCTGTCTCCTATAGAAATGCTCCTTAATGAGAAGAGGACCTTAATGATGTACAGGACCAGGACTGAAAATTTAACACCATGAGCAGTGTTTCCAAGAAAAGGTATCTGATCCCTGTGACATCATCTGCAGAGCAGGGATTGTGTTCATCCACAGGTGCATAGCTGACATAGTTAGTCATAGTCTCCATGAACAAACTCATTTGTGGGTGGGTGAGGGGGAATAATGGGACCCAGTGGGGATGAAAGAATTGTGGTGAGCTATAAAGATAAACAACACATTATAAATAGACACTGCAGGCTGTGCCAGCAGATACAAGCTGCAGCGGTAGTGAGATAACACCCATGTAGTTTCTTGTTTATCTACTTTGGGTTTTGTGTATTGAGGATGACTTGGTTGATGGCATAGTTTGCTTTTGAGAACTGAGACTGCTTTGGGTGTCCCACATTATAAATCTATAAATCTTTGTCTCACTAATTCTTGTCTCAGTAAGTCACACTTTGATGTACTTTACTAGATGCTGCTTGATGCTGCATCTGTGTCCCTTCTGTCTCTATTCTACATCTGTCCGATGATGTAATGTATGAATAGGAAATTCCCCATCTCTGTGTAAGTGAAATGTCACTCAGATATGGACAAGGTGGCAGGTAGGATTCACAGCAGCACGTGAGAGCTGTTATCCACAATGACAGCAACATACAACTCATAACCTCTCAGTGGCTCAGCACAGGAATGCAGAGAACGTCAATTCTACTTTATAGCTGGCAAGTACACTCCAGACAATCAACACTTTGGGGGGGATTCTACTCAGTGCTCTCAGAGACTGACAAAAATACACTTTCCATTCGAAATACCAAGCAGAAAAGAGTTATCCAGATTCACAGCATTTCAACTGTATTTCAACTCTCAGTCAAGCTTGTATTCCTTTATAATATTTACCTAAGATATATGGCGTATTAAGCCAAATGTGGAGTTTAACCACAAATAGCCACATATTCCTGCAAGCATGTACCATGTAGTGACATCCATGTGGAGATGCAACTGAGAGATTTGCAAAACATATAGCAGTGACACCTGAGTCAGGCTGGCATAAGAGGAGAATACAAGGCCAAAGGATTAGGTTTGTTTTGCTTCTAGCCTGCTCTGTCACACCCTTTACTGTTCTCTTATGTGTCATCTGATGCTGTTACTGATCTGATGGAGTAATTAATTCTTTGGCATGGGAAGTTACAATCTTTCAATCACCACAATTTCATTTTTGCAATATTCCTGCTGACTGTGACTCAGCACAAATAGCACAAATTCCATGTAACAGTAAAAGTGAACCAACCTGTATGAGGGAAAATATGTAAACCCAGCCGGACTACCTAGGAGCTTTCTAGAAGGTGATGTAAAGCTATAGCCTGTAGGCTGGATCAGTTACCCTGATCTTTTAGCTAATGAATAAAGGTAGAGAGAATATTCCTGGTAATGCATGATACTCCAGCATGCAGGACTTCCCTCACCCCTCTTCTGGGAACAACATTCTGAGAATCCTAAATATGTTTACTACATTGAAAACAATAGTTGCGGCTCATTATCACTAGTCTTTAAGCGATAATAATGGACTGTAATAGGATTATATATTCAATTATTTACCTCACAGTTCACAAGTAACCACGTGGTAAATGAAATTATGACTTATGTACCTACACTTCCAAAGATGCAGATATTTTACTGCAAATGTATCTCAAAGCATATTAAAATACAGTTTGTGAGTAAATGTTAAAATATCTTGAATACAGTTTAATTTTTTTAATTTATCTATCTATCTGATCTTTCTAAACAATATAAGATTTCTAAGCCTATTTCTAGACATTGTTTGCAGTCTTGAAATTGTTTCAGTCTTGAAATTGTTTCTTTCTAGAAATAAATGCTCCATCTGCCAATAAAACAATTTCAAGCTTGACATTTGAAGGAAATGTCTTGAAATTAGCTTAGTAATCTTATATTTGCTTTCTCCTAATTTTATAATGACAAATATTAGTTAATTTCAGTTGTATTCCAAATATTTTCACA